>JAWWLZ010000042.1:27366251-27420985 GCA_035041345.1 Poliocrania exsul | reverse complement strand
GATGTCAGATGTCCCTTTGGTCAGTGCAGGTTGCCTGTCTGGCTGTTCCTTCTCCCAACCTTCCATGCACCCTCCTCGCCAGCGTGGCAGTATGAAAAGCAGAAAAGGCCTCAGCTCTGTGTAAGCCCTGCTCAGCAATAATGAAAAGGTCTCTATTATCATCATTGTGTTCAGCAAAAATTCAAAAGACAGCCCCATACCAGTCACTGTGAAGAAAATAAATCTACCCAAGCCAAAACCAGCACACACTGTGTCACAGAAGGCTTTTCATATCCTGTCATGGCCACTCTCCTTTCAAATTAATTAAGCTGAAAAAAGCAGTCATCTTTGTATGGATCTTCTTACCTGTGTAGACTAGTACAGATGAAAAAGGCTTCACAGAAATCAAGTAGAGAAGTAAATCCAATATTCTGAAACTAATTCCATAAGTTTTCATATACCACTATGAATGTAATGTCACCATCCAATGGCAATGAATTATATCCTAATTTTGTAATGTCAATAGGAATTCTTCTGCTAAGTTCAATTAGATATGAATGCATCCAAATCAAATAAGGTTATCATTTGGATGAATACAAGTATCAAAGGACCTACACACTCTGGAACAAAATGGGTTCCTCCTGGAAACAAAATGAAAGTTATGCTGAACTAATGTGATTTAAATTCAGAAGACAAGTACAGGTCAGGTAATCTACTTTCTTGAAGTCTGTGAGAAAAAAGCAGGGAGCAACAGAGTGCCTGAGAGCAAAGGTGCTGTGCCAACCACATCTCACAGGCTCCAGAGAGAAGCTCCTGTCAGACACAACATGTCATATTCAGTTATTGTCCTGAACAGACAAGGATGCTAACTGCATGCGTAACAGAGATAAGTGCTGACACCTGTCAAGGTACAAATGCACACCCCAAATATTGCCCTTACAGCCTGTTTGTGTCCTAAGCCAGTGTTCTCCATAACCTTTCTCTCATATGCTCACTTCTCTGTACAACATCTCTTCTTGAAGGTTCCCTAAGGCATGACCTGCAGCAGAACCCTCCACTGAACAACAGGTGGAGAAAAAAAAGCTGAACGAACTACTATCTATTCTTTCAACAGTAAACACTATGTTAGCTGAATCAATGATACATGGAGAAATATAGTGAAAAAAATATTGAAATATATGGTAAGAAACTTAATCCAATTAATTTGTGTGAACTGAAGTTGTCTGAATCTCCAGGGCTCTGCAAACAATCCAGGGCAACTAAAACTGTCTTGGATGAATGGCTGCTATATACTATTCCATATCATCATTCAATATAAGGCTCTACTTCATAACATTTATAATTCCTTGAAAAACGTTAATGGGTGGAAGCACATCATCCTTCTGTAGTCTGCTGTTCTAGAGGTGAAGGAGCTTTGATACCTTCAAACCCTCTTTGGCCTGAGAGCCACATTTCACATGGTGGACTGGAGAAACCTGCCTGAACACACTTGAACTAGAAGGATGACATGACAGTTGGCAGTAGGTTATTTAAAATATACTTATAGGATTTAAATCTTCCTTGGAACATTTTTCTCTTTTCTCTGGCTGGAAAATGTCCATTCCTGCCAGCCAAACATCCATTTTCCTTTGAAGTGCTTCCTGAGAATTTAATTGCCCAGTAAATTGCCAACAAAACTTTCAAGTGTAGAACAGTCCTGAGAGACTCCACAGGGAACAGCCTGTAATACTTAATTCATCTTTCCACAGTCAGTGAGGAGGGTTGAGTTGCCTTCCAGTCATAAAAATCAATTTTTGACTGGACTAAGTTCACTAAACTAAATACAGCCATATATGGGAGGTAGAAGCTCATGCCACTCTCAGTGGAATCTGAAGTCCCACTGGAGCAACACTCACGAGAACTGGGATGTTCAGATAATTAGTGGATCTAGCTATATAGGCACTACAGCTCACAATGTTTCATATTTGAAAATGCATTTTTTGCATAATTTAAACTTCTACAGTTATTCAGCATCTTTTATAAAGTTCTCCCATCCTTGGCAGGTCCTCCAAATTGAAATGTACCATAGATTTCAAGTCAGCAAGATTCCAATGATGACAAAAAATAAGAAATGCAGTGGAGAGGAACATTAAGTTACTAAAATATTTTTCTTAATAACTCAATTTCAGAGTCTCAGTTTAAAACCCTCTCAAAGTCACTGTCAATAATGAAAGAAAAGGATTCAAAATTCTTGCAAGACAGGAAATACAAAGGTTAAAATGGAGTAATTTCTCTTCAAAGAAAAGGCCAAATAACTTTAGAAAAAATACTAAAAATGCTGACTTCATTTCACAATACTGTAAACCGTGTACCTCACAGAGTTCTGGAAACTGTTATCTGTCAGGAAAATGTAAATTGAGATAACACTGATATGCAGTAATGCCTATCATGGTATGAATAATCTGTTTGGTTTTTGTTGTTTGGAAACAAGTGTTTTACAAAAAAAAAAAAGTTTATGCTAGACTATGGGCTGTTAATCACTCATGAGATACTTTAGTATTAATATTTCAGAGAATATTTTTTAAACTGTTAATTCATAAAAATCAAGACTCGTAAACACCAGATACTCATGTCTGCTAATGGTGTTGGAATACATTATCATGAGGGGCTAACTTTAACAGCATTATTTAAATTCTAATTAAAAATAAGCTTTAAGAACTTTGAAGATAGATTGCTATGTTAAAGTTTGATCTGACCTGCCTGCAGAGGCACATGTGGTGCAGTCAGTGGAAGAGTAGTTGGGGTACATCAGTGCTCTTGTTCACAAGAAGAAGCAAGAGATACTAAAGGTGCTTCTCCTCTGTCCCTGCTGAGCCTCTTAGTTACATTTAGACCAAATTCCTCTACCAAAGAAAAGAGTCACATGGACAACTGTCCTGAGATCAGGCACCAGCCTCATCCTCCTCTGACAGGTGCCAGTGAGGAATTAATTCTGGGTGATATACATACAGCGTCATGTTGGGAGTAGTGCAGGACATGAAAAATAAATGCAGCTGCCACCTTGTTACTCTGAACACTTCTGTAAGTTTCAGGTTAAATTTAAATTTATTCAGGAGCAACTGAGGGTCTCAAATCATAAGCGATTCAGACACCAGTGAATGAAATTCCATTTTTTCCTAGAGATAGCTCAATAAAATACCCACTATTTGCCTTTATTTTTTTATCTAAAGCACACATCTATATTTGCTAGCCTATTACATCCCCAGCTATTTAGAAATAAATCCATACATTGCAGATACCTCTTCACGTGCTACCAATTTATAACACTGATAACATGAACATCTTGTTGCAAAGATGAACATGTAACTCAATCAATCACAAACAAATGACTCTGCTGTCTTAATGATTTTATATTAATTCCTTGATATAAATAGTGCAAAATTAAAATGAAGGGCTACATTGTATCATTCACTTAAATATTCACATGCATTTAGATATAATACACTCCTGTTGCAAACACTAGAAAAATATTCAGATAATTAAGGGTTATTTAGACTCCACTGCAAAATGGCATCTGGCTTCAACAAAGGCTGAAGCCCTCCAGATATTAAAATGCACAACATTTGCTGCCTTTCTTACACCCATTACATTTTTCTGATGCATAAATCTACCCAGATTATCCCATAGCATTATGTCTGCTCATTATATTGACTAAGTCTGTATATTTATAATAAAATACAGAAATTGCATCTTCTTTTTTTCCTTTATGATAAATGGTAATAACTGATTTTGTAAACTCATCTTTTGTGTCATACAATATCACAAGCTTTTCTGAAATCTCTATTATGTTTTTTGTGTCAGCTTCTTCATTTACCACACATTACTGAAACTGGGAACATGAGCTTACATGTTGGCAAAGCATTCTATAAAAAACTCAGAATTTCCAAGCCTTCCATGACAGATACAGGGAAAAAAAGATGTATTCTGGGATTTCATTACAAAAAGTCTTGGCAGAATGTTGCAGTTTTTTTCAGGACTATGTTTCTTTGCCCATTTCTCATGTTAACATGCTTCATGAAATATGCAGTAAAATTAGACTTAAAATAGATATGTAAAATGCTTCCCAACAGTATTATAGTATTTTATGAAGTATTGAGTCAAGATGGTGCTCAGACTTTTGTATGTTCCATTACCAATTCATAAGACACAACAAAAGGGGGGGCGGCAAAAAAAACCACAAACAGATATCTTCAAGGTGCACTACAAAAAGCCAAGGAGTGGAAGTGAGAAGGCAGAGCAAAGTTCTATCAGACTGACATAAGAAATTTCCCAAGTAGAGCTGGTAAGGATGCACTACATTGCCCAAGAACACTTGGGCGCACCCCTGGAGATGTTAAAAACTGAATGGGACAAAGCCCTGAATAATCTGCTCTGACTCTATAGTTTCCCTTGCTTTGAAAAGGAAGATCCACCAGAAGCCCACAAAAACTAAATTATTTTATTATTCTACTAATCACATAGCTTGAAGAGTCTTTAAAGATCAAATTATATATTTGCCTTACAGAATAACTGCAGTAAGTAAAAGCATGTGTGTAAGTTTCACCTATGGTTTCACTGAAGCATTATTATTTTATGAGGGGAAAAGTTATTGACAAAACTATATAAACCTCACTGTCTTCCAAAGTTCAGGATGGCTTAAGTCACAACTGAAATGTATATGCAAAAACCCAAAACAAAACAAAAACAAAGCTTCATTTGGAACTTAAAACTTGTGTCTATTTATAATCTTTACTACTATCTCTTCTCTATTTCCCTTCCATGCTTCTTTATAAAACAAAGATTATGACCAAGCTGGTATTAAAGTATTAATTAAGAGAAAACTAGATGTAATCTAGCAGTTGATCCCTAATTAAAGCAGAATCAACTACTGGGAGTTTGTTAGCCATTGGGAAACTTGCAACTTGCTTTTGGTTTTCCTTCAATCTAGTGACTTGGAAGATAGCAGAAGATATTTGATTGTATCACTTCAGAAGTATGTAACTGACTTGACAACATTTAAAATGGTTTTAATTGCTCCTGTTAATAGCAGAAAGTTTCAAATAAGTTTCCAGTGGTGGAGTGTTTACAAACTAAGAAGGCTTGCATACTACCATGCTGGTTTTCTTTCTCAGTTTGTACCCTCAACAGTGTATTTTAAAATAAAACTCTTGAACTGCAAGCACTCCTAAAAACGAAACACTTTTTTTTTTTTTTTTTTTTACTGTGAGGGTGGCTGAGAAGTGGCACAGGTTGCCTAGGCAGGTTTCCAAGTCTCGCTCCTTGGAGGCACTCAAAATCTGTCTGTAGATGGTCCTGGGGAACCATCCCTATGTTGCCCTCCTTGAGCAGAAGGACTGGACCAGATGATCTTGAGAGGTCCCTTCCAGCTCAGCTGTTCCATGATCTGGTAACCATGCATTTTGTTCCAAGAGTTAAAATATTTGGAAGTAAATATGGCTAACTGAAAAACCACTTTAAGGGTGCTATAAATACTTAATTCTGATAAAAGAATCCCATATGGTAACAGCAAGGTATGTTCATGTGATTGTCAAAAAGCAACAAAGTATTTCTCCTAAAGCTCCCCCCTTCATACTAAACCCAGCATATTTTGAAATGGACAAAACCAGTAAGAATAGGTGCAACAACGTTTTCAAAGGAGGAATAATAATTCTAACTTGATTAAGAGAATTTGTAAAAGAAGAACATCTAAGAGAAGCAGTGAAATTCATAGGCTGAAGTTCCACAAACAAATGTTTCTACGGCAACTCACTGACCTCTTATTCCCCCTCATTTCTACCTCCTGCTGCTTTCCCTGCTCCCTGTTAGCACTTACGCACCAACTCCTGTTAGTGCTTGCACATGTTTGTGTAGATGTACAAGATGGGCAGATGAGTTAAAATAAAAAAGGTATTAAATTTACCTATCAAAAATCATGTTTCCCTTCAATTGAATAGATTTCCATTAATTAAACAACTATGCTGTTAATATCACTGAGGTACCCAAGCACCTGAAATGAGGTGGAATAACTTTATGTCTTAAGTATTTGTGGTTGATGCCTTCCGTGTTTCACAGTCAGTCAGGATGTGAAGGCATAAGCATCAAAGAATAAAAATATGGCACTCAAATATACATTCAAGATATTTCACCATTGCTTCTCTCACAGGAACTTCAAAGGTCAGAAAGCTCAAAGACACAGAAAAAATCTGAAGAAAACCTGGTTTAACATTTCTCTTAATTCTTTTACCACCCTCTGCCTTTTATGTTCAAAAAAATCCTGAAAATGTTTATTTATGGCATCTGTGATTGCATGCATGATTACCACAGAAACAGGCACAAATATCCAATAATGTACAAGTATCACTTTTATGCTTCATAAATCATCACCAAAAGTTCTTGTAAAAAGACTCCGTGCATCAGAGCTCAGCAACTGAGGATTATGTAGTTTCTTTACATCTTGTCCTTTGTTAGCATATTAGAAAAACACATAGCAAGACAGCTCACAAAGGAACAAGTGATGAAAGTAGTCCATTTAATTCAATCTACATAGGAGGAAATCAGAGATTATAAAGTAAGCTGGGCAAACCCTAATGTTTTGTGTGAACATTAAAATTATACTAGAAACCATACACTTACTACATTTGGGCAGGCTTCAATAGAACTAGAGTGGCTGTGATGCCTAAATAAGTAACAGCAACTTCTATTTAAACTCTTTCTAGCTGTAAACAAATTTATAAAACACACCAGCTTATCTCTAAATAAAAGCTTTGAGGGGCATTTTTTAATATAAATAAATTCATGTTTCACTACAAATGAAACCAGCAGAGTTCTCTTCCTACAGCCTTCCATTTTTCAATCTATTAAAAATGTCTCTGATTTTTAGAGGGAATTTCTGTCACTTAAAATACTTGCATTTTCATTCTTGAATAAGAAACTCTTTTCATCCTTTGCTAATGTTAAGAAACCAAAGATTATTGAAATATGTTTTCCTTTTCCAGATGATTTCTCCTATCAAGTTTCCTAAACTTAACTAGATGATATGCCAGTCTTGCTATAATGAGTATATTTTTCACAATATAAAATTTTAGAAGAAATAATGTATATGTGAAAATTTGTACTCCTGTTATTATAAATAATTTCTCTGATTCCTACAAATTAAAAGTTTTTTTCTTCTGTCTATCTTAGAGCAAACAGCTGTGAGATGCTGTGCCAAACCTTTTTTCCACCCTTTATTTTTCACTTCTGTCAGCAGGTCTTTTTATTAGTAAGGACAGTGAGGAACATAAACAGTTGCTGTATAAACAAAGTTGACAGTAGCTAGCTGACTTCACACCACTTAGAATATTTTCAAACTTGACTAAGTTTAAATAATTCTCTTCAAACTTTTAAATATACACCATTGAAAAAGCATTATTTTAGAAACAGACATTTAAGTCAGCAAAAGCAAAAGTGACAATATTGTTTTAAATAAACCTCAAACTGGGGAGACACTGATTTCCTGGAACAAGCCTGCCAGCAGCACCTGCTGGGACTGAGATACTCTGGGCAGAACACACCAGCTAATAGCTGGCTCAGTGGGTGACAGGAAAGAGCAGTTGTTTATCTTGACTTTTGCAAGGCATTTGACACTGACTCCCATAAAATCCACATAGACAAACTGAGCAAGTACAGACTACAGAAACGGACAGTGAGATAGGCTGAAATGTGGCTGAACTTCTGGGCTCAAAGGGTTGTGATCAGCATGAATTCCAGCTAGAGAAAAGTCACTGCCAGGAACCAGTACTAGGGCCAGTACCATTTAACCACTTCATTAATGACCTGGATGATCACCCTCAGCAAGTTTCCTGATGACACCAGACGGGAGGAGTGGCTGATGAACCAGCTGGTTGCACTTGCATTCAGAGGGACTTTGAAAAGCTAAGGCACAAATCCAAATGAATTTTACGATGTTCAATAAAGGGAAATACAAAGTCCTGCACCTAGAGAGGAATAACCCAAGCATCAGAAAAGGATGAGGGATGATCAGCTAGGAAGTAGTTTCACAGAAAAACACCTGGGGATCCTGGTGGGCTCTAAAGAGACCACAAGCCAGCAGTGTACCCTTGAAGCAAGGAAGGCCAAATAGCATCTTGTGCTGCATTAGGAAAAAGTGTTGCAGGTCAAGGGAGATGATCCTTCCCCTCCACTCAGCAATGCTGAGACAGGTCTGAAGGGTTGTGTCCAGTCATGGGCTCCCCAGTAAAAGCAAAATTTAAGCATCCTACAAAGCAGTCCAGTGTAGGACTGCCAAGACGATTAAGGGATTGGAGCATCTGACGTGGTGAGACTGAAAGCACTGGGGCTCTAGCCTGGAAAAAGCTTCAGGGGATCTTACCAATGTGTATAAACACCTGGGGGGAACAGGAGTAAACAACATTTCTCAGTGGTACCCAGCAACAAGACAAAAGGCAACAGGCACAAACAAACAGATGAAATTCTATCAGAACAAAAGAAAGCACTTTTCTGCTCTATGGTAACTCAAGCACTGGAAACAGCTGTCCAAGCAGCAAGCTGCTTTAGTTGATCCTGCTTTGAGCAGGAGGGCTTTTGGACTAGACAATCTCCAGACACCCTTTTCAACCCTATCCTATGGTTCTTTGTGGAAGAGACAAAAGGAGGGAAACTGAGTGCATCGGAGTAATGTAGACTATGGACTTAATGTCAGTTGTTTTCGATGCAAACACCAAGCCTTCAATAAGATAAACCAGTTTCCTTGTGCATCAGTTGCCTGTGTCTGATTGCATTATATGAAGGCAAGCTGTTTATTTGACTTAGGAAAAGCCTCACAACAATTATTTTTCTCTCCCATGCATTTCCTAATGCCCAAGACGATAGGTCTAACCAGTATGAGAACTACCTAAACACAGAGAATAAGACAATGCATTTGTTTTCACCAGTCAAATAAATCACCTTATTCTCTATAACAATGTACACTTGTATCAGCAAACTTCCATCACTTTAATGGATTTCTTTGCCTCTCATCCAGTCAGTATTGAAGTGGTAAAGCTAGTTTAACCAAAATAGGGCAAAGGGAAACCATCCTTCTCCCTTGATAAAGCCTATTGTCTCATATCAAAGTATTGACAGTTTTGTTTCAACACTGCAGGAAAAATGAGAGGAACCAAGAGAACGTCACAGAGAAAAGCTAGAACATCTCATTCATGAAGAGCAGGCACCTGTGCACTGACCCAATTAGACATTCAAACACTTGTCACTTTGGAGCTGGGTGGTTGTCACTCATCCAAATAGCCCCAGGGGATGTATTGTATGGTGGCATTCCCTGACAGGGGAACTGGAGCTATGAAGGCGATGAAGGCACAGTGACAGGGTGCCAGGATCCTGGTGAGCGAGAGCAGCCAGTAGCAAAGCCAAAGAACTTCAGAGCTTCCTTAACTTGGTTACCATCCAAAAAGCCTTTCAGAGCCTTCAATGGTCATCTTTTTTTCAGGGCAGTCTAGTTTAAAACCCTTACAGTAACAGTCCTCTTTATCCAAAGATACATTTAACTCCTGAGTGACTAAAACAAGAACCATTTCAGAAGAGATAAAAACCAAACAAAATAGCTGCATTTGCAGAGAGGGGATGCACTGAATGTTACTTTAAGTAACAGTGCCAGCATTTAATTCAGAAGTCAAAACAATTCAGTGACCATCTCCTTCCTTCTATGTTTTAAACACATTGCTGATGCTTTCAGATGCTCAGTCTGCTTGACCACATAAATGAGGGACAAAACACTTTTCAGCCATCCACGCCTACGCACTATAGAAGATAGAAAATGTCTGTTCCAGAAAACTACATACAATACTGTATTCAAGACCCCCAAATCAGATTTTTAATTAAAAAAAATGAGATACTAAAACACAGATGACTATTCAGCAGCTACTACTCGCTTCAAGTAAAGCTATCTCTGTTCCCACACTGAAAGATTGATGCAATTCAAACACAAGAGCAGGGAGGGGCTGAAGGGGGATTGGGGGAAAAATAAAAAAATAAAATAAAAATGAAAGCTTACTTCAAAACTTCCAAAATGGGCATTATAATCATAGGAACCAAATCATGACATCAATGGTTTCAGAATGTTCCCATCACTAATTTTGTAATCTATGAGAGAAGAAAAAACTTCCAATTTTTTGGTACAATATTTCACATTTCTTCCAACTCCATTTTTCCAGTCTCATTTCTTTGCTAGCTGACTTTCACTGACACCTGTTCTCTCAAGTATGGAACATTAGACCTGATTAAGCCGACTTTCAATTACGTGATGCTATGAATAACTTTTAGCTGCTGTTCTAGTTAACATATCTGATATGTGCCCTTCAGTTAAAAGCTGAGGTGAAATTAAAAAAAGAAAATACATGAATCACACACTCTTAATTCAAAGAAATATGGAAATGCACGTAAATGCAGACTATGTTGTATTACTACTCTGGACAGTACTTAATACAACATAAATTAAAAGAAATGTAAGAGATAGAAACTTAATACCAGTGTTTGTTTTTTTCCCAGTTACATTGGGAAAATAAAATTTAGAGAGAAAAATTATCTTACCTTTGCACAAACACCTTCTGAGCAAGACGATCTATTTTTTTACTTTTCCTCCTTTTTTATCCCCTGTATGACAGGTCTTTGTGTTACTGCTTTGCCTGAAAAAATTATATACAACTTGAAATATTTATAGAGGCAAATAATCATGTTCACTGATAAACTACCACAAATACTTCATGTATGTCTTGATAAAGTTGCAATACTAAATTTAATTAATTCAAGTGGAATGGTATTTTAATAGAAACTAATTTATATATGTTGGGCCAAATTAAAAATAAGAAACACTAGAAAGAAAAGCAGCTCCAGTTTCAAAATCCCATTTTGCACTTATTTAGCTCTCAAAAATAGGTAGTTGTATCAGATTAAACCAGAGCACCCATATAGTTATCCAGGTTCACTGTACCATCAGTGATAAAGTCAGTGCTTCACAAGGCTTGAGGAAGTCAATAAGGAAGCCTAACTATACCTTTGCAATGTTCAGTAACCTAACTTGAGGCACACTGGGTACCTCTGTCTCCTCAGGACTAAGCACTTCAGTGCTCTTTGGGATACAGATGCCCAAGTTTCTAAAGAAATCTGCTGGAAGAGGTTATAGCAACTGACAGCAAGCTTCTGACCAAGGCAGGAAAAGCCTTTAGTCACAGTACTTGCCCAGAAAGAGAGATGTGGCTTATAGGCAATTTGTAATCTGTCTGATCTCCCACTTTCTGGGAGAACACCCTAAATTCTAATGAAAGGATGGGACTGACACACCTGAGTTTAAAAGCAAAAGACAGAGGAAACAGGAAGAGAGGGGGTTTTTTCAATTCAGCTGCTCCCTTCTTCATTTATTCACAAGCATTGTGCACCCAGTTCCTCTTGTCTCTTACTTTTTGTTACTTTAACCTATTTTAAACACATTCTATATCTTGTTGAGAAGGTTCCTTATCATCCCATGGTAATGTCTATGTAGAGTCAAACTTTCAAGTGAGCAAAATTCAAGCAGGATGAAGAATTTTGAAAGAGAATTTCAAGAAATTTCAAACTGAGAATTCCCCTTACAGTCTTCTAACTTTACAGCACATGTTGCTCACCTGCAAACTCAGCAATGCCTACCATTATATGGAGTCTTTATTTCAATGAACTGGTGCTGAACTGAACAGCAACAGATGAGCATCACTGCAGCACCTGGTTTTTTGTGTACTGTACATAAAAGTATATACATTTTACCTATAGAAAAGTAATTAAAGTTCCTTGTTTATTCTTAACTGCAGATTGGTGCTGTTTTTGAGGTTAACCAGGAGAGACTGCAACATCTCATCTTACAACAGTGATACAGGAAGATCAGTTTAATTTCTCAACAAATTGGTAATTTAATCACACAATTTCTTTCTGTATACTTTTAAAAGCCTGCCAATTGGCAAAACCTTAACTGTTGACTAGAACATTCTTTAGCTCTTTCTTCCATTAACAAATAACACTCCTCCTAAATTGATTTTTATCATGCTCTTTTCAAAATAACTTGTTGCCCTTACATAATAATGCATTGGAAATAATACATTATCTTTGTAACTTCAGGAGTTTTGGCATATATAATTTATTTCACTGGGGTGAAATTCACTTACAAGATTCACTTCATTGCCTTCATCTTTATTCAGGCACTCAAATCACTTCCAACCCCCTGCCTCTACATTCATCTGGAACAGCTGCCTGCAAACCAGCAGGACCTTGATGAGCCAAAGTCAACACAGAACTTGCATTCAGCAGTGCTCCATGCGAGCAACTCCTAATTGACCACAGCACAGTCTGACAATGATCACACAGATCATATTATATCAAGGTAACAGCTACATCCACCCTGCCATTCATGCTGCTTCCTGGCTGGTTCATCCACCAACCCACTGTCTGCAAGACAAAACCAGAGCATGCTATAGAGAACATTCCAGCCCAAAGAACCCTTCCTAAAAACAGCATGGGTAAGACTGCCTTATGTTTTGATTCTCCACTCTAGACAGCCCTGCAATTCTCCCATGCTATGCATGGCATCCTCAGTTGCAGCCTCTACCTGCCTCCACGGGTCACCCTGGAACACCCCATGGATCTATAGTATTAGGCTGCACCAGCTTAACTTTGATGGGCAGCAACAGAGCTCTCACCATTCCTGCTACTCTGAACTAAAGGATACCAGCTACGTATTAGGGCTGCAGGAACACCACAGCACCCAGACAACACTTAGATCACAGCCAGTGTGATTTTTAAGAGACTCATTTCCTAAAGCTTTACAATGCAGATGCAAATGAGTCCTTGCCAACCAGTCTACCTTGATGACAGGAATTTGTCCCTGTCTTGTTGTTACCAGTTAAGAATATCTGTAGCCTCAAGGGCATTGTTTTAAAGTTAGGCATGATCTGAAACCCAGGGACAACTTGTGTAAGACCTCACATACAGCAGAAAACCACAGCTCTGTTGACAGTGCAGGTAATCTTTTCCAGAGTTCTAACACATTAAAAGAAGGGGGAAAACCTAGTGAGAAAGAAAAATCAAGGAGGAGAATAAATGGTTGTTTTTTAAAAAGTCTACAGATTAGAGGAATTATGTTTTAAAATGTATTAGATATATTTAGGGTGATATAGTCTGCTTGACCACTAGCATCCCGTAGAAATGTAAAGCACACTTTTTACCTTTTTGCACTTGACATTATGCTTACTGAATATTTATTAATTTCAAAATTTGTGAAAGAAGTACAATTTACATAGTACTGTTGCTTTTCTAGTAACAGTGTTGAGAGACTTTATGAAAGCTTCATTTAGAAAGAGAAATACATAGGTCGCAATACATAACGATGCAAAAAGTTCATATGTGAAAGATCTAAAATACAAAATAATCCATTTTTATTTTATAATCTGATTGGCTAAATGATTTTATGTAATATTCTTTAAAATGTCAAGACACTTTAATATTTTAATGTAACCTTAAAAAGCAATAGTGAGACAATAGCTTTCTTCTAAAATTAATAATATTTCTATTTACACATAAATATAACTCAGTTTCCATTTACTTTACAATACTGCAGAAAGTTCTTTAATACAAAATATTTGCTTTGTGACATGTAAAATTCATTTAGTGTATTTAAGCACACTTTAATGTAATCCAGTGCTGCAGAGCTCCATTGTTCACCCTCATGTCAGTTTTTCTTTCAGAACTAAGGAGTAATGAGGAGCTCTCAGAAAAGGAGAAACTACCCTGGTTGGTTGATGAGGGCAGTGATCCATCCTGCTGTCATATCTATCTTATTTCTGGGTGTGCTCAGCCTCATATGATTCTGACAGAGTAAAAATAGAAGAAAGTATCCTGGAAATACAACAAAGGCAACTTTTTGGTTTTTCATTTCTGATACACACATCCTCATGAAGACATTTCCTAGAGCAAGTGTTCCAGCCTAGATGACACTAACATCCATAAGAACAAAGCCCAAATTTTACAGATATTATCTAATCGAGACAGAATATAGAGATCATCTGATCTCTAACATGTTGCGAAGTCATGCCCTCTCTTCATGGATACAAATTATAACCGAATTGATTTAAATTCCTAGACTGTTAATTAAGTTGAATGTTTCATTACGTTACACAGAGGAGGTTTATTCTGTTCAGAGTTAAAACCTGCATTGCCTCATGGTACTTCATTCCAACAAATCAAACTAACTAATGCTGTGGTACATAAATCTCAACTGTGTAAGGGATTGAGAAGTACCAGAATAGAAAAGGGAACTCTGCCATTACCTTGCGTGTGTAGCTATACAGCCGTCTTGGTCCTCTTCCTTTTTGGTGAGTTACTTTTTCCCTTCTTTCTGTTAATGAGAGGTAAGAATTTGTACCATGCTCCCCTTCATGTTGCAAACTTGACAAAACTGCTGCTAAGCCCTGCTGTTGCTGGCCTGTGTGCAGAGGCACGTCCCAGAGGAGCCGATTCCAGCAGCCCGTCGCTTTGTCCTCAGCCCTCCCAAGCTTCTGTGTGATCAGCACAGGCTTTGTGGCCATACAATAGGGGTTAAACATTTCCCTGTATTTATATAAAAGCAGAGCTAAATCTGCTTAGCTGCATGAACCTTTTAATAAAATGATGCTCACGCTACTGGGGCATTTTTCCATTTGTTTGTTTGTTTAAGAATAATTGGATTCCATTAACAAAACAAAAAATATATACGGTTCCTTTTCACTACACACAGTGCATAAACAATGCAGCTAGTAAAATCAACATTAAGATTTGTATCCAGGTCTTACCTTATGCACAATTTCCCTCTAAGCAACTACCTGTGACTTGCCTCTTAACTTAGAGCTATAATTTCATTTTTTCTTTAAATTCATTCTACTTGATGACTTGCCAGTGGGGCAATCCTCTGGTTTCCATTGACAGTGTCTGAGAGGCAGATCATTGCAAATACTATAATTTGTACTCAGTGGTGGAATTCCAGTATAAGGACGAAAATTTAAATGTACTGAGAAATAAATGAAAACATTTTAAAGAGTCGAATGTGCTTGCCTACAGTACTAAAGACACTGATTTCACATACCATGTTAACCTCTGGACCACCTTTGCTTTCCAAGGAACTGTCTTAAAACAACAATGGTACAGAACACTGGCGTTTTTTTCAACTCCTGAAGAAAGAAACCCTATTTAAAAATTTATTTTCTCTTCTGCCATGAGTCTATTTTTTTTAATTATTATTATTTTCAAGTCCAGTTAAACCATTTCTAACTTTACGGAGTTTGCATTTTTTTATAGGTAGCAGTAAGAATTCTGTCAGACTTTATTAGCACAGGCATTTGTTCAGAACAATAACCTCATCTGGTCCTTTGAAACCTATTCTGTTTTCAAGGCTTATTAGGACAATGCTTTTCCTCACAAAAGAATGAGCCGTACTTAAGAATCTACTTCAAAGCAGATTGCCAGTGAGGCTCAGTAATGACTACATCCACCTGAACTCTTAAACTTGCTGAAATAGAATCAGTATCATAATTGAGCTCCCAGTCACATATGTCTAGAGCTGCAAACACTTAGCTGAGAAGGATAAAAAAATCTTAGAGAGACAGAAGTCACAATTACATGCCATTTTTTTTAACGTGGAAATTTAGCAACAAATAATACAGCTTGATTAGGCAAAACCTGTGACATTCAAAGTTATTGATCTTTAATTGCACATTTACAGTTGTATATTCAAATGTCAACAGCTGGCATGAAACTGTAAATAGTAAGTTGTTTAACATGCCACAAACGTGGCACAGTATTAATCTATTATTTGTGTTTAGTAACATTTAATTCTTGTAAGAACTCAGTTCTCAAAATCACTGTTTTCATGGTTTCAACCATTCCTTGCAAAATGAAGTCCCAGAAGAAAACAGGATTTCGCTAATGCAGTAGCTTAACTACTTACTCCCCTCTGCCTTTGACAGCATATTATATCAAGAAATCAGCTAAACCAGAACTGATTGATCAGAGTTTTTGTGTTTAACTGGGTTTAAACAGAAACTGTTCTCCAAACTCCAGAACTGAATGATGGAGGGGCTGGGCTCATTTTGTCATCTGATTGACCAAGCCTAATTAGAATTATTTCTGCACACTGCTTCACTACAGCTGTAGATCCATTAAACACTAAATGCTCCAGAGGCCCATTCCCCTTCAGCTTCCCACTGTGACTCCCACTTTTCAGTCAGGAACTACTCACTTGGCTACTCAAAACATTCAAAAAATGGAGGTGTTGTATTTAATGGACAGCTCAAACCCTATAGCAAAATCTGTTGACTGTCAAGACAGCAGCTATCATAATAAAACAGACTCTTTGTGGTGGACTTTTAAAAAGAAGCCTTTGAACTCGTTCCCTTACTTCCCAATACATTTTTATTAGGAGAAGGTTTTCAGTCACAGCAGCTATTTTTATTTCAACAGAAAAATGCTTTCCATCTTTGAAAATGTTCACTGAGATAAGCACTTTTTGTAATCACAATATTACCTGTAGCAACTTTTCTTTACATCTTAGTACCCTTTCAGCCTCAGGAAGCTTTAATGTAACAATAAGGAACATCTTAGTGCAAAATTCACATATTAACAAAAGTACTTTTTAACCTCTTTAACTGTTTAAGCTGAGAACAACTGTAATGTTCATATACAGCACACAATTCCTTAATTTGAGATCTTGTCAGAACAGATGTAAAACAGATTCTGAGAAACATCTATTAATTGTCTGATGACACTAATTATTCATCCATTCTTTTTTTCATGCATTTTTTGCTTTCCTTTTCAAATATCCTCAACTCTTTCCAAACATATGATAATGATCAGGAAAAGTAACAAATCATTTATCCTTTCTGAGGTCAAGTCATATTTCCATCAAAATTTAGCTAGCACATTACTCAAATGAGATCTTCAAGCAGCTCAAGAGCTAACTTCATTATGGGGTTTAATCCCAGACATTGGCTTTGGACTATGGTAGGTTGGACTGGGCAAACATATACAGGATCTGCAACCCTAGAAAGGCAGGAGCATTCACATTTCCCCAGGGACCAGGCACAGGAAGACCCAAGATAAAAGATGCTTGCGCAGTTAGGGTACGGCAGTGAAGAAGACAGAAAACTATCATAGTACTACAATAAATGGGCAGGTTGTCTCACTTGTTATTTAGGACACTGAATGTTTTAAAATCTTCTGTATGCCTAACAATTACAACTGAAGTCATGTAAATATTATTTTCAGAGTAAAGACTTAAGTATTGAAAGGTATATCATTACGTCTCCTGGCAAGTCTACCTGACTAGGACAGTATTTCAATTTGCTAATCACACAAGGACAGAGATTAAGCATTCTAGATAGTTTTTTATTACTCCTTCTCCTCCTCCTCCTGTTTGTTTGAAGAGTGAGAGGGAAAATTCTTTCATTTTCTGCATGGGACTTTAGGGAATATATAGCCTTTGTCATGTTTTTGCACATACAAACTGATTTTTTTCTTTTT
Organism: Poliocrania exsul; assembly: GCA_035041345.1. Taxonomy (NCBI): domain Eukaryota; kingdom Metazoa; phylum Chordata; class Aves; order Passeriformes; family Thamnophilidae; genus Poliocrania; species Poliocrania exsul. The sequence goes on along the minus strand of JAWWLZ010000042.1, from coordinate 27,403,423 downwards.
CATTTTTCAGCATCCATTTCCTTTACTTCACCAGTAAAGTTTTCAGCAATTTTAATTTCATGTGCAAATGTTTCCAGTTCCATTATGAAAAATGCCTTTACAATTATGGAGTCTGAAAATACTTTAAAATGCAGATAACATTCCAAAAATTAGCCTCATAGACATAGCAAGATATGCAAGATGACTCTTCACTGTCATCTGTGTATCCTTATCCCGAAAAGTTTGGGCTGGGAGGTGAATTTTAAAGAGTATCTAATAAGTTAAGTGATATTACAAAGTAAAAATTATGAAGAGCAGGATCCTCTAAGGACTATAGAATTTATTTCCTTTATAACTTCATCATAGCCACTTTTTACTGGTTTTAGCTGTTACCACTGGAATTTCATGGATTTACTTTAATTAAACCCATTACTGTTGCTCTCTCAGTAATAATTTATTCCTTTGGTGTTTTTTTTCCTACAAACATGCAGGATGCTCTATAGCAGAACACAGCCAATTATTCCTTACTAGTCACCAGCAGATTATGATAGGGAAAGCAGGTTAAGTAATTTTTAACTAGACCTGAATAACTATTCTTTGTTCCAAAAGGATTATAGCATACACATCCTGACTGTCGTTCTTAGAATTCTCTGTCTCCTTTCCACATTTCCTTGATGCTCATTACACCAGCCAAAGCTGGCTATCTCCCAGCTACAGAAAATCAGTTCTCAAACACTTTGGTGATGCAGACTCATACAGGTTCCATTTCTCTAAATCTTTTACAGTGAGAGACTTGGTTCACACATATAAGCTGTTTATCACACAGAGAAGTTGCCAAGGTGGGTGAGGGTTCCCAGAAGGGACTCCAGCACAGCTGACTGAGAAGAGTCCTCTTCAATAACTCAAAGTTCATTCGCTTTACTATTTTACCAGCACGTACAGCTCAGTATTGTATATGGGCTTTCTTTCTCTTTCCATGTTACTTTTTGATGAGGATGTGCCATAATAAGGTTCACAGCATTAACTTTAATTCTTCTAAGATTTTCTCCAGTACTGTTCTCCATCCCTTTTTATACAAGACCAAATGTTTTGCTCTTCCTCTTTGTGCACAATGAGTGTCCTTGACTGCTGGATGCCTAAAGCACTTTAAATACATGGGTCACAGAGTCGCAGTGTAAGTGTAGACAAATGTACACTTCCCAACCTCAGGCTAAGGAGATTTATCAGCAGCAAGAAAAACAATTGCAGCTTCAGGAACAAAACAGATTTACTGATGCTGCAGTGCCTGTAGGTAACTAGGGAAGAAGTTACGGAAACTAAACACATCTATAGTGCACAGCCTAAATGAATTTACATCAACTATATGCTAAAAAAAAAAAAAAAAAAAAAAAGAAAGAAAAAAACCAACCCTGAACAGAATTAAGTCTGAGGCAGAGTGGGAAAAGGATAAAAAGAAGATGATGACAGGTTAGAATCTTGAATCTGTAAAAAACCCAAACCAACTAAATAGGAACACAAAACAGAAAAACCCAACCATCCAAAAAAGCAAACAAAAAACCCCAGGACAGCACAATCAAGACTCTGGAATATGCAATTTTCAATCCAGGCTCAAGGGAAGGAAAAAAAAGTAATAAAATTGAGTCTTCTTTGGATGCCGAAATCCTTTCTGGGATGTTTCAGCTTGGTAAAGCACATGCTTCATGAACTTTTGCATGTGACATACATGCTGTATCTGAGGCTGCACTAGCCAAAGAGGATCTGGCTGGAATGGAACAGGGCCTCATTCAGTTGCTGCTGCTCCTCTGCCCATGCTCATTGGCCATCACACATAGAAATGCCCAAATTCATCAGTGCCTTAAACTTTACTTGAATCCTCTCTTGCCATCTAGCATTATTTCTCTGTACCATTTGAACAGAATTTAGAAGCTGTCTGCTTGAATTGTGTCAGTAACTTGACTGATAACTTCAAACTAAGCTTAGCCACCTGAAATTCCTAAAGGGCTGTTTTCAGTAGGTAGACACAGAGCATGCCAAACACATAAAAGGAGTGGACTCCCTAAAGCACAGGCACAGCTGCAATTTTCTTTAAAATGACAGCCAGAGGAACATGATGAATGGCAGCACTTTCTCCTTTGCATGGAGCAGGACTGGCTGTGACTTAGCCAGCCTTCAGCACTTTGCCCCTCAGTGGCACAATTTCCATAGGGAGACGGAGAAGATAACCTCTTCCCCTTGCAGATTGCATCTTAGGAACATAATCAAGTTAAAAAGGCTCTCTTTATTCCCTCTTTGTCCTTGCTGTCCAAAGATCCTAAAACAAGAGGAATAGGGATTTTCATCAGAGGTAAAAGATGTGGACTTGAATCTACTTTGCAAAAGTGTATAATTTTATCTCAAGTCTCTCCTCCAGCAAGTATTGCAGTCAAGGCTGTTTGTTGGCAAACAAATCTTTAATAATTCTCCCAATAAGTTTCAACTTTAAGAGCTTCACTCAAAAAGCCAGCACTCAGCAGTAAAGCAGTCTTATTAGAAAAACAGATGGAGACATCTCCTGGTCGAGTCCCAGAGTTTCTGTGGGCCAGCTCTTCACAGCTGCCCTGCTGGATGCAGGACAGCCCTATGCTCACAGCTGGTGCAGCACCAAATGGGCAAGGAAGAGCTACAAACTGAGCAGCCACACACGATACCTCTGTGCACATGGGCACACTAGACTGGAAGGAGCTACTATGATGCAAAAGCCTTCATACTGATGAATTTGCCCATTCTTAAAAGGGAAAAGTTGCACATAAATGCATTTCTTGGCATCACCTTCCACAAACTTTTACTTCAAACCTGGTTTCTGTTGCAGAGGCAAACCATCTAGGCTAATAACACACACTAAACTGCTTTCAGGTTTAAGTTCTTTAAACATTGCAAGTTTTCCAGTGTGGCTGAGCTCTTTCATACTGTATGATTAAGATTTTAAGGTCTCAATTTTAAAAAGTCTTTTTGTCAGTGTCTGATAGATAAATTAATTTTGATGATTACTGATCTGGAAGGAATATCAACTGTTGACCTGGATATGAAAAAAAATATAAAAAAAATCAAAGGCTTGAAAGCATTGCTTCCTGCAGTCCACTCAGATCTACATTTGATTTTAAATACATTTGAATAATTTGGTGCTATGGAAAGAGGACATTTGATAATTTTCTTTGTAATTACACTCGCAATTTCAAAGTCTTGTCTCAAGATATGCAATTCACGTCTGCACAAAGACTACATGGCATTAATATTTTTTACGTTGTCAAATTATTAAGTGTAGCAACTAAATTCTCTGAGCCAGTGTTGTATGAATAGAGCAAATATTTCATTTTTATAATAGCCACTGAAGGGGCATTAAGCCATAGCCACACAGGCATAATAGTTTCTTCACATCTGCAACAACAAAAATTCGAACTACTTGTATTTGCTTTAAAGGCAGTAAAACTACAGAGGCAATAGAGGCAACAGAGACAATAGCAGTGAACTGAACAATGAAATCACACACTCCAAAAATAGTTTCAGCAAGAAAATACAGTATGCAAATATTAGCAGTAGGGGAAGAAAGTAGTAGGTTGCTTAAGGTAAACAAAAAGACCAAAAAGGAGGGTATGATTCATGTAGAAATAAAGTATTTATTAAAATATTTTAATATGAAATTTTTATTAACATAATTAACATCAGATTTATTATAGCCAAATTCCCACAGATCCAAATTCACAGAAGGAACAGTCTTTGATTTGCATGCATTGCATGATTTTGTGTTTTCTACAGTGAGGGATTAAATGTTCACATACGTACAAAAATGGGCTTTATCACTAAAAATCCCCCCAAAGTTGCACATTTATAGTTTTTTCCTTACTTCAAGCATTTCTCAAGTGACTTCCTACAGGATTAAGTAAAAAAGAATAGAAGTTTCTACAAGAACCTGACCCCTGCAGATGCCTGTTTTTAAACAGCCTGATGAGCAGCAGATGCACCTCTCCTTCCCTAGCTGCTTGAGAAGAAAGGTTTTTGGACTCATTTCTGTGCTTAGGAGGCTGGAGTTGTCAAACATCCAGTTCAGTTATTTACTATTTGCCTTCTGTACAGCAAATCTGGTTTGAATAAGCCAAAACTGCTACAGAGACAGAGCTGGAGCAGCTGGAAAAATGGCCCAGCTGTAACTGTGACACCAACAGGTACAGTTTGTTGGATTATCTCCCCAGGCCAGGTAGTATCTCTGCAATAATGCAGTCTTGTCCTTTCATCAGGAGTGTATGACAAGAGTCCATAGGTATCAAATTATTTTACTTTTCAATTGTAGAGGAAGAATATAATTTACATAAAATTTCTATATTTAAATATAATCCATGTAAAGCACTTTTTGCTTACCAAATTGTATGCCATATATAGAATTGCAAATTAGCTGCCTGTTTTACAAACTCAGTGGAGATCTCCATCGCTAGAACAGGTTTTACTCATATAAGAGCTGCCAGCTCTGTTTTCCATATGGCTATAGCCAGAAAAACAATGTCTTTCCAGCAGGTGGCTGTGGTAACAGAAATGTGCTGTGTTCCCCTCCAGTACTTCAGATAACATACGTACCTAACAAATGCAGCCTCAAGGATCAGAGGTGGATGGGTTTACAATATACATGGCAACCAAATCTGAACTTAAAAGGTGAGCGGTTTGCCTTTGGAAGGCTGCTAAGGTCATGACTAAAGTCAATGCTTTTTTATTGATTATACTGGTATTAGTCACTATTTTGAAACACAAAGAAAATCATGATATAGAAATGATCTGGGAATACCCCATTAAAGCCTGAGCATCATCATTTAGTCTCCTAATTTTTCTTTTCTGTGTGTACAGAAAACCTCTCCATATTAACAAAGCCCCAGTTCCAATGAGTTACACTTCTTCTTCCCAACAACCTTCAAGTATTTTTCTAACTTCACTATTTACTGGAAAAGTCAGACTTCGAACTTTAATCTTACTTAATTACTCTAGTTGTACTATTATGATCTGTGGATATCAATATATATATAATCCATCTTTCCTGAAAGCATAATGTTAGAGATGTTACTTCTTTATAAAGCTAGGAATATTTTGCTTCAGGGTCTGTGATGGGTGAAATGCCAAGTTAGAACAAAGCCAAGTTTTACTGAAATTTTGCAAAACATGTTTGGAAACTACCCTAGCAAATATAGCCTATTAAAAATAATGATTTAGCCTCAAAACCCTGAAATACATATTTTTCATCTTAGATTACTGAAGTAGGCCACCGCTTGACTTGGTAAATAAGATTCTAGCAATTCTTTTCTATAAATACAAAAACAAAAATCTTTGCTAAGCTTTAGGGAGTTTTGTTTGAAAATATACTTAAATCTAAAATTCATGACTTAATATATGAATTATTTTAGCTACTGTTTCATTTTCCTTTAAAAAAAAGTAAAATTTATTAGGATGAATGTAAAACTAATAAATACTAAAAGGATGATTATGTAAAAACAAAGACTGGGAACTTGAAGACATACTAACTAATCTAGTAAATAAAATAAAAAGTATATTTTATTCCACTGTTGCTGTAGAACCATTCTCCAAGTGCAAATCAGATTATTTTTCTTTTCTGCACTTGCCACAGCGTTGTAGTCTGTCTAGAATAATCCATCAGCACTCCCCATGGTGGTATACAAGCACAGTTCTCCCTTCTCAGGAAGAAAATAATATTTGGACAAGGACCACAAGTAGCAAACAACTTCAAAAATGTACTTTTACTCTCAAAGCACTACAAACAGCATGAGATTGAAGTGTATACTATTTACAAAGCCAAATGCAATATGAGAACTGGCATTCAAACAGGTTAAAGGAAATTAAAAACAACAAACAAAAAACTAGTGTAAGAAATAACAAGGATTGCAAGTTCCTTAGAGGGATTTATAGGCATACATTGATTGAGGTTAACACCAAGTCCTACCAACTAACTTTGAAGTACCGAGATAGTTTTTAATACACACAGCAAGTTAAAGCTGTAGCATTATTAATGTTTAATGTTATTTTGACATTAAACACTGAAAGTTGTCTATTTTATCAAAACAATAAATTCATTAAAGAAGTCTCTGGATATAGAGAATGAAGTTTAAAGCATGCAGTGCAAAACTTTCAGCTCACAGTTCCTGAGGACATTTGAAGAATCCTACACCTTCACACCAACTACAACTCTACCAACTCAGTATCTGCACAACAAAGATACAAGAATTTAAAAAAAAAATGTTAGTCAAAATCAAAACATATTTTGGAAAAAAAGGTCTTGAGAAAAAACAATGGCTTTTGATAATTTAAGAATGTCATTCTGGGATATTTTTAAACCCAATGAGAACTAAGGACAATGAAATTTCATGTTGAGGGCTGTTCTGTTAAAACAGCTCATATTTTTCAACCAGCCTTGCAAAGGCCTAACCTCCTCAACATAACTTGATAAATGGTGCTGAACCTGGACATCAAACAACAGAGTACCAGGACCTATGAACTGGAGAAAATGTATGTTCCTTCATCCCTTCTGTGTTAATATGGAAGGTAATAGAATTTGGGTGTGCACAAATTAAAGTGAAGTCCAAGAACCTTCATTTATCTGAAAAATCAAAACTTACAAAAATCTTTTTAATACAGATTGAAATATAAGACTATTTTACATAAAATTCTACAATCTCCAAACCACCACTTAACATGGCACAGTCAAATGGCAGCTCTTATTTAACACATCCTATTGAGAGCTGAAATGACTCGGTGCTGCAGAGCTGCAGCAGCAGCAGAAGCAGATGACACACTCTAGTATGACGACTACACAAGCTTCAAAAGACAAAACCCTTTGGTGATGACAAAATCACAGCAAGAGATACTAGTCCTTCACTGTGTTCAGCATGGGCCTGCCAGACGAAATCTGGTTCTGCTTTTTGTCTCCCTCTCATTCTGCAGCTACCAGAACTCTGCAACTTCTGATTCTTCAGACCTCAGTTCCCAATCCAATTCAAACCAGGACATTACTTCCAAGTGTCAGCAGTGGCCAGAATCTCCACATATAAATCATGCCTGTTTTTTAGCAAACACTGTAATGTGCCTGTGTTAGTGGTATGTGTAGCTTTCTGCTAAACACATCTGACAGTCTAAATCAGCCTCCCTTTCAACTAAACTCTACTTCATTCTCTGAAATCACTGTGGAATATGTCCTTACCCTTTTCATATGTCAGAGGCAAGTGAAAAGAGCATCTGGATTTAGGAAGCTAGTTCAGGCACTTGGATATTGAAACACTAAAAAAAGAGCTAGATTGACTAAATGGAAACAACACAGTCTGCAGTAGAAAGTCAGTGTAGAATGGTAGTAAGGTATTTTAATTTTGCACCCAATATGTATATTAGTAACAGCTGTCAAAGCTACAGGGTATCAAATTAATTCTCAACACCTGCTGAGAAGGTGAGCAACCACAAAAACCACCTCGCTTCTCTAGCAAGCAGCAAAACTTCAGATAATGAAGAAATAAAACCCAGCAATGCCTAGTGATTGCTTTTGCCCCAAGAGAAGGGGTGAGAAATGCTAACAAAACGAAACTTCCACTAGTGATGATTTTGATCTTGGCTACCAGGTTGGAAAACTCAACATGTTTTTGTGAGCTGGCAAATGATTAAAGCTGCCAAGCTCTGTGCTCTCCCGACAGGCAGTGGGAACTGGGGTTTTGTGTGCGGCAAACCCCCACTGACTGGCAGGAAAAGAGCTGACAGATCATCCGCCAGCACCACAAAGACAGCACTGTCGCTAAACCTGAAAGCTGGGGGTTCAGCCATGCCGCAAACACTAACTCTGGGAAATAAAGTCAGAAAAAGATCCATAAGACTATCAGTATGTATCTGAAAATAGACAACTCAAGTCATCCATGCTACAAGTGATAGAGAATTAATTCCTAGGGAACAGGGGAGTTTCTGCAAAGTAGTTCTCCAGAAGATTTTAACACTTTGGGAGTGCCTTTTCTGTGTTGGTTCTTCCTATGTGTGCTTCCCCCATCATCCAATTTCATATATATTTCATAAACTGTACATGGCAGGATAGTGTTATCTTTACACTAATCTCTATACCCATATAAATAATTAAATGAAAATTTCCAGCAGCAATTTCAGCTCTGCTCCTTATATAAGCAGGTGATTTACTATATCAACTTCAGCACATGTAATGATTATAATGCACATTTATGAGTGCATTATAATCACTCAGAGTGATTGAGACTCAAGCTTTTGTCACATACAAATTTATCCTAATGTTTCTATTAAGTGCCCTATTTTGGAGGTTTTCTGATTTATTTCAGCAAAACTTTCATAGCAGATCTTCAGAGAAATTTTGGGGAATAGTCTACTCATCATTATGAATAATGACATAGCTTAAAAGCAGAGTTGGGAACTTTAGGTGTGTTACAAGTGTTCTAAATGCTGACCTTACCTCTGTACAAGTGATCTAAAAAGAAGCAACAAAAAGGGAACTTCTCTTTGCAAAACATCACCAGTGGAAGAGACAACTTATGGTTTTGCTGTGAAATACACAGCAATAGATAGATGACCCCAAAATTTTGGAGTCAACATTTTAAGCTATGTAATGGATACTGTTCAGAAGTACATTTCAACCTAGAGGAACTTTTACTATATCTATGTCCCATCTCTTATAATGCTACTCCTTAACCTTGCCTCATGCTCTCTGTTAACCAAGCTTCAGCTTTTCCAGTTCCTCAGGGTTTCTCCTGGTTGTCTTAGCTCTTACCTACTCTATTCATCCTTTCTGTCCTCCAAATGCATGCATATAAACAACCTTCCAGTCTTTAGGCCAACTGTTCCTCCCAATCTCCCAGCTTCAGAGGCCTAATCTCTGCCAAATTATCATGCCAACACACGAATACTGCTCAAAACAAAGGTATGTGCACGAGCTGAAGCACAGATCAGCCTGATCATCCACACTGTTTGGTCCCCTCAGCTTTCTAAATTATCACCTCACTTGGGGGCTTGTTGACAGTGGCCAGCAATACCTCTATTTCATCCAACAGTGCTCCAACATCATCCTAGGCAGCTCCTGGCACACATGGTCTTATGTTTCCCAGACATAACTTAAGTCCATGCAATGAAAAAGAACATCCTGCGGAGTTGCAACAGAATCCTGACGTTAAACCAGACACTTTGAACTGAACTTTCCAAAACATCAATTCATTTAAAGCACAGGATTACCATGTAGGACTTGGAGAAAACAGCATGGTGTGGAAGTGCCCAGGCTACTAGAGGCACTCAGCAGTGCCAAGGCAGATACCTTATCCCAATTGCCTAGCAGGCATGGATGCCCTTCTTGCCTAGGAATTCCCAGTCCCAGCTTCATCAGTTTCACAGCTCCTCACAGACTCTGGGCATGTCCATTCACTCTCTCGCTGACTCTCCTTGTTCCTCCACATTACCAACTATTCATCCCTTTAAATTACTGACAAGCAATATTATTAACCCAAGGGAAAACTTCCTTTCCTCACTAAGCCTCAGACTTGGCCAGCTCTAATAGCTTATTACGGTAAGTACAAAGAAAGCCTTGTCAGACACCTGCAGGTATGATCTGGGATGCACTCAGTGAAGGCAATGCCTGCAACTCAAGTACACTATTTGCTGTGGCTTATGCTTTGTTACAGAAAACCAACAAGCTGAAATTTATCAAAGGTTCTTTAATTCAGCCAGTAATAAGTGTTCATAGTTATGGCGAGGTACCAATCTTTGAAAGGAAGGAACATGTTTCTAAGTAAACATGTGGCTTCTTGTTTTCAATAACTTTTACCCTGTCATCAGCTTCAGAAGTGACTGAATTACTTTGGCTGAAGTTTTTCAAACAAATTTAGCTTGCAGCAAACAGTAGGGTCAGACATTTTCAAAAACAGATAGCACTAACAATCCCTTCCTTACTAATAAAGGGTGAGATGTGATCAACTGTTACAAGTTATATTTATTTCATGCAGTTTGATATCACCATGCCCATATGAAATAGAATTACTCAAAATAGGAAAGAACACATAACAAAAACTCATCTCCAGGTTTGAACAGAGCTCTAATTTTAGCTTAGTATTGTGTAACTGCTTCCTCAGGTATAATTTCCTTCAAAGTGTTTAAATATTGAAGTATGAAAGTTGTTCTCAACCACTTTTAAAAACCACCAGAGGGAAAGCTGCATCCAGAACTGGTGCAGCACAAAGCTTACTCAGATGGCTCAGCACCAGCTGCTCTGCTCAGAGCAATACTTGACTTTTGGCTCAGTGTGCCCACATTTTTAGAAGCCTACTCTAGATTCAGGACTGCAGCAAGCATAAGCATGAAGCAGCAGATAATTCTTTACTATATACATACACGTCACCCACTGAAACAGCGGAGGAAGCAGCTGGGATCCTTAAAGCACAAACTTAGATGCCGGCAGCCTGCATTGCAAGGCACAGACCCTTGAGGGAAACCCAGCACCAAAGAGCAGTTAAAGGACAGCTCCTTTCCTGTCTGAAACATAACATTGCGAGTTAGAAGAGCTTTTAGTTCAAAAGCAGCACACTGGAAGTAAAATTAGCTCAAAGTGCTGGATCGTGACTTGGCATCTAATCACTGTACCATCCCACGTTTCACCAAATCGAGAACTCCCAAGCGGCTGACCTTAGGAAAAAATCAAACATCCACCATATACCTACAACACAGTATTTTTAAGGATAAGGAATGCTGCAGTACACCCTGATTAGCACAGCCATGTAAGTCCAGGCTCCAGTAGTGATGCAACTCTATTGAAATCCTGCCAGTTAAAAATTCCAACTATTATGTTCAGGTTTCACTAAGAAAGACACTGAAGATATTTCTAAGGCTGAATTTATGCCTTGCATCATCTGTCTAGAGATGCACAAAAGTCTTTTCAAGGTCTTTATTGTTAGGACCAGGAAGTCAATGAGGCAATACACTCACCAAAATGAGGGAAAGCAGAGACAAACTCAATTGTCTCAGGCTGGTTTAATACTTTAAATGAAGTGTACAATAATAAATATTCCACATATTCTCAGTGTTTGTACTTGAAGAAAATGTTTCTCTGCATTTTGGACTTAAATTTAGAAAAGCCTCACTTGAAATCATCCCATTTCAGCACTCTATGAATCACCCCTTATGCACCCTTGCTCTTTACAGCCCACTCACTGCCATACCCCACTGACGTGCCGTCTTTAGGATTACAAAAGGCACTCCAACAAAGAAGGATCGCCCACTGTTTTCTATAAATCATCTTGAATCTCATTGATTATCTCAACGAAGGTTGTTCAGATACACATGCATCTTTGGCTGTCTTGCACAGGGAAGAGAAAGAATCTAAACAAGAAACTACATCCTTTGAGAATTCACTACAGAACAATAATGACAACTTACTGAAATAAACTGAAAGCAGCAAAGTTACTTAGCTTTCCCTGACAAGTAGCATATGAAATGCAGCAGAGAACAGAAAAAACTATGACTTTTTTAGTTGCTCGTTATTAATTACTTAAGAAATTAGAATGCATATCAAGCACTAGTCATGATTGAAAATGCTGACATATGGAAGCAGAATAAGATTTTTCTCTTGATTTAGGAGAGATTAAGCAGGAAGGAAAACATGAAAGAAAGTCATAAGAATCCCTGTTGAGCCTGACAACCAAGTTCTATTTTCCATGTCTTTCCATACTTCAATAAACATGAAAGAAAAGTTTTACATTTCTTTACCGCAAAAAAGCCCACCTTGAAACACCACACCTTTTTCTCATACCTTAAAAAGTATTCCACTGTTCAACCTTCAACTACAAATGCATATTTTGAATTTTCCCATCGCACATTCCAACCACTTTTCTCCATCTAGAAACCTTTCCTTCTTTGGAGCATAGTTTCATAGACCTAGAAGCATAAACAACAACAAAACAACAACCAACCAAAACAAACAAACAAAAATTACATTGCAGCTCCTGCTCTTAAAGGTAAGTGGAAGGAGAAAATCTAGACAAATTTAGTCTTTGGTTTGAACTGCAGAAACCAACTGGGATTTTTCTCTCTCTCTGTTTCATCTAAGCAACCAAGTGTTTAACCAAGACTTCTAACTTGACTGAAATTTAAATCTCTAAATTCCAAAATGCAGATCGGAGAAAAATTTCAGGTAACTCTTCCTAGGATGGGAAGGGTCTTCCTATTTCACATGCCCAGTGAGGTTATTACTTTATTTTTTGGGGCTGGACAACGGGATAGCTGGTAGTCATTTGGGATCCAAACATGGTGACCTCCACAACTATCTTATGCATATTAACACCACCGCAATCCTGATTCAACACGTACTCCTCCCTGACAGAGCATAACCCACACTGTTCCCATACCCAGGGCACTGATCTCAGCCACACGAAGCTGATATGAGAGAACTGTCAGTTCCTCTTCCTGTAGCTGAGTCACTGCATGCTGTAACACACAAGCAGCCACTAGTACAGGAGGGGTCAGATATTCCTCCTCAGGGAACTCAGTAGGTCCAGAGGGTGTCATTTATTACTGCCAAAGATGTTGGGCTGAGCTAAAGTACTTGTCTTGAAGGATAGACCACAGAGTTTAGTCCCTGAGTAATTTCTATTTAACTACTGTCAACAGGAAACACAGGAAACAGTCCATGTTTCACAAATGGGAAACTTCACTACTCTCATCCTCTCCTCCCTCACTTGACAAACCCTCTCTCATAACTGAAGACACACTTTTGACACACTTTTTTACCCCCCTCTTTTTTTATCTCTCCTTTCTTAACCTCCACTCCCATGTTACACATACTTACTATTCTTCCTAATATTAAAACTGAGACAGTGTTCAGCCTCAGACTGTCTCAGAGAACTGCGTTACCTCTGACAGTGTGTCTTCACAGACATAATGGCACAGTGTAGCTACACCTGGAGGAGCTTAGATTCCAGAAACCTCCATCTCTAGGGCAGTGTGGGACCAGGCACTGACTCCCACAGTGAAGACAGAGATAAGCTTAAGCTGGCCTCTTCTGAGGTCTGTGCTGCGGGTCACAGAGGCAGCGTGGCACAGATGGGCTCAGCACCAGTATAGCCATGCAAAGCAGCTCTAGATAAAAGTTTGCATATAACCAGCCTTTCAGATACCCCGAGAGGAACAGCACACTCAAGTTCTCTGTGCTGACCTTGGGCATGGAAATCCTGCCAAGCCTGGGGAGGCTGTGAGCAGTCAGAACCTCATGCTGGGATCTCAGGCTGTTTACTGGAGAGAGTTTAGATGTGCTGAGCACCCTGAACTCCAAGAGAGCTTGTCAGCTTCACGTTTAATGCATGAATGCGTAAGGCTGGCTTAGATCTAACACTAAACAGCCAAAGTCCTCCTGGCACCTGCTGAGGATTGCAGAGCAGAAACACCCTATTGGGAGACAGCAGGAGACAGCTTGAGTCCAGGCAGGGCCAGGCTGGGAACCTTTTGTGCTGCTGCAGACCCTCTGACCAAGCTGATCTAGCCTTCCACCTCAGATGGACATTTCAGCCCCTCCACTGTCCAGACGAACACTTGTCTACTCTAGGAGCAGCTTGCTGTGATCTCACAAAAAAATGCCAAGGTGTACAAAGTTTTGAGAAATTAGCAAATTCTGGTCGCTACTGGGTGCTAAGATTTTACCAAACAAAACCAGACATCATTTAGTTTTACATTGTGAATGACAGAGAGCAGGTTTTCTCAGCAAAATACTAGGAGCAGTAAAATTATTTCACAGTGATAAACACTTTCCTAGATAAACACCTTTGTTTTTCCTAGATTAATGACTAATTAAACAAACAAAAAACTTAAAAATAACCATTTAGGTTTATTTTGAAACATATTATTAAAATACCAAAATTGACTATCACTAAAATTAAGCCACAAATGCTTATGGCAACATGTTGATGAATCACTGAACTACTTTTGTACTCCAAAATCACCACTATTGGGGAATAGTAGATTTCCACATTAAATGCCAACCCAGAACAAAATTGATAAGAATAGATACTGATAAAAAATATTTTCAGTATCAAACAAATAAATTCTCTGGTGAAGTAAATCATGACTCAATTCCCACTTAGTGTGGATAACAGTATGAATTCTAACACATGCACATCCATAAACCTAAGAGCAAGTTCCCTCAGAGTTCCTGAATCCAGCAGATCATAGGCAGGTATGGAGCACATACAGTATAATTGTCAGTTATCTTTTTTTCATCTAAACTCCTTTTTTTTGTAAATGGAAGCAGGAGTAAATTCAGGGGGTAGGTTTCTGTGAAAGTGGCAGAGAAGTTTACAAACACGTTCTTCACACCTATACTGAAGTTAGTCAATACTAACTAAGCACTAGCATAAAGGTTCTTGGTCTGAAAATGCTCACTTTAACTGAAAACTAATAGTCCAGAGCACAGAAATCAATGAAAACAGGTAGGTATCTTTCCAGGAAAGGACGAGCCTCACAATGTTTACCATTAGCTCTGAACAAGAACAGTAAGTTAATGTTTGCCAACTGGAGTCTGGATCGTTCTCTGCCCATCTCAGACTCACACAAGCTCTGCTGCCCAATGCCACAGGCCAAGTCACACCTAGGCCAGTCAAACAGAGGGAACAGGACCTTGTGCAGTCACAGAACAAGTGAGGACTTGAAGAGTTTTTATTCTAGATTGCTTCTTTCACAGTAGGCCCAGTGACTGCTCCCAGATGGTGAATTAGGGCTCTGTCTGATAAAATAAATCTTGTCTGACCTAAATTTGTGATGTAACATATAATGTAGGTGAGAACCCATTTAACATAGGAAAGTAGTAAAGGGGAAGGGCCACAATCCTGTTTTCTGGAGCAGGACCAAAAAAAGTGTCATTTCCTCATGCCTTAATTTCTGCATCTCCAGGCAGGACAGCCTCAGTTCCCCTCTGTTCACAGATGCTTCCTAGAGAGAGTTTCACACTCATCCCTATACATATTTATGGTTTTTCAGAAGCCAATGGGTAGACAACTTAATCCCTTTCGATGAATACACAAGCCTATTTAAGTCAATCAACACAAAAATTTACTATCATTGTACGTGTGTAAGATTGACCTTAAGGATAAACTGCAGATTCAACATTACTTCTATCTGCATCCAAGACATCTCAGTTCAGAAGATGAACACTACACACAGTATAACTTTAAAAAAAAAGAAAAAAGTAAAAAAAAAATCTGGCTTTAATAGACATAAACCAACTGTGGAATCAAGATTATTAAATCTTCTGAAACTCGATTTTTTATATCTTTTTTTTTCTTTAAGAAATTAAGATTTAGTTTAAATAGATAATTGCTCTCAAATCCAAATAAAAATTATAATGATCAAGTAACACCTAGGGGTAATATGAATTTAATAGTTCATCTCCTAATCAAGTTTGTCTTATTTTGTTGTATTTCATTTTAATTGTATCTTAATGTAATTTGCAGCCCAGCCCAGTAAGACTGAAATAGGTTACTGTGCTGAGATGAACTGCCTAAGGGAAACTGGGGGGAAAGAGCTGGGACAGATTCCTCTTCAGTAGAGCATCGTGCTGCCTCCATCTGTCAGCTTGATTCTCTACCAGCATGTCTGTGTTCACAGAGATGGTGCTCCAACTGCCTGTCATACATTTAACAAATCCAGCCCAGGAAAAGAATACGGGAGGACTTTGCATTGTGTTTTAATTGTATTTGTTTGATAAGAAGGCGACTGAGGGAAAACCTCTCACACACGAGACTACTGCCCTAGAGACAATGTGGACTCTTTACATTCCCTTTCAAAGGATAAAAACATGAGCCTGGGAGCAACAGTGCAACAGAGAGTGAAAGATGCCACAGGAGCAACACTAGACACTTCAAATCCTTGGGGCAGTGAGGAAGGCTGCACAACAAGCTCACTGCCCTGGACTGCAGGAAAGCAGACTTTGGCCTCTTCAGAGATCTGCTTGGTTGAGAAGCATAGGGTACCCTGGAGGGAAGAGGTGCCCAGGAAAGCTGGTTAATATTCAAGGATCACCTACTCCAAGCTCAGAAGTAATGCATCCCAACAAAGAGAGCAAAACCATCAGGAGGTCTGCATGGACGAATAATGAGCTCCTGGACAAACTCAAGCACAGAAAGGAAGCCTACAGAGGGTGGAAGCAGGGACAGGTAGTCTAGGAGGAACACAGAAAGACCATCCAAGCAACCAGGAACCAGGGTAAGAAAGTTAAAGCCCTGAGAGAGTTAAATCTGTTCAGGGATGTCAAGGGCAACAAAAAAAAATCTTCTAGAAGTACATCCACAATGAAAGGAAGACTAGGGAAAATGTGGGCCCTCTCAAGAAGGAAATGGGAGACCCAGTTTTGTGGGACATGGAGAAAGCTGAAGTACTCAACTTTTTTGCATCGGTCTCCACTGGTTACTGCTCCAACCACACCACCCAAGGTGCAGAGGGCAAAGGCAGCAACTGGGAGAATAAAGAACCACCCACTAGTAGAAGATCAGATTTGAGACCATATTAGGCACCCGAAGGTGCACAAGTCCATGGGACCTGATGAGACGGATGTGCAGACCCTTTGGGAACTGGCAGATGGTTGCTAAGCCACTATCCATCATATTTGAGAAGCTATGGCAGTACAATGAAGTTCCAACTAACTGGAAAAGGGGAAACATAATCCACATTTTTAAAAAGGGAAAAAGAAAGACTCATAGAACTACAGGCCAATCTCACCTCTGTGCCTGGCAGGATCATGGGGCAGATACTCCTGGAAAGTATGCTTAGGCACACAAAACACAAGAAAGTGATTGGTGACAGCCAACATGGCTTCACTAAGGGCAAATTGTGCTTAAGAGATTTGATGGCCTTCTATGATGTTACAATGTAATGGTATTTTCTTGTTCTCATTTTGAACTTTGTCCTTAAGACAATGCAATCCTTTCCATGTGGTTCTCCTGTCATTTTTTCCACAGTTTTCTAGTCTGCAGAATTTTTCTTCTCTTAATACAGATGGGAACATTTTTATCCACTTCTTCTACACTTCTTTGAGAGAAATCTTTTGTTATCTTGCCACTACCAGTCACTTACCACCCCTTGAGAGCTCCGAGGTTTCATTTTCTGGTTACCTCCAACTGTCTGTTCTTTCTTACTGTTCTGCCCAATTAAACTCTTACACATACAGTGACTAACGAAAGGAGGGAAGAAATACAGAACAAAGTTGGCTATTTGAAATTTACTGGAAAGTTGAATCATAAGAGAAAAAATACACACCCAAAAGGCTACATTATGGCAAGGAATTACTCCCAGTCCAACTCAGCACATAACAACCAATGCACTGCAAAACCAGAAAAGCCATTACACATGCAAATATTTAAAAAGAAGTCTGAGTCAGTCAGCTTTCTCACAGATAGACAATGTTGTCAGGCTGCCCTGAAGTTACAGCTTTTTTGATACAAGAAAAGGCTGGAAATGCATTTAAAAGTCAAGCATGTTCATTGAGAGCACTGAGTCATATCACCCTCTCACTGGCAGGACGCTCTGCCCTTTAGCCTGAGCTGCCCCTTTCCCCACATCTACAGCCTCGTTTTGTGGCCTGGCAGCTGCTCATACACCCAGAACAACACACCATCGCTCCAAAGACAGCTCACCATTTTTCACATTTGATACATTTTAGTTTTTCTGCTTTTATGATGCAAAAGTAAGTAATACTTGACAAAAGAATGAGCTCAGAATGGCCTCATCTTCAATTCTCAGCATATATTAAATCAGCAACTGAAGGAAAACAAATGTCTCTACAACAATTATACAAAGCTGTTACCATCATAAAAGGATTACCTCTCTGGGAGAGAGAAGTCATGAGCTTTTAAATTTTATATTTATACTTCAAGTAATTAAAACAATGATTGTAAGTGAGTCCAAGGATGCATTTCCATTTTATAACAAGGTTGTTTCAAAAGTTGAATTGAGTATTAAAGATGTTTTGTTCCAAGTTTCAGTAGCATAAAGTTAGTAGTGTCTCTGCTTCAGTCTCTATGTTAGGACACCAAAGCAGGTTAAAACTACAGCAACCAGGAGACAAGGGAAGTATTTAACAGTAGTTACTGCTACTGAACACTGCTTGCTAAATTCAGGCTAGGCATTAAGTCAGGGAGAGGAAAAAGTAAAATTCTGGAGCCTTCATTACAGACTCTGCTGATTATAAAGCTGTAGCTTTAAAATTCTAACTATGTGATCACGTCAGAGGGAGGGAAGAGAGGCTATCCTGAGTCCTGCAGGGATCCATGCTCATGCTTATGCTGTTTAGTGGACTTAGAAATGACCCGTAAAAGGAGCAAACTGAGCATATAGTGTTCCCAAATAATTTTGACTGTAAAGACAAAGACTGGCCACAAGTAATGGAAAAATTGAAAAAAGGGCCTTACAGTTAAAAAAAAAAATCAAGAACAAAATACCAAGTTTATGTTTAGTGTTCACAATTAAACAAAGGTCAGTGCAACACTCACCACTGGGTGAAAAAAACAAACCAAGCAACAGAGAAACATAAGAAGATTTTTTTAATATATATTATATATACATATCTGATATTTACAGTATAAATCCATAATACAGCTGCATCTGATGTGTAATATTTGTCCCCCCTCAAAAACCTCTTTTCTCCCTCAAATCTAAGAAAAAATAGTCTACAGTAACACTGGAAAAAATGTTTGAAAACAATCTTCCAGTCCTCTCTTTTCTCTCATCTATAGAAATTGTAACTTCTCAAATTAGAAATAACACATTATTATTTAATAGATGGCTTTCTAAATAGACAAAAGTCTGAAAAACTGGTTTTAGATCACTAAGACTCACCAAAAAAACATAACGAATTAATAGAGTCCAACTTCTGTTTTCTCAAAATTATCATGGAAGAGGTCATATAAGAAAAAAAAATTCTGCTAAATATTTTTTCTTTTGCAATACATTTAGCACTTCTGTTATGCAGAGATACCAGTTTTTGCTCTTGCTCACATCTCTGACAAAGGGACTGGAGTAAGCAGTGATCTGCAAATTAACTTATAGTAGCTTGTCCCTCACCATTAACAAGCTTGGACTGCTAAATGTGCTTGTGCAGAGACTTCCTAAATGCAAGGGAGACCAGCATCAGCTAGACACACTTTCTATTTCCGACTGACTGTAGCAGTAGCTCTACTAATCAGAGAGATGAATGGATGCGCAGTCTGTCAGAAAAGGGAACAAAGACCTGTGGCTACAGGCAAAAAGCTCTCTGCTCTCCGGGTTAGGATGTTTCATTTGCATTATTCGAAGCAAAACAGCTCTTGTCAGGAGGTTTTTAACTAGCCATTCTCTTTTATTTCACAGTGGAATTAGGTGATATTATCTATAGCTAATTGTTTGGGTTCTTTGAACAGGCTGAGCAAGCAACTAACATAGGTTGGGCCACACTGGTTTAATACAGCTTTGGAAAACAGAAGGCCAGATCATCACCATACATCCATAGTGTAAAACAAACTCATGCCCTTTTGGTCAGAGTGCTGTGTCAGCCTCTTCAGGGAAAGACTGTATCCAGAAAGATCAAACTCAGCATTAGAACTTAAGAGTTCCAGAGCTGCCAGACCAATGGTTCTTCCTTCCCATGTGGACATGCACTCTCTTGCTTTCGGAGGAAGAAACAGCTCAGTTTATGTTACTACTGTGAGATGGTGGTAGTAGAGAACTTGCTAGACATTTGCTGTAGTTACCCATTGGTAATCAACTCAGTTGACAATTCTGGCTCATTTGTACCAATGATAAGAGCTGTCACATGCACCACTTCTCTTTGTCACCTAAATGAGTTTATGGGGTAAAGACACGGTACAGGCTAAGAGGTGTTGCTCTGAATTTATGCCTATTACACAGCTCTACGTTCATTCCCTCCTTGTATCAGTCAAAAGAAAAGGAATTAATTTCTGAGTCAATGAAGTCAAATCTCCCCTTTGCACCATGCTTCATACTAGGCCTCCCTGTGGCACATATGCTCGCAGATTGCTCAGATGGACTGAAAGGCAGGACAGAGAGTTAGAGGGAGTCTACTGGAGAACAAAAGCAAAGCCAACACATGTAGCTCAACAGGCACAAGAGAAAGGAGCCATCTCTTCCAGCAGGACTCTCACTCCAGGAAGGGATCACCGCTGCACTTCTGTTCTATTATAGTGTTGTTTCACACCCGTTCATCTCATACACATACCAGGGTGTAAAAGGCATAAACCCCCACTGATCCCATCTATTCAAGAGCAGACATGCAAAAGCCATCCAAATCACTGTATGTCCTTGATCAGACTCATTTAAGAGTCAAGTGTAAAATGTCTCCAGGACTAATTCCTGCTTATTTGAAACTGAGGGATACAGGTAAAGCTGAGCTTTACAGGAAGCCATGGGCTTTCTCAGCTGCTATATTGGTGTTTAAGGAACATCAAACTTCATACCCCATTGTATTTTTATCTCTTTGAACATAAATTATATACAATCATTTAAAAGGAGCTTTTTTTAAGGTGCCTTCCAGCCAATTTTTACCAGAAATTATCACTATCCTAAAATCCTGAAAGTTAACATACCACTTCTCAGGTCTCAGAAATAATTATCATCCCACCCTGCAGTGCATATCAGCATCCATCTGAATACTCCCTAGAAATGGCAAATGGAGAATTTATCTTCTAAAAGGACAAGTTCTCACTATTTCATAACATTGAAACTCCTTATGGCCTGTAGCATTTGGGAACTATATATTTTGGTGTTCATAGAACAGAGCTCTACAGAAATGAAAACTAAGACGATAGGAAAGCCGTCCAGTTGTCATAAGAGATATGAACAAAAGTCACAGAATACAAGAACCTGTATTCTTTAAAATAGAAAAAAGAAACCATCTACATGAAAGGTACAGGGTTTTTTCTTTGCATATATATATGCACTACTAATACTTCACAGGTGCTTAAATATTTTTTTCTTCTTAAGTTTCTCCTGCTTTTTCCTTGGACTGTATATATTAAATGTACCTTGCAATGCAGGAAACACTGTTTCCCTGGGGAAAATAGTAGGGTAATGAAGGTTTGGAAGAAATCTGGAGAACAAACTAGAAGATGTCAACATATTTGAATGAAATAAGGCATAACACATGTGAAATACAAACATTGAAACCAGTCTCAGGGGACAAAAAAGCATCCTTCCAGTAAAGTGTTAAAAGAGAATCTTGGCTGCTAAGTACATCCAATAATTTAGCTTTCCAAAAGGAAACATTACCATTGTAAGTGACTTTCTTATGTCTGTCTAATAGGGAGTGGCATATTTCAGGCATTCAGAGCATAAAGCAATGACAACAATGCAGAGTCACATGAAGTTGTTCCATGCCAGCTGTGTAAGCTTCCTGAAATTTCATTCACCTAAAGGTCAAGAACTTATGGTACTGTACATAAGAGGCCTTTGAGAAATTATTTGGAGTTCTGCTGCCTGTAAGATTTTCCTTGTGGTTCAGTACAAAGCTAACATTTCACTGATTTTCTTGGCAATGTGACATGTTGTCCACATATCTTCTGCTGTGCAGGAAATGCATTTGGTCTTTTCTGCTGTTTTCGGAACCACATAGCTCTCTGCCATAGGAAAAAAGTTATGGATGTATGATGAAGTACAGCAATTTCTGATTTTACCTACAGAAATCAGATTATTCGTAACAATCCTGACTGAAGAAGCTATCCACCTTGAAAGTTATTTAAAATTAATTACAATTCAGATTTTCAATTCAGATTTTAAATTAAAAAATTGAAGCCATCTAACCTGAAAATATCAAGGATTTGGAAAATGGTATTCTGCCAAGCCTAATCCTAATGTGCTCAGTTCCAAACAAACATACATAACCCAGGAAAATGTAGCCCCTGGCTTAAAAAAAAATCCTGTATTAAAGCCATAGGTAATCTGTCTTACATAATGCTATTTGCATTTTGTAATCCTGTTAAAAATACTTGTGACATCAAATCAATGCCTTCTAATCACAAATGCAATATGCAAACCTGTACTCATGTAGTAGAGCTGGTGTGGGGCTTTATTTTATGAATAGCCCTTGTATCATTTTTGTATACATAAAACAGCACAGTGGTACGAACTGATGTTTAGCCTTTTAGTAGAAATATAAATTAAATTAGAGAATTATCATCACTTATTCTAGATAATTAAACTAGAGTCTAATGCTCCAGTTTGGTGAATTATTCCCATCCATAGGATGGGATGGTAACACAAAGTTTTGCCACTAATAAGACAGATTATAACTTCATGGTGGGAAGTTAATATTAAACCTTATGCTAACTCACGTTATCCCACTTAAATTCTTAACAGCAACTCAGTTTGTAGTGTAAGAAAGTCCTAGAATGTAGGCAGATACCCAAATAGACTGCAAAAGTCCCAGTTTGGCCTTAGAATTTCCTAGAGAGTTGACTTCATTCACCCAGCTCTGCACACAACACATATTCTGGGTAGATAAACTCTTATCTTTGGTTTAACACTCCACAGCTCTCTAAGTAGATGTGATTAAGCACCTGAAGTCTACAAGAGTTCTCTTGAAGAACTGCAAAAGTGAGATGTGATGGGGATCACAGCTATTGAGAAGCAGAAACAGTGATAATTCTGTCCACTTTTTCCTCAGCCAGATGTTTAGGGCATACACCTAAGGATGGGAGATCCAACTTCAAGCTCTACATGAAAAGAGCTGATTGAGCACGGTTGCTGATGGTTTAATACAGAATACAGGCTGATTGGAGAGCATAATGTGGCATACAAACGCTCCCAGCCGTTCGTTCCATGTCGCATAGAGGCTCAGGGCAGATGGAAACTTTCATGTAGCATGCTTTGGGTCCTGGCAATTGGAACCCAGAGCACAGAAGTGACTGAGATCCCATGATCCCCATCAAAAAAGCCAGTGCCCCAGTCACTGGGGGGAAAAAATGAGTGTTCTCCCAATACTTCTGAAATGTCCACCCATGGAGGAACCATAGACAGACCTGTTCAGAAATGGACAGAGGACATTTAGAAGAATTACAAACTAGTTAAGGTTGGAAGGAATTTCTGTAAGTCACCTGGTTTAAACATTTCCCTCCCACACTGTTCAGCAAAGGAAAAAATTCAAAATTACATACAATATCCTAATGATTCCTTAATGCTTTTAATGAAAGAAAAACAATCACTTCACTGGATTGATCTTCAGTGAGTTCGTTTTTCATCATGATGCAAAATGCTAAAAACAAATTGCTGTTGGGCAGACTCGTTCGTTACCCCATCCCAAACAGTCCAAATTCTGGTACAGCTGAGTTTAAATTATGAAGACAAGATTTAATTCTTATGCACAGAGAATACTCCCAGAGAACACTCCTAGAACCCAATAGGGTTCCAAGCTCTGAGCTGGGTTAGTTTAAAGTCAGATGTTCTCTTTAAATTTTTAAATACAAGTGCTGCATGTCCTACCGAGCCTGGCATACACTTAAGCATAATAACAAGGATCCCAAAGGTCTCATCTCTGATAGCAGCTAACAGCAGATGCCTGAGGGAAAAGGATACGTTTGTGGCAATACTGTCTCAGCCTTCAGCTGAAAGCTAAGAGGCCTGATGAAACTTCCCATTGCGCATCTTTACTGCTATATTGTCTTTATTATAAAGTATTAACATTTTTACAACATTGCTGTCATCAGAATAAAGGCATCCAGTTTCAGAAGCCACAGTACACTGAAACATTACATGCTGTTAGTGGCAATGGCTATAGAGTTAGAAATAAGCACTAGCAAATGAACTACACTTAAGACATAGTAGAGTTCCAGGAAAACAGCACAATACCATAAATTTTTTCCAGAAACTTTAAAAACGTATATCAGTTCCTTTATTCTGATTTTACTATCAAATTATGGTCTAAACCAATATACTCTATATTGTGGCAGGAGCTACAGAATTTATAATTGTGGAGAAAAATAAAATTAAATTCAAGGTACCCTTTAGTTACCAGGTATCAGAGCTGGGTATGTGTGCACATCGAGCACACTCATCAGCACCCAACAAGGAATAGGAACTGTCCAAATGAAATATCTCAAATCAGTCCCTTGCACCCCCTGCACAGCGTGATGATCGACTAAACTCTCACCTGCCTTTACATCAAGGCAGCTGGTAAACAGGACCTTTCCACTTGGGAATAATGGACAGTCCCTTAAGTGTCCCCAGGCAGCTGCTGCTGTGCATAGACCAACTGTTTGCAAGCATGAATAGCATCTGAAGCCAAGAATCCAAAATTCCCAGAGACTCCCCGAGACAACTGAAACTATTCCTATTTACACAGCAATCACCTGTATATATGCAAGACAGCCAGGATACATTTCGTACAGAGCTTATCGTAAACCAAAAGAAACAGATTGTGCATAATCAGCAGAAAATAGTTTGTGGAGTCTCATCTAATCCAGACTCCCATCACCATCTGGCAAAGGACCATCAGACCCTATCCAAGAGATTAGATACCCCAGATGAGCATTACTCAACATAACAGAAACCAGTCAATTACTTTTCCCATCCACTCTTTAAACAAACAGCTGTTTGACAGTGCAACAATATTGGGAAAGTTATTTGGAGACAAGGGATTACAATGTCTTTTTCAGCAAAACATGGTCATCTCAACATTTGTCAACACATTAAACCTACTTTGTCTGCATCTATTTTACTTCCTTAATGGTTTCCAGATGAAAGTTTTTGGCATAATACCTAGAAATATTTGTTTTATCAAAGTTGCGTGGAACTAAAGGACAGAAAATGATCGAAAGCCCAATTCAAGCTTCAGATTAATCCTAGAGGCATTTTACATAGACTTTAGAACAGAAAAACCAGAAAGACAGACATTTTCATGTAATCTGAAAGTAATGACACCAGATGGAAAAATAAACCTCCACACATTTCTCACACATTTTTCTCAAATACTTGAAGTAAATTTAACGGTATCACCAATGTTCCTGCAAGTACTTTAAAATACTACCCCGACAGGATTAGAACAGTATTTCCCAAGTTAGGGCTGCATCTACCACTCACATTACAGGTTCTCAGTCGAAGTGTGATCAGCTTCTCAAAAAACCCATCCACTATGGCCAAGTTTATTTTTATTTTGATTTCTTCTCTATGTACTCTGTTATGTGATTCCACAGTTTTCCTATTCCTCAAAAACTGGACATTTACACCATGACTGCCTTTAACTGATAGTGTTGAGCAGCAGTACATCTGGCATACAGGTTACACCTTAGGGCCAGCTAGGAACAGGTGCTTGATAGGCACAATACAGTCATCACCTCATAAGGTATCATTCGCACCCTCATCTTCTCCCCTCCAAGCATAGTTATGTTTCAAAAAAGGCACCACAGGGATAACACATGTGTACAGGTATAAATTACAGAAGAACACTCAACAGTGTAACTGGTATCAAAGCTACACTGTTGACTATGAATGGACCAAAATCCCTTCACTAGTACCAACCTCAGATCAGACAGCATGGCATACATAAACAGTAACTCTCCTGCTCTCTGACCTAAACTTGCTCATGAGAAGGCAATTTCAGCACTTCTCCATTTATAGTACAGTTAATACATAACCTGACAAATAAATAGATATAAATTAACCTCAGCAGAAACCACAGCTTGAAGAATCAACAGAAATTCATACAATAGAAAGTTTTTTATTTAAAGCTACTGTATGATGATACTTCTAACAGTTTCAACTTTCCAGTGTAACATTAAAACCACTATCAATTCTTGGGACAGTTGGCTGGATATACAAGGAGTGCTCCACCCATACACACAACCTGCTGCAAAGTATAATGAAATAAAGTCTCAAAACTAATCATCTTTTATCATCAAGCCTTTTATTTGTTAATCTAATTAATAACTTCATTACAGCAGAGTATCATCCATTCATGCTGCAGTCAATGAGGATAATCTGGCCATGCTGGTTCTCCAAACTCTAGATTAGTGCCATCTCCCTCAGCCATCTGCAGGATATTTTCTTTGCAGTATAGTTGTTAGCTTTCCAGTATTGAAGCTACTGAAGCACTTAAACTAGTTGGATCTAACTCCGAGTTTTCCTTTCCACATGTCCAATAAGATTCATCGCCTTAACTGGAACTTTGTTAATAGCAAAGAAAACTTGGCGAGTAAGGTATGGTATATGCAGTGCTTCTAAAAGTGGAATACTTATGCTAACCACGTCCTTTCATATGCTGTTTTTAAATTCTGGTACTGAACAGTAACGTAATAAAACAGTAACATAATTCCCCAATGTGAATATCTTTAGTGGACCAAGCTCTAACATTCTTTAAAAACATAAGTGCTAAAATCTGGTATTGCACAGTCCCCATCAATTGTGTCTAGAAGCTGTAATCATACATTACAATCTCATTAGGATTGGTAATGTATGGATAGATAGCCACAGCCTCAAAGAACACACAGAAATTTGCAAAAGAATTCTATATGAAAACTCAGAAGTCATTAGACAGCAAAGGTTTTAAGATACTTCAAAGTCTGACTGTCTAATTACATTTAAGCATGTAAGCCTTCTTAAAAGGAAACTTTCAGTTTTGTTTTACAATTCTGTGCCTACTAACACACAATTGCACTCAAAGTAATATTTACATACTAATTACTTGCCTATGCCTGAATAGCACGTATTTAAAAATCTATCACAGGATGGTGGAAACAGCAATGAAGGGATAAAGAAGATAAAGGGACTAAAAAATGTTGCTCTTCTGGGTCCTACTTACGGACTTGCAAGTGTTTCTTTTTGGGCTCTGCAAAAGTCTTTGTTTGAGGATTAGTGTTAGGAAATTGAATTACATTGTAAAGGTTGAATTACATTTTCAGTTCTATCAGAAAAGTGATGAATTGAGTCCAATAATATTTGGTGTTCTATTTTTATAGGTAATATTTAATGTTGAATGACAATATATTGACAAGCACAAAAAACTTTAAATTACAACCATATTTCAAGGCCAACACAGTATCAATTCAGTTCCTTGTTTTTTAATAATAAAACCACATTAATAATAAAACTGGGGGGAGGGGGGGGGGAGAGAATTACTATAATTATAATCATGCAATTCATTATTAAATGAAAATTCCTAATTCCACTAATCTGAACTGTATTTTTGAAAAATATCAAAAATTAAGGTAGAGCACTAACCTATCATAGTGACTTATAAATTATTTCTCCACAATCACAGATTTTATCTCTGACTAATAAAAGCAAATACTCAACTATTTTTATAGATGTGTTCAAAAACAGAGGTCTCACTCTATCCTTTAACATCCAGGATAATTCAGGCACTGAACTTCAGGGATCAGCATTATCCTGCATCTTCAGAGAAATACATGCTTGTACTATTTTGCAATTTCATTTCAGCATTCTGACACAAATCAGTTCTATGTAGAATAATCACTGGAGCCTACTCAAGACACCATCAGTGAAAGGTCATTTTTCCACTTATGAGCACCAAGTCAAGGAATAGATGTGCAGTATTTATGAGAAGAATTTTACAAATTACTTTTTTTAAACTTAATTCTTTGCTAATTCAGACAATAATTCAGAGTTACGAGCATCATTCACTAAAACAATAGCTTGAGATTTTGTTTTAGTAAACAAGAAATCGTAGCTCTATTCTGCTAGTAGCTATTTGTATGTCATTAAATAGACCTCTTCTCTCTGCTTTGCCTTCCCTCACTTAGTTACCTTCACATTTTCTTCTGGTTTCAGCACTTTTTTCCCTTTATCTTTTCCAGTCCAATTATTATGACTTTTTAATAGTAGTCAAACCAGGAAGCTACCTATTAACTTGCATTTTGAACTTTCCCATCTATCATAATAAAAATAAATGATATTTATTTACTCTAGCTTGCTTGGTTACTAACTTATTGTATCTCTCAGTATAATCTCAGTTAAACTAGGTGGGAGGGGAAACTCATAGAAATGTTTGGCTCTTTTAAGACAGCCTTACCTCAGAAAAGAAAACACACATCAGTGTCTATACAACATAACGAACATAAAAAAGAATCTACCTACTAATGTGAACTTCTGCACTAGCCCTGGTGGACATTTAACTTCCAATGGATTACAGCAATGGCACAGGATCTCAGCATTGGTGTTTCTGTCCCTGTATCCAAGGGACAGAATTGAGCCCTAGCAGAGAGCTGTCAAGTCTCATAACTTTAGCTGAATTTTTAAAAAACCCAGGTGGAAAGATCAACCAATTATTAAGAGCAACTCTAGCTTCATTTTTAGATGTTTCTAGGCTTCTAGACACAGAGGGTGGAGAAAAAAATAGCTAGGACACATTAGGCAAGTACATGATTTATTAAGCTTTGTATCTTCATAGCTAATTCCCATGATACTCTTTCAAGTGTCTGATGCTGTCAATTCTGCTAGTACATTTCCCTGGATGTGGTGAGAAACCTACTCCTGTAGTTCAATGCCAAGAGGGTGAGAAGGGTGTGAATTGCATAAAACTTTAGAAGTAACTTGGAGAAATTCCTCCAGATAAAGTTTTTGCAAATCATCTTACAAAGGACCTCTCCATAAATACTGCTGTTAAGGGAACTGTGCCTGCTGGAAATGACAGTGGAGAGACTGGAAATCTGGGGCATCATTTAAGGCTATTTTGATGATGCTTCACTCCAGCATAATTGGTAGAATTGAGATCCCCAGAGAGTAACCAAAGCGCTTAAGACATGCCTGTAAAAATATTCTGACTTTGGGACAATGGGATAAAGGCTTTTCTCTCCTCACAAAAACTATCCAGGTTTCAGAGGAAAATAATTTAAAAAAAAAAGATACTATTGCTGTAACCTGAGACAGTGCATGAGCAGTAAAAGCCAACACGTGACATGCTTTATTAAAAACCTACATTCCTAGAAAGGAAGATAAATAAAATTACTAGACATCATCTTTCACTAAAAACTACACTACAGTATTCCTGAAAAAGGCTACTTTATTGAAGCATTTAATTTTAGGCCCATAACATTAAATATTTTCACAGCACTCTGAAGCACAAAATTACAAACTTTAAAAGGACATAAATGTTATTAATAAAAAAAAAGAATATGGAAATCCTGGGGGATATCTGGGAAAACATGACATTTCATTCAGACAGATTCTTTATTCTTTTAACTACAAGGGAGAAACTATTGAGAATGGAGAGTACTTTTCATTTTCAAATGAAGACAGACATAGACCTGAAAAACATGCTTGAATTAAACTTACTGGAATCAATATGAAGGTAAATGAGTTAGGTTTAAGAACTCATTATTTACAGGTCAAACTACATGATCTAATGAACTGTTCTGACTTCCACTGTGGAAATAAAACACTGGTGAGTTCTATGCAGATGTCTTTCCTTTCATCTTAAAAATTAAACATTATTATATTTTTGTCAATGTATGAAATTTGGTGCATCTATACTGTATTATTTATTCAGTCATTATCTCACTGTATTTTTATAGGCATGGATGCCTTTCTAAGGATTTTGGCTTGGAGTTACTAAACACAATGCATCTGCCCTCTGGTGGTCACACCTTTTTTTATGTTCCCATATTTTTACCTTTTTAAGTTAAAAAATACTTTATAACTACCACCTACAAAGTTTAATAGATATTTAGCTTTTAGTCACCTCGGGATGGCTCGTTATGCAAATGCTTACATTTCAACTTTATCAAGCAGGAACAACTCACACATAATTTAAGATACTTCTTATTTTGCCCAAATCGAGAACCAAGTTCAGACACCAATTTTCAAAGCACTCAAACCATAGAAAAGCAGAAAAACCTGAAGTTTCAGTTTATATTGAGATTATATGTTTGGTATTGTCTGGGAAAGATGTTACAACTTGTAACACATTGAAATGTTGGCTACTAGATTCCAAGGTCCATAAATACATTAACTGCTTCTGAGGAAAAACATAAATATTTAAAAGACTGTTTACACCTTTAAAGGTGTCAGAGCTGCACTATATAGAAACTTCTATACATACACAGTCATCTCAGTAGGTAAAAGGCAAGGCAACTATATATATAAGGTACATAGAGCTCCAGTATGAAGGATGAGTTCCTTCATAACCCCAAAGTTGTCCCAAACACAAGTGCATTACTTAGACTGAGTTGCAGCAACAGTGGTAATAGTTCTCATCTGCCTCTCTGCTCTAATCAAACCTAGACCCAGGGAATAACAGTGACACCTGCATCAGAAGGAAGAGCTCAGAACACTGCAAGAGTCTCAAAAACACAGCATGGAATCATCCAATACCTTGCTGGAAAAGGATCTCAAGGATCATCCGGTTCAGCTTTTCTTGGCAAAAGCATGATCTAGACAAGGTGGCGCAGGACCCTGTCCAGATGCATCTTAAAAGTGTTCAGTGTTGGGGCATCTACCTCTTCCCTGGGGAGATTACTCAAATGGCTGATTGTTCTCATTGAGAAAAACTTTTCTCCCGTGACAAATCAGAATCTCCCAAGGAGTAATTTGTAGCCATTACCCTGTATCTTTTCCAAGTGACTCCTTTTAAAAAAGGGGTCTCCATCTTCTTTGTTGCCATCCTGTAAATACTGGAACACAGTGCTAAGGTCTCCCCTAAGCCTTCTCTTCTCAAGGCTGAACAACCCAGTTCACTCAAGCCTTTCCTCACACCAAGCTTCCCAGTCTTTGGAACATCTCCATGGCTCTTCTCTGGACCTCTCTAGCCTGTCCACATCTTTCTTGTGTAATGGTGACCAAACCAAAACTGAACACAATATTCCAGGTGTGACCTGACAAGTGCTGATAACTCCCTTCCACTTTCACTGCTAAGATATTCCCTATCTTTGAGCGTATTTGGTGAAAAGACCTTATCTCCGGTCAAAAGGACTCTTGTCTTCACCGCATACAGACTTGATCACTGCAATACTGAAACAATTTCCTCACACTCCAGAGAAGACAAATTCCTCAAAATGTGACAGGGTTCTACAACACATTGTGATGCTGGCTCCAGCTTTTAGTGTTACTCAGAACTCAGTTCACTGTGTGAAAAAAAGGGTTGCCATTGTGTCCTGAAATTATTTAACATCAACAACAAAACCAAATCATATTGGAACCATTAAAGTTGCTCATAACTGAAAATGCTCGCCATCCATGGAGAGAGCACAGCTCTTCCCAGCAGCTGGACCAGAACACAAAACTTACAGTACCAAGACTCAAGAATGCCTAGAGGCCTCAGTTTACTCAACACTGCTTGCAAAAACTCCATTTCTGTTCTTCTCTCTCCTAATGCAGAGCTCTCCTCTTGTAAACTTAGTCCAGTCCTGTAAGGATAGGAAAGGAAAAGGCACATATCCCCCTTTCCTGAGCTTCATAAAGAACTACCTAGTCAGAAGAAATTAAAAAACAGTAAAATTGCTAGCATAGCCTATTAACATCTCATGTCACTCAGAGGAAGAACCAGATTTTGATTGTTTGCAACAAACACAAGAAAGATCAAATTCAACTGAGCTGGCAATTAAAAATGCCTTCCATTGTAAAAGAAATGGCAGCAATGCAAGGGGATTTAACTTCTCATTATATATTTAGTTTGTCCAGACACTACAGCACTGGTCTGCTTGGGGGGGAGGCTTCATGGAGGTACCCACAGAAAGTGGCAGCAACCAGGTCACTAAACCTGTTTCTCTCACCCAAAGAATAGCTGTGGCCAAGCTATCCCTCAAAGAAAGACACATCAAGCACCTCCTGCATTTTGTTTCTCTTAGAGATATGAACAGCAGCAGGGTCAGAAACCTCACTTCTTAGTTCTTCTCAATACTGGACAAACATTGAAGAGAATCATCTATCCTGTTACAAAGGGTAACTTGTGCTGTACAAGCCCACTGACGAACAACACTGAACTCTTAAACACTCTTGAAAAGTGGTCCTTCTCAAGGTTTTTTATTTTCCTCTTCCTTTGGATTTTTTTCATTTCTACAGCCCTGCCTACACTACAATATTCAGTCGGGAAGATTTTTCCACCTGGCCAGCGCCTATGCACTTGTTGGTTAACTCCATGGTATTGTTCTCCACCAGAAGAATTGTTCTCTGACTCAAATATGGTAGAAAAGCTGGGTTTTGCACTAATTGATTACATGTACTTCCTCTGCATGCACACAGACACACATAGAGCTCTACAGTGTTGTGACATTGTAAAGGCAACTCCTTTACATGAAGCCTCAGAATAATGTTGGACGAACACAACAGCACTGAAAACACAGAAAAGAAAAGTTGGAAGTGAAAGGCACAGATCAGAAAGACAAAGACAATCTGTACTCATGTATAAACACTGTGTATAAACACTGTCAGCTCCTCACTCAGGTAACAGTCTAAAGGAAAATGGTATGTTAATATTTTGGTTGACTGTCTGTAAAAACCTAATTAGTGGCCAAAGACTAACTTATACAACCACGAAGTCATGGATAGGCTTTTGTTTGCCTCAGACAAGCTTTTGAACAGTAACAATTACATACTTTAAACCAGAGGAAATTAAAAGCTCATGTATACCTAATGGTGCAGACAAAGTATTAGGACAACTCGATTCTCATTGGGATGCATCCAAATTCAGCAGTCTCACATGAGTATTTACAGAATTTAGAGAGACTACATCTGTACTGATTCTGTCTGATTTAACTGACTATTTAGACAGACAGTTCCTTTCTAATGAGGCTGATTTTTAAAGTTATCACATCCTCGTAAGTTGAACTGGCCTTTTTTCCCTCTCTTGGCTATTTTTGTGCATCTGAGATGCTCTGCATCAAATGCTGCTTTTTATTATAAAGTTTAGTTGCTTAAAGTAGAATGGGGGTACTGTGAGCCCTTACAGAAACATTTTATAATTCAAGCTGTTATGCTTCCATACTAAAAAGTTAACAAGGGAAAAGCTGTAATCACATTATGAATTGAACCATTTCAAAACCAAAACAGTGTAGGAAAACAGTGTATTCACAAAATGAATACTAAGACACAT
Source organism: Poliocrania exsul (assembly GCA_035041345.1). Lineage (NCBI taxonomy): Eukaryota > Metazoa > Chordata > Aves > Passeriformes > Thamnophilidae > Poliocrania > Poliocrania exsul. The sequence continues at coordinate 27,370,368 of JAWWLZ010000042.1, read as the reverse complement.
TTATCCCGATTCATACAGCAAACCAAAAAAACTGAAAGCTTCTTAACAACAGTTAATAGAGGATAAAGATGAACATTTCTGTAGTTATTCAACATTTAGTAGAAGGGAGAAGCTAAAGAGCAGCCCAGAGGAGTATTTGCAATGCAATTAGGCTAGACCAGTAAGTCTGAATGTATGCCAGCTGCAGGGGTCTGCCCTTAATTCACACAATCAAATGTCTAGTGTGTCACACAGTGTCTAGCATCAGTATCTCCAGTATTAAAAGTCTCATCAGATATGTACTTGTTTACTGAGCATCTTAATCAGGGTCTGAATATATATCTAGCTGTACCTTCTAGCAGTCTATATGCCAGTCCATCACCATCTGTCAGTTGAAGCTTTCACAGACAGAAAAAAATCAATTCAAACAAATGTGTTCAGCACTCAAACTAAGCTATCATTCACATTTCAATATAAGACTTGAATTCCTTTTCAGTGTTCTTCAACTTTGACCCAGCTTTACCCCCTCCTTCACTGAAAAGGGCAAAGACAACAGCCCAGCAAGTGGGACAGGCAAAACAGACCTCCTTTGTTCACTTTTTCCCTTTCAGTTTTCTATTGAGGTAAATAACTGAAATCTCAGCCAGCCTCCAGTAGCTCAGAAGAAGGCAATATAGCTAGCCTGCAACTATCCTTTCCTGGTTAACAAACTGTAGGACAAAACTTACGGTGCATCATATTAATCTTATTATTGGAAATTAACTCTTTACAAATTCCCTTAATATTATATTTACAAGACAGTATTCATACACGCAGAAGTTACAGTATCTTTAATACTGAACTGAATAGGCAATACAAATACTAATTTAAAATGCAACAAATTCTCACTGTGGAGAAAGTATAAGTGAATTTTTTGAATACTATCAGCCCACTCAGAAAGGCAAAATCAAATTCATTGCATATTGCCCAACACATAACCTCCTACATTATTCCCTCAGCTTCTATTACCAACATATATTTTCCTCTGTATGCCTTCTCATTTTAGCAACTTGGTCCATAAAACATGACAAAATGAAAAGGTCCAGTGAAAACTGCCCAGCACAGTTTTACTGTACTATTTCAATATAATTGAAGTTAAGTAATCACAATTCAAGGTGATTTGAGACAAATTAATAAAACTACAGACTAATAGAAATTCCACAGCTGCAGGCAGAACAGATTTAATTTTTAGGCTGTTTGAGCTATTTGAGCTGTGCAGTAAGCTATTAACAAAATACCAAACCCTTAGTGTATTCAGTATCTTTTATTTCCAGATACCATGGAGAGTCATTTCCCTAAAGCAGCACGAATGGGCAGACGTGCATTACCTTGTCCTGACTTGAAACTGGAATCCTCAAACCAACAAAATCTTACAATTAGAGAGACCCCAAGAAACTCTGACTTGGTTACTAAAGCTTCTGCTGTCACCTTTTCGAGCATGAGAGAGAAACACCAAAGCGCAACAAGCTCGCAGGAGTATCAGGATGCATAACTACAGCCCTTCTTATCAAACAAGCTATAGTATATATGATAAATAGTACACTTCCTGCAAGACAAGGAACAGTAACTAGGACTCAGATTCTGGAGATCTCACTCACCTTCAACACTACTACTTTTGAGTATATTTACTGTGGCAAATAACACTAATGACAGAACTAAGATACCAATATGAGTATGATTAGTTGTGTATTTATCTGTGAGTCATGAAGAGGGTTTCAGCTCCATCCTTAACACCAGTTGATATACACTACCCCACCATCCGACGTGGTCACACAGCTGTACAGATTCCCGTTGGCTACACTGCCTTTACACAACCCAGAATGCCAATTCATTCAATGGATCCCAAGTTCTGTCAACACCAAGCAGCTTTCTGAGTTTGCTTTCTTACATTCAATATTCTCAGAATACAACGCTTTTCCAGCTCTGTATTGATATACTATGACAGTTAAGTTTAGACACCCAGGAGAATTTCACACTACTTTGCAATTCAAATAAGTAACTTTCATAGACTTCTTCATGAAACTCTTCAGAAACTCTGGTCACTTTCCTTGCAATTTCTATTCAAAACACTAAACAAATGCCTGAGGGCTATTTATAGGAATGATAACATCAAACAGATTAGGTAAATATTAAAAAGATGCACCTGCAAGCCAGTTTTCTGCCTTCTAGGTCCTTTGAGCTAGTAGTACACTATAGTATTCTTCTCTTTCCAGCTGATATCATTTGCCAAAGAATACCCACAAGATCCCCCTCTCAAACTCAAAATACAATCCAGATGCCTTCTGATGTTGTACAGTGACCTGTTTTATGCACAGACCCATATAACTACTATCCATAACTACTATCACATCTACTACATTAAATTATGGAAGATGTTGAAATGATTAATAGTGCACCTGTTAGATACAATGAATTTTTCAGCTTTCATCTACCTTTTCCTCAATATACTTAATTAAGAATCAAAATGATACTCATACACAGAGAAATAAACGCACAAAGACAGGGAACATTAGAAAAAAGAAATCCAGGTGGCTAATACCAGCTTCTTGACTCAGTAGGAAGTTGTTTTTAACAAACAATGAAAAGCTGGACCTTTATAGATAAAAGAACATCTTGTCATGATCTATAGGTTCCACCATAGAGTTAAATATCACATTTTCCATTGTTTCCTCCAACTACATAGAGAGCCAAGCAATAGCATTCCTTTCACAGAGTACTTGTCAATATGGAACAGCCTTTTGACTGTACTGAAGCACACTATGATCTTAAATATTTAAACAGCTTGGCATTATTACACTCCGACTCCTTGGTTTAAACACATTTCAGACTTGAAAACTAACACATCTATGCTGAAGGATTCAACGGCGGCTGAAGGTTTAGTTAATTATTAGTTTATAACCTAAGAAGCAAGTGCAGTCGCTGCCCTGACTTCGGCGCAATGTTCTGGATTAATTGTAATCAAGAAGCAAAACCAGAGAACACAAGAAAAGCCCGGCATCCCGACACATTGTAGCTATTTTATATCTAAAGAAAAGCGTATTTGTAATGGGGAAAGAACAAAAAGGCGGAGGATGGTAAGTCAAGGCGCAAGAGCCGAAACGCGGATCGCGGCACTTCAGCACCGACAGCTCCTTCCCCCGCACACGCCCGGCCCTCGCCCCCGCCGGGCAGCGCACGAAATGGCGACCGAGCCTGCCGGGGATGTGGCCGCGCCGCAGCCGCGAAGGCTCCCGCCCGGCCCGCCCGGCTCGACCCCCGCCCCGGAGCTGCCCCCGCCCGCCGCCGCAACACAGCCCCGCGGTGGCCCCGGCCGCGCTCACCGGGAGCCTCCGCGCCCGTCCCCTCGGAGCCGCCGCGGCGTCGGCGGCGGACGGGCGGCTCCTCGCCTTCGGAGCGGCGGTGGCGCGGGGGGATGAGACACCGGCGGTGCGGGGGCTGACATCGGCGGTGCGGGGGGATGTGACACGGGCGGTGCGGGGGCTGACATCGGCGGTGCGGGGGGATGTGACACCTGCGGTGCGGGGGGATGTGACACCGGCGGTGCAGGGGCTGACATTGGCGATGCGGGGGGATGTGACACCGGCGGTGCAGGGACTGATATCGGCGGTGCGGGGGAATGTGACACGGGCGGCGCGTGGGAATGACACCGGCGGTGCGGGGAGATGGTTGACAGCAGCGGTGCGAGGGGATGTGACACCGGCGCGGCGGCGGGCGCGGCACGTCCCGCAGCATGATGCGCGGTGCAGTGACAGGGACGGCCAGGCCAGTACTCACGGGAAGGTGCGGCCCCTCTGCCCGGGGAGAAGAGGGTCAAGGGGATACCCGCGCTCTTCCTCTTCTTCCTTCTCCTCCTTCTCCTCCTCCTCCTCCTCTTTCTCTTTCTCCTTCTCTTCCTCCTCCTCCTGCTCCTGCAGCCGCCCGCTCGGCAGCCCGGCGAGAAGAGCCGCTGCGGGCGCGCTCCCGCGCTATCCCCTCCCCGGCGCTCCCGCCCCCGCCGCGCCGCGGGGATCGCGCGCTCCCGCGGTGGGGCGGGGAACGCGCGCGCGTCTGCGCGAGCCGGGCCGGGCGGGCGCGCGCGCGGCGCGGGGTCTGGGCGGGG
>JAWWLZ010000042.1:27345773-27356816 GCA_035041345.1 Poliocrania exsul | reverse complement strand
GAATGCCTGTACTCCTTACTCCAGTGAGTATTCCTAACTGGGTGTGCATACATCCAGGTTTTTTTCTGTATGTGTGTGTGCACATGTTCACTATTTTCCACTACCAGGATTATAGAAACAACTTTAAGTCTGAGTTCCTTCACATATTTAAATATGCTAAACAACCATTTTATTTAGCACACTGAATAGTAGTTTGCATATTTGATATATGAGTACCTATAAAAAATATACAAATGAATTTGGGGTTTACTGTTTCAATCTGTGCCTTCAAGCTGAATAAATTCATCTGTTGTCTAAATTTGTCTTCAAAAACATATTCAAAAACATATTCAAAAATATATTACCTTTGACATCAAACTTTGTTTTTTTCTGCTAACCTCCACTTAGGTTATGAAGTTACTTTTTGTTCTTGTGATTAGGGAGGAACCTTCTACCATCAAAATTAACCTCTTGGCACTATCTTTGTATGATCTGCTGTTATTTTAGCTATATAATAACAATTTTCCCATTTCTCCAATCATCTGTTGTTCTGAGAAACATTTGTGCTCTGCTCAAAGGTTTAGAAATGCTGTAACTGACATTTTTGAAGAGACACAAGGCTATAGGGCTTTTTTTCTGTAACACTTTTATCATTCTATGTTCTGTGGCACAAATTCAAGAGTTAACATGAAGAGAGCTATTTTAGGCAAGTACACTCTTGTCCAGAAATAAACAGAGAAATAGATGAGCACAGGGGCTGTTCTTTAAGCCATTTAACAATTGTTTATAACAGCAGCGTTAGGTTTCAAGATCAGGCATGTGATCATTACAGACTAGTTTACAACACAAAGGTACTGGGGTGTCAGAAGTCAGACAAGTTCCACAGGGCAGAGCTAAAAAAATAAAAAAAAGAAAGAGTTCTTTAGAATGGTGAATAACGATATAGAGAAAAATTGATCTATTCTAGGAAAGTGAAAAGCAACATCTTGAATTGGTACTCAGGTCGGAACTCCTACAGAAATGGTATAATACCTTTTGTCCCTGGGGAAGGAAACCTAGACCTGGAATCACAACAGCTATTGTTCTAGACCTTTAAGGCATGATGACTTGTCTGTGCAAAACTATGAAATCCTTGATACTTTCGCAGTGGTGTGGAAGGGTAGGTACCTCTGAGTGCACAGCTGACTACTTGCAGCCATCTACCATGACATCTTGTTTTACTGGGGTTTAGAGACATATGCTTAGCCATGATACACAGCTCTAAGTCATATACCTGAATAAAAGGTCAAAGATGTAAGACACTAACATTGAGCCTTCTGTGATCTGGTTTGTTGACCTTCACAGCAGTGACTGCAGACCAGAGGCTAACACTAAAATACAGACTAGCTGTAGCAGTTTTATTTAATTCAAGGAGTATTATATCTCTATAAAGCTATTTCAGCATGTCTGCATCAGATTGTAAAATCAACTACATTCAATAATTTTCTAATCTGCTGTTTGCTGTTGTGGAGAAGGGGTTTATGAGATGCAGCATGTTTGTTCTTACAAATACAGTCTGACAGGGTGACTTGCCTTCTGAAGAAGCTCTTTATTCTCATTTCTTTATAGGTAACTAGGGAACAAAAGCTGTCCAGAAACTGTCATCATAAAAAAGTACATACTTCTGAGCACTTAATTAGAAGTTCTCTTTGCTACTTCAAACAGCCTTTGGCTCTGCATTGTGCGGGTTCAGAATTCTTCATTGTCTTCCCTTAGCATGCCTCTGACTGCATCCATAATGCTTTGGGACTCTGGGAAGAGACTCAGCAAGTCTAGAGAACTCATATTTCCCAAGGAACAGGACTTTCACACTGCCAGTCAGATCACCTTCTCATGTGCTCTGCAAGGATTTGAGGCTGCCAGCACATATTCCGTGTCCCCTGCATGAGGAATGCTTTCGTAGAGTCACAGATAGCACATCTCTGAAAAAGCATGGCAGCACAGACATATTAGGACCAATTAGGTTTTTCCACCAGTAGCAGAAAGTTGCCTTCTCGCACAATAGAAAACTAAATTTGGAATAGCAGCCTGTTTATCCCCATGTCACTGCATGGTTACAACCAAAGTCATACAAGTGGCTTGTACGGTTTGCAGAGCAGCAGCCGTGCTGCTCCTTTGGCTTGCTCAGGAAACATGGTCCCCTCCACACACATCTGAGAACCTGACCTACACACCTTAGCCCAGCACTGGATCTGGCTTGGGAACTTTGTTGTCTCATTGTACAGTAGCTTTCTCTGAGACAGAAGGTTGGCATGGAAGTCGTCTTTTGAGGAACTGTCCCAGGCAGAAGGAGATGGCTTGGCACTGGCTCCCTGCTAAGAATAGCTGTCTGCCTATTTCACAAACATCCCTGTATGTCAGCTGCACGCTTGACACCAGGTCTGTCAGGGTGTTTTCGTTTGAATACTTCGGCAAAATGCCAAGTATAAACTAAAGGGACAAAGGCTCCCTTCTTCCCTGCCCTGCTAAGAAAAGAGGGAAGGAAAAAACACTCTAAGATTTAAACTTAAACTAATTATTTATATTTATACGGAAAAGAGAAAATTAAAAAAAATTACAATGTAACACACACCCCTACACAAGTTAGATATAACAACAATCCTCTACCTCTCACTGAAAACAGATCTCATCACTCCAGATCCATAAAGCACCCCAAAAGACACCTAGCAAGAAACAGAGAGAAATAACAATAAAATGTTTACTTCCCTGAACTAAAACAAAATGCGAATTAGCAGCGGCAGCAAAGGCCCAGCACAGCAGGACAACGGCAGCGTGTCCTGTCTCTACTTCAGCCATGATGCCAACTGAACTAAGCCCCTCCTACACCTGCTTTTATACTGGATTTGACGTCAAAATGATATGAAATATCTCTTTGGTTGCTTAAGTCAGGTGATGCTTGTCCACTCTAATCTACGTCTCAGACTGTCTGGGCCTGCCAAACTGAGGCTTAGCTAAAACTAAAGCCAAAACTACCACCCAGGGTTGCTCTTCAAAGAAAAGGCTACTAGAACAAGGTATCTACTGTCAGATGGATTTTATTTGTTCTGGGGACACCACACCTATGAAGTGCCTTTGCAATGGGAAACTTAACATGGAGACCTTCTGCAGAGGGACCTCTTGACACTGTCAGTCTTTCACAATGCCTTCAGGGTTTGGCATTCGAAGCCCAGCTGGAAACCAGACATTTCAAAGTATTTTGGGGACCTGAGAAATTGCCCTTTCTACTGTGTTTTGTGGCTTTGAGCTGTTGTGACCATGGAGTATTGTTTTCTGAGGTCTGGCTGCAAGAGCTTCTTCTTTACAATGAAGTGTTGTGAGGGAGGAAAGCAAAGGCATTGTGTCCTGGATGGTAATAATGATCTAAGTCTTCTTCTTCATTATCTCCAGAAGGAAAGAGAACTATCTTTGTATCTGTGCTTTGACTTTTTAAAGGCTTGATGGGACAGAATGACCACTAATATAGAGTGGCTACAATTCTAATGTGAAGGAAGAGAGTATCTGCTGAACACCCGATCGCTGCCCGCGTGCAGCAGTGCCGACTCCGGTGCCAGTGGGGGCCGTTTGCAGAGTGACCAAATGTCCGTGCAGCAGGAATCGCATGGCAGTGCTGCTGCTTCCTGGGAGTGCCACAGGACAGCGCCTCATACCAGTGACCAACTCACACCAGTCGCTGACCAAAGACAGCAGCAATCCTGTAGTTATGATCTAATACAAACTGGATATATTTGGCTCAGGAAAGTAATATATTTTTAAACAGTATTTGTTTTAAGTTGAATTATGATGCACCTGCTGCAAATGCATTGGCTTGAAAAGAGATGATGTTTACCTGAGAGGCTGCAGTGTGCTGAGCCCTGCATAATGCATGAGGAAAAGCTTTCAGTTTCTCAAAGACAGTCTGAAGTGAAAGTACTCTACAGTTCAGACATAAAATATATAGGAACAACATCACATTGGAAGTATTTTTGCTTGTTTGTCTTTTTTTACTATCTCTAGTATACACAACCATATATAGTTATAGATATATATACATATATGAACCCATACAATAAACAGCTGTCAGAGCACACTTGCTTTCTGACACTCTCATCTAAGCTACTCATCTGTAGCTCTTCCCAAGGATTTATGACATATCTAGTACAAATTATTTTAAACTTTTTCTGCTATAGAAATATTACTGTTTTTCTTGCTGTATTCACAACCAGATTGTTTAGACCTGCTTGGTGATGTCTCTAAGTCTAATAATTAGTAAGAAATAAACCAGCTAGAATGCACACAATGCTCCAGTTTTGAAGTTATATCATGCTTCTGTCCTAAATGATTATGTAAAGTAATGCTTTGAAGTCAGATTTAGTAGTGTCAATGATTTCGTCCTTTGACTCTACATATTAAGCAATACCTGAGATACCTAAGTTTCTTTATAGGATAGAAACATTCCCTAATCACCTTGTAAAGTCTCCAACAATTCTACTTCCTTTCTTTGCAATATAGGTCTTGTTGTTCCACAGGTAGAAGTTTTCTGTGACTGCTGGACTTGCTTGCCTGAAAATACATTCAAATGAGACTTACAAAAGGACAGGACAGGCCCAATTTCTGATTTCTACAGTCAGTGAGGAAGCACAGAACAGCAGCTTTGCTGAAATTATGCCCTGGACAGAGACCAGGTTTTTAAGAAGTTACTTTTGGGGATTTGCCACCCAAATTTTGAAATATTCCTGAAGACTGTTCTCCTGTGGTATTAGTGTGATGATGATTATTACATTATTCAAGTAGAAAATAATGATATAAGAACAAAAAGCTGTTCCCTTTCCAGTTTATAAGGTCTTGAAAATGAAAACAAAAAGCTTCCAAATGCTAAGATCTTAATTTTGCGGAACTCAGCAGTGCTCTTTAATGGTATTAGTTCTATGTCCAGGTTTTCTCTGTGGTTTTACATGAAAATTTTGTATTACAGCTTCAAAATACTACTGTGTATTTTTTTTATGCTGTTTGGATTATATGGGGAAACAGCTGTTATTGCTGTTGTTATGAGAAACTGATAAATTAAATGAAATAATAAATAAGAAGCAAAGTTGAATTGCTGCCAAGCATGTATTACCAGGGATGTAAGTACTGGGGTGTGTCAGTGCTTGTTTAATTTTTACATGAAAATTGCTAATGGTTCCCCTTTACCAAAGTCTGCTAATTTTTATTAAAATAGATAATAGAATTCTTGTTAAATATTGAAAAGAACAATTAAAAAGAAATATTCTTGTTATAGGAGTAGCTGCAAACAGAGGCGGCCATCAGCAGAGTGTTGGATGAGGTGTCACACTGGAATTAGCAGGTATGAATCAGGAGCAGACATGACCATGGGTTTGGGAGTGGGGAGATGTGGAATGAGGAGGGGGATCAGCGAACAGGGGAATCAGTGGGGGCAGCAGCTCCTTGAGTTCACACTTCAGCGATGTGTGGCTGGAGCAAGGAAAGCCTATTCCTCTTGTTTCTGCAGAATCTGAGAAAGAGGCATTTGGCATACTTGTTTTTCTTTGTCAATGAATGTAATTACACTAAGAATATACCTTACTTCTAGCACCAAATTGTCCTTCAAATGAAACAGCTCTGCAAAGTTTGAAAATTTGACTCACATTTTAAGCAACAGTGCAACCCCCCCCACCTCCCCAACAGCTGCATTTCCCTTCATGCCTTCATCTCTGATGAAAAATTAATGGTGCCAATGAGGAGGATGCACACACTAGATTTTTCCTTCACCTGTCTTGTATTACTTCAACCTGCATCAGCTCCCTTTACCAGGTAGGGAAGGAAAGCAAAAATAAATGAAAAGTAAGTGATGGATCAAAGACAAGACATAATCCTTATCTCTAAGACCTAATGAGAGGGAGCTGTTAGACAATTCCAGAAGCCTACAGATTCTGTTATATATGAAGGATTAACAATATCTCACCTGGTGCATAGGGTTAGAAAGGACTCAGTTGGCCATGGAGACCAGTAGCCATTCTCACAGTGTGTTACAGAACCCCAGTCTGAAGCTCAGTTTCTAAACCTTACACTGAAAGAGTTTCTTGTGCTCTGTTAATTCTCTGTATAGCCATTCCGTAATCTTGCTCCTCCGGGGTTTAAAACCTTTTACTTTCTGGTTAAATTTACTTCCTGGCTAAGTTTGAGCACCTTTGGTTTTATGCAAGTGCTGTCTTTTAGCCTACTATCTTTTCCTTCTTGAAGTATTTTACACAGTAGCATGTACTCTCCTTCCAGCCCTTGTTTTGTTAGACAAAACAAAGCACACCCTCTTAATCTTCCCTTTGGCAGCCCTTCTTTGCATCTGTTTTAGTCTGAATATCTCTTTCTCTAATAGCACTGACCAAAACTATAATTATATTCAACTGCTGTTGCCCACAGCTTGTGCAGTAGAATCTGTATCTTCATATCATTGTTGGAATGGACACTGACAGAAGTATCTTAAAGCAATCACACTTCAACATTTAAAAGTTTTACTTTCCTTTGGTCATGGAACTTTCTCCAATCAATATCTCCTTCTGTATAAATAATTATAAACTAAGAGGTCATCTACTAAAGAGGCCTTTCTCTTTCTGACTTTGCATAAAGGAAGACTATTTTGTGCCCACACCTTTTCATTTCCTGGTCTGGACTCCTTCTTCCTGCCTTTTCAAAATCAGATGTTTATATCAATTATGCAAAGATTTGACATCAGCACTTTCTCATCTTTCTCAACTAAAGCATATCAAAGAATCATGGAGACGCTTGAGCTGAAAGAAACCTTAAAGCTCATCTAGTTCCAAACCCTCTGCCATGGGCACGGACACAAATAAACTTCCCCATTTTATTTCCAGGATACAAACTTGGCACAATTTCAAATGGCATCACTCATCTGGTCAGACAAACCTTGTTTTCTCTGAATGCAAAAATTAACTTAATTTCAGATTGTTAACTGGACAACTGCACAACAGCATTTCCAAATCAGTTTCCTTTAATATGTTCTCCATTAGAGTATTCCTTTTCCCATTTTTAATTTTACATCTTTATTCTTCAGAGGCACTTTTTTCATTCTAGCTGTTCTCTTCTCAAATCCATGCTGCACTAAAATCCTATTGTTCAAAATATTCATGATCCCTCCTAGATTCATCTGTGAGGGGAATTATGTCCTTTGCTCCATTCAAATGATCAGTTAAAACCTGCTAGTATTTGACCCAGCATTAATCCCCCTGCTTGCTATCAATAAACCCCCTTAATTTAAAATTCTTTTTCCGTATTTAGCCGGTCCTGATTCCTTTCCATTTCATCTTATTTCATTTTCTTCTGTTAAAGTATCATGTGGTATTCCATATCCAATGCCTCAACAAACTTCCTGAAAATAGTTTTCCTTTATATACTGTAGAAACACATCCACAATGGTTAGGGTTCCTTGCAACCTTCTAATATTTTTTTGAAGTAACTAAATACTAATTAAAGCTTGAGTGATACAACAGTTGCATCTCCACATTTTAAAGTGCTTTAGAGAGGAGAGAAACCTTCTAATTAGTGCCTCATAGCGCAGCACTTGTGGCACTGAGGATCAAAGAGTTTAGCTTGAAAGGATTCAAGGCATACATCTTGTGAATTTATATACAGTGGCCTAAAAACCTGAATTAATTACTATATAGCTCAATTCCATATGTACTTTTAAAAGTCACACCTAAGAAAAATATTTACAGTCATAACGAGGAGGGAGAAAAGGTGAATGAAGATAAGATAGCAGCTTCCAGCAAAAAGTGTCATTGCAAATCCTGATCTTGCCCTAACTGAAATAAACTCCTCCCTCCCTTTCAAGACAGTGTGAGGAGGGTTTATTTGTATAAAAAAATTAAACAGAAGTGTTATAACTTTTTTCATTACAGGTATGTGTTTTCTTAAATAATATGTCCCCCAAAAAGCTGTGACTGGAAATTTATTAATTCAGAATAATGCCCTTTGATCTCTTACAGATGATGCTGTGACTTTGCTCTTTGCCAAGGAAAGACGTGTATTATGTCAGTTGTTACATGAGACTACCTGATATTGTCTGCTTTGATTTAGGATGCTGGCAACACAGTCCAACTTTATACAAGGTGCCTTCATCAGAATAATGTTGACGTTTATTTTTTACATGCTTAAGTTATCTCACACCTACAGAAAAAAGTTTGATCTCTTTTTACTCCTTTACTCAGCTCTCAGTAATTGGAACGAAAAAGGGAAGTTGTATAAATTGAAGTTGCATTAAGATATAAACATTTCCTTTTTAGTACCTTTATTTCCCTATTTTTAAGGAATTACTTTTAGTGCTTGTATTTTAAAAAGGAAAGGGAAGGATGAACAATATACATTCTTTCACTTATCTTTAAATTGCTCTGTCTTTTTATCTTTTCTTTCTCTCTGTTTCTCCTTTTTACCTTCCTCACACTAAATGAAAAGACTTCTTTAGCCCTTATGTACCTAGAATTTGTTTGTATTGGGAACAACTAAAAAAAGGTGAAGGCTACAGCTTATGCACTAACACTAATACGAGTTCCAGTGGTAAACGCAAGTCAGAGAACTGAGGGAGAACCATAAAAGTATGGATGGATATCTGAGTAAATGACTTAGACAAAAATTAAAGAATATGTCAAACTAAAACAAGAACATGCCAATTAAATGTTTTCTTGCACAGTCACAGAACACAATGCAACAACTTCAAAGCTAAGGAAGGATCTCATCTGATTTTCTCAAATTCCTTTCCTAAAGGCAGCCTAATAAATTTTTCAATGTTTTAAGAAAACAAATACAGAAATGACAATCAAAATTTTAGTTTTAGTAGATAAGGCAATGGCAGGTGGTTATTCCCAAAAGGTAAAGTGACAAATGCACTGTTTTTTTAGTGAAACTGGACATTTTAGCTACTGCATAGAACATACATTTTATCTAGTCAATATTTTCATGCACTGTAGCTATCTACTAAGAAATAAAAATTCACCCAGGCATTTGGCAAACAACCTTATTAATGGGTACGTGCTAGACATGTGACAGCAGCCAACTCAAACTTCTCTGCACCGTTTTGAAGAACTCCCATGTACCTTCCCATTGTTGAAAATGCTGTTTGACACACTGTTGTCAGAGCTCACCACACCACTCCTCGTGGTATAACACAGAAAGTTGCAAAGGAGTGGGTGGTGAGATTATAGTAAGCTCTAACTTCACAGCTCTGAGATAATTTCAAGAGAATGCATATGTGAAGGTTAGAAAACAAGAGGAAATGTGTATGATTACATGTATGAACCCCTAATTTTCTTCTGGACACCTGAAGTTTGGCATCTAAAACTGAAGCTTCTATAAATAAGAAATCTTCTCATTCATGTGAACTACTTAATGATTTTATTTCTTTATCCTTTAATTGGAGTAGCTGGTCAAGTGAAGTTTTGGGGCTTGGGATTATTTTCAAATAATGAATGAAGTTATTCCCATAAAAAATAAGAAGCAAGTTCTAAAAAAAATCAGTTAATTTTCATAATTTAATAGGCCATTTATAGTCATCCAAATATCTTGCTCAATACTGTTATGTACAAAATCCACTAAAATTAAAAACAAAAAAAATTAAATGTTATCTTTCAGATGTAAAAGTGCAATTAACATAGGCAAAGTTTTTGTAAGAACATTACACTGACATTAAATTCACTGGCTACATAAGAGCCTAACAGGTGTATTGCCTACACGAAAGTTGAATGAGGATTTTTTTTTTGTTAATTTTGAATAAGCCTGGTAGTTGATAAATAAAGCTTTTCTGCCACCATAATTATGATACATCCATCCAAAAATGCATTGCACAATTTTTTTCATAATTTTCAGTTTTACCAACTTGAAGAAACTTAAGTAGAACAACAGTAAGATCCATTAAGTTCAAAAAATAATTAACACGATAAAACTTTGTAACAAGTAAGTGTGCACAAACCAGCCATCTTGAATTGCTTTCTCCAGAATTCTGATAGCTTTCCAAAGATGTTATTTACCCTGAATAAACGTTTTTCCTTTACAGTACCAAATGGATTTTCTGGAACAAGATTTACATTTATCTTTCATGCATTATATATTCACAATTTGGAAAAAAACGGAAGGCCTTCATACATGTCAGCCTTTAATCTTATCCAGTCCTGAAGCTTCTGCAAAGTACTTTTTTCTTGTGTTAATATTTTTGCAGCTTTTCTCAATTTTTCTTCATTTCGTTCTAGATAGCGAATTCCATCTGTCTGCAGCTGACTGAGTTTCTCTTTACGACTTTCATCCAGAGGTATGTCCTCATTCATAAGAGGGTTAAATCTGAAATAAGTATCCGGAGGTAACAGAGCATCCAGCATGGTGTGAACTTCTGTATTGAAAACAAATGAAGGAACAATTATATTCACATGAGACAAAGAGTCCTACAAGTGCTGTGAACGAAAACTGCTCTAGAGTGACACAGTAAGAGTAAATATGTGCTGCTTTGCTGAGTAAACATTTTTATACCAGTGCCTTACAAACCCCCTTTCTCCTTAGAAAGGTCTGTAAACATCCCTGTAGCTCTGTTTACTCTGGAAAAGCTTCATCTTTCATTCCAAGGCAACTCTAGTGGTATGACAATTAAGTAGGCTTTGCAGCTATCTTGATTTTTAATTACATTCCATTCCTTTACAAGCGAGAGCACATTGTGAAGAGCAGGAATGTAACTTACATATTCCCATTCGGGATACCCGTGATTTGTTAAACTTGTTTCTAACAGAAGTTGGTGTTATGAAAACCACATATATATGCTCTTGTGCAATCTCAAAGACTGCAGTAAACATGTGGGATTAAAACTTTCTTATGTTTGCAACTAGTTAATTTTCTATATATTACTGCAGATTTGGGGTTTGAATTTAACATTCATTTAGTTTAAAATGTTCAAGTTAACTTATAAGACTTCAGTTAACTAGTATAATAAAAAACTGGCTATGTAATGCATTTGTATGTTCCCCTCTTTTATAACTTGTTTTCTCTCTCCCTTTA
>JAWWLZ010000042.1:27297505-27334788 GCA_035041345.1 Poliocrania exsul | reverse complement strand
ACCCTAGTTCTCTCACTGCACTGGGCACCCATTATGGAAATGTCACTACACCCACCCTAAAGCTTTAAGGCTTGCTCAGTCAAGCATAACTGGGCTAACTAATTACAGTTTTTAATATAAGCTTTATGAAAAAGAAATCTAAATATTCAAATTCAACTTTAAATAAAGTAGCCCCTATAATGTTCTGCACAAATATACTCAAAGCTTATTTGGTCATGCTGCTCTCTTAAATACATACAAACCCCTCTGAAATATACATTAATTATGGCTCTCCTCTTGGGAGTAATCATTAGTCTGGGCACAGTACTGGATGAAACTGCTGAAGAAGAGCTCCCACTAAGACAGGAAATGTTTATTTTCCTGAACAAACATTTGACAAAATATATAAGGTTTTATAAAAACGGAATAGGACAGAAGCAGAACTGTTTGCTCTTTATCTTGCTGACAAGCAATGGATGGTCGTGCCAATATTTCTAACAAATCTCCATTTAAAATGTATAGTGCCCTAAAACGAATTGTTTTAGCTTCATTCTGATATTGTGTCTGATCTACTTTGCTCTATGAGAGATGAATGAAAAAATGTTTTTAATAAATTAGATCATTTTCCATAAGGCATACAATGACATGCAGTTCTCTCTTTATAAAAACATTTCATCTAATTTATTTGGAAAGATTCATCCTTACTTTATAATCATGCTAATAGGGAGGCTATTGGGTCAGCAACATCCAATTTATAATAAATTCTGCACTATGCTGATTCCCAACAGAGGCCCTAATTGGTGACAGATATTAATACAATCCTTCTGTACACCAAATTTCTAACAGTTACAGAAAGAACCAATTCCCTTATTTAAGGAGAGACAGAGCTGCTCCTTTAAATTCCTGAAATAAATATCTTGTAGTCATTAATTTGAAATGCGATCTCCAAATTACGATTTCTCTTTAGACACTAGAAAAATAAATCTGTAAGCAGTTACTCATCACAGTTCTTAAACGTGCATTGAAAAAGGGATTCAGGGATTCCCCTTGAATTGGCAATGGAAAAAAATCTTTAGAAAACATCTGTATGGAATATGAAAATTAGATGCATTTTTATGTATAATATTGAATGACATCAATGTTAAAATTTCCATTACTGCAGTCTTTGACAATTAAAAAAAAAGAAAAAAATCTAAAGATCTAAAGATTTTTTGTACATTTGTACTTCTGCTACACCCATTGCAAAGAGAGACTTTAGACTGAGATCACATGACATAAAGAAAAAAAATTCCAATAAAGTTTGACAGTTTATTGAAAATCTTCCTTTTCAGTACAACTTTTCCCCCATACAGTATTTACCATTCCCCCCCACCCCAAAACTAGCAACACTATAATACAGTTGACAGACACACAAATGTCATGCTCAGTGCTTCTGAGAACTGTCAATACTATTGTTATTACAGGCTAAACATTTAATAATATATTTTACATTGTTTTCCCCTACATTAGACATGTTTGCTCTTGACATTTCTTTAGAATGAATGGCTGGCTGAGGCAGGATCCGAGGTGATTATCTTGAATTATTAACTCATCCCAGTTGAGTCACTAATTCACAGAAAATGACCAGCTGTTCTGAAAACATTACTAAATTCATGGGTTTATGTCAGACACAGAATATGTACTCTTACAAGGTACTGATGAAGTTTGTTAAATATTAGCGGAGGTCATAAAAGAAAGAATTATTTGGTATTAAAATATATTGTCAGATCTTTTGTTAAAAGTGGAAGCTATGCATAACAGATCTGATGAAATGAATTCTGCAATGAATAACAGCACACATCACCAGAACAGTATATATTTTTTAACTGTGTTTCCTAAATGATGTAATATGATCCTAAATGATGTAATATGCCTGTAATATGACAAGGAAGGATCACAGTGTGAAACCTAAGAAAAAAACCCAGCCTGTGGCTGAACCTACATGGACTCCAGACAGGCTTGAACTCAGGTTCTCCTTATGACGTTTGAGAAGCACAAGCAAAGTTCAACAGTAGAGTTAAAAAATCCCCAAACCAACCAAACAACTAAACAAAAACCCCCAATCCACAGGTCTTCATAAAATCCTTCTGGATTCAGATGACACCAGAGTACTCAAGCCATGAAGATCTTTCCTTTCTGACACCATTTAACTTAGAAAGCACATAAATACTCTGTTTGCTCTGTCAGAGTGTATCAGAATAAGAAGAAAGCTCAAGTACTTACACAAAAGAATCATGTTAATATAAAACCTACACAAGCGAACAAGAAATCCCAGATCCATGCTCGATTTTCACAGTTTCAAAATTACTTGAATTTTATTTCCCAAGCTGGAAGTATTTATTTCCCAAAGGAAGTATTTAGATTAAATATATTTCTACATCAATAACATCATTAATATTATTGCTATTAATTAGTTATTGATAGCAATTTCCCTAATTGATTGGTTTATACTTTTAGCTATCAGTTTATTAAACAATAATAAAACATCAGGAAATTCAAAATGCATGGAGAAAAATACAGAAAGACCAGCAGTGATGGACTGGGAATTTAGGTGACACATTGTTGAATGTATTACCTGTAAATACTACTTGAAACCTGGTTGGTCATTCACCTGTTTAAAACTGTACAATAATCAATGCTGTAAGCTGACTCTGCAGATGACTTCCAAAATGACTCATTTCTTTTTATCCTTCATTTCAATTTCAAACTCAAATTGGATATCCCACAAAAAATCTTTATTTATAAAACTTAAATTTCTTAATATAATTTTATTCTTTCTATGTTGCCTCAAACATTTTACTGCAACTGAAACCAAGTAAGTTCCTGCTAAAGGATTTGTTTAAAATGGACAAAATATATGAGATGAAGTGAACTAGTTATTGGAGATAATTGCTGTGAAGGGCTCAGGATTTGGATTATGAACTACCCAGTATCTGTATCCCCAGTGTGGGCAGGGGGAGGGGAGAAAGCCACAAAAGCTGATAAACCACATCATGCATGCCCACCTTAAGAGCTGCCAACCAAACCTATAAAATCCATAGGAGAGAAATAAATGCAGATATCCATGTAGCCAACATGTTCCAGTAAATTCCCTCTTGCTTAAACAGCAGGCCACACTGCCTTGAGGGCTGTAGGAAAATTTGTATGGTAACAAGTAGAGAAACAAAGAAATACTTGTTTCTATCATTGTGAGAACAAGATACACCTACTAAACCCCAGTCTGCATAAGCTCTGGCACATACTGATCACTGTGGCATATCCTAGGAATGAAAGGAACTTCAATGTGACCTATATTCTATGTCTTCTTAGAGCCTGGGAAGCACCCTTGAATCTAATTTTAAAAGCTACCGTGTAAAACCAATTAGGGTAGGATCCAGTAAGCGAATCACTTTTGAAGGTCTCTCCTCTAACAAGCTACAAAAGATGAAATGGCTTTACAGATTTACTGCCTAATAAAAGGAAGGGAAAATATTAAGAAACAATGAAATAACATTTCTCAATGCAGGTGTGACTTGAAATTTTAGTGACATCATACTGTTGTACTATATATATATATATTTTATTTCTAGGTTGTATTCTCACCACACATTCTGCTACACCTTATTAAAACTCCACAAACAGATCAGGTGCCAATTTAACTGCTTTACCATCTGATCTTGCTCAAAGAAAACACAATTCTTTGAACACTGTTATAAATTAACACCAACATGATAATAAATGGAACTATAATACAACAATGCAGTCATGGGAAGCTGTCAAGAAGAAGGTGATCAAGCCCTTTGCATTCAATTTAATATGTTTTATTTGAGAAAAATCTGTGGCTTTGTTGAATTTACCACCCTCACACACACAATCCCTGCTGTCCTTTGAATGAATCCAGTGGGACAAATTTAGGTTTTACTCTAAAACCTAGTAAATTAATTGTACGTAATGATTTTGTTAGATCTTACATTGCTCTTTTAATTAATTGATAATTTCCCCAGCATACTTTACTGTCTACTGAAGTGACATTGAGTATCTCAAATGTTTTTCACACTACAGAAAAAAAAAAGGCAAAAAAAAAAAAAGATATGTAACACTCCACTGTAGCAAATAGAAAAAAAAATCACTGGTTTGTAGCAGGCCTGGGGAGAGGTTAAGAGCTTCATAAATACATTTCAAAATAAAAGAGCTGACATGTGGCAATACAGCTTCTATATTGTAACATCATGACTTGGTCCCTCTTGACTTGCAGGGTTCCTGGAGGAGCATGTTACAGGGATTAAATCCCTTTGAATGTTAATGTGTTCCTCTTTTGAACCACAAAGAATATTAATCCTCCTCTCCTCATCTACCAACAGCTGCACTGTTTTTTCCTACTTGACAGAGCAGAACCAGATAGCATGGCACGATTGACCTGAATGTAAATATTGCTATTTGGTTTTGAACTACTCACTGTTTGTGGAAATTTAACAAACCAAGCATCAGCTCACCTGCAGCACCAATAAGTGTTCAGGCACCCAGAAATATCTTTCTAAATAATTATATCAAAAGAACTGTAAAACTAACTTACTGCCTCATTAAAAAAATTAAAACACTTTACAATCCCCTTGAACACTTTGAGTGACTCTTACAGGAAGTCAGACTGGAATGTTTCCAGAGAAGGGACATGCCTGAGTACACACAAATACACCTGCATATATAACTTATACAGATTATGAAAAAGCGAGTCATAAAGCCAACAGCTACAGTTCAGTTCAGGCAGGACTCCAGCAGGTATCTGAAGTCATACACAAACAAATTCATCTTAACCCTAAGCATAACTCTCATTCAGCTACTTCCTAAGTTTGTTAAAGGACTCCAATTCCAACAAAAGCTAGTTAACGTAAGACAAGAATATGCAGGATGACCCTAAAACAAATCCAGTATATTTCCATTTTCAAAATAAATATTTTCACACATTTGAAGAGTCTTAAGTCAGATGAAGTGCCAGAGTGCTTCTCAATTCAGATTTAAATGTACAACTGACTGATAATACAAAACCTGCTCTCAACATATAATCGTTTAAGTGTCACAAACTTCAAAGCCAGGAAACAAATTTCATTACATGAACTATTCTGAATTTTCATGTACATTTTAGCCACCTCTGTTCTTGGAATTGTTTAGAAATATCAACACTGCATAGGCTGATCCTAAATAAATTAATAAGAAACTAGTACAGCTTATGTTCAGAGAATAAGATTATGGTGATTAATGAAAGTCTCCAATCCATGGGAAAAAAAATCCTCAAAAGACCATCTTTCTGACACTGTACTAAAATTTTGTAGCCTTTGGCATAAATTATTATTTACACTCACTGCACACTATGCTTATGCACTTTTCAACAACCATAGTACTACTGAGAATGTCTAACAACATTATGCTTCATTTATTCATGTAGTTCAAAATCAGTCCTATCTGTTAGACAGTATACAGTGTAAAGTGATAATACAGGAATGAGCAAGAATTTCCATACATGCTACAAAGGTTAGGATCATACCTGATCTGGCTGAGGAACTTAAAATTAAAATTGCAGTGCATTTTCAGAATAAAGATGCCTAACAATAATTTACTATTGCTGTACTTAGGACATGAACTATAACCAAGAACAAAGATCTACTAATATTAACATATTTTAATAAGAAAGCTATTTTAAGCAGGAATATTGCTGCATTCAGGATTCTATTTATTTCAAAATGTATTTATGCGTATGTATTCCTTTCAATTCACGTTGGATACTTTAGCAGAGATAAAGCACTTCATTACCTTGCATTTTCCACTGAGGTACCATTAACACAGAGGGAAACGAGTAACAGCTCCATGCACAGAGGCTCTTCCCCAGGGTTAAAACAAGGTAACTCAAGGTTGCTTGAGTGTGCAGTGGTGGATTTATAATCTGAGACAGAAACCTGCATTAAGAGAGTTCTGCAGCATTTGCCATGGAGTACCTTGCTAGCTGGACATCCAAGTACACATAAACCAAACAATTATGGAAACAGAGACGTGGTAGGAAAAGTGTAATCTGGGGAAAATAAAGCATGCAAGACTGGAAAGATACTCCTGCCTGAGCTAAAGTGGTATTTTCAGATGACATGAAAGTTTGAGTCAGAAAATTCAGCATCTAGTTCTATTCCAATAAACAGTTTTAGTACTGAAAACAGATTTAGTTCTTTGTGGCTTACAAAGGTGAATTGCATCCTAAGCCTTTGCTTTCTGGTAATTAAAATACACTAAACAGAGAAGAATGGTGAATTTGCAAAACAGTGTTTACAGTATCAGATGTAAGGGCTTTGTCCAAACACTTTGGCACAAGGAAAATATTCCAGCCCTGTGTGTCTGAAAATACTGGATCTGATCTCTGTTAACAGTAATTACACATTCTCCAGTCAGCTATATTGGACTTAAAAGTGAACATAGATGAGATGAATACCAGCCTTACTGCCTTTCACACAAGTCTGGCAACTCAGAAATGAGAAAGAATTGTGTAAGCACTGAGTAGAAGTTAAAAATCTTGTTTATTTAGCTATTCTTCATACAAAAGCACAGCCCAATTTTGATGTACTCTCAATTCAAGCAAAGAGGGGGTGGAAAGGTGAGAAGAGGAAGAAAACTACTTTACATAGCTTAACACTGACCACACATTCAAGTAGTTAAGGACCAGCTTGCAACAGCTCCAAAGGCTAAAGCAGCTCCCTTCACATTTTTCCTTGGCCAGATGGAAGATGAACATGTTTCAGGATTTCAAGCAGCGCTTTGGCTTGGAATTTGATGTGTTCTCAATCTTTAGCTTTAAAAAAAACCTCCAAAACTTATTTGCTTATTTCAGATAGTATTTGATTAAAATGTTTTGAGGACAACATGATGTGCCATGCTGAGGGGGCTGTAGGGGGGAGGCAGGTGAGGGAAGGAGTGGGGAGAAGTGTCCTAAATAAAAAGGGGAAACAGTAAAACAAAAGGAATCTCAGAATCTGGTTAATGCAGTAGCACTATCCTTCCCCTCCATGGGAGCCCTTCCCCTTCACCCCTCAACTTCTGTAGAGCTTTTATACAGCTGAATTTTTCCATTGCCTTCTAAATATTGAATAAAATTATGGAAGTATGCTTTTTTTCCAGATGAAACTCTAGATGTCTCTTGGTACCAAAGCTTCTGATTATTATCTCTTAATCTAATTAATTTTTCTCTCATCTTATACTCACTTACCTGTTCCCCTTTGAACTTCAGTATTATACAGGCACATTACAATGCTAAGGATATTACAGAGTCTTTCAATGGATACCATCAGAAATTCTGTATGTGATCCAGGTACATCTTACTACCAAAAGATGTTTTTACTGGTTTCCAGCACTTCAGGCTAAAGCCGTCATGTGAATTAATTCGACAGAAATGTAACAGATGCTTTTCAATAAACTTAACTGATACAATCCTATATTCTCTTTGTTGAAGGTCTCTGGTTCAGTCACCTTTTGTAGTATTTTCTCTTAGAGATCTGCATCAGGTATTTATAAAAATAAATACTAATAGTTTTAAATTAGTATGTACTGCAAGAAGGACTCTTTTAAAACTTGGAGAACTGCAGAACAATAAAGGGGCACTGGAAGACAAAGCCACTATGGTTAAAGAACTACTAAAGAAATTCATTTGCCTTGCTCTTTACTTATCAGGGTCACCAACAAAAGCTGTAATATAATAAAACAGCACACACTGTTAATAGGAGACACTGCTTTATCCTCAAAGGAATTTCTTTTGCAGTTGTCCTCTGAGTTTAATCTTACTGCCATGGCATTTCTTATTCTTTTTACTAGTCCAGAACCAGGGTAGAGCTAAGTAAGCTATCAATGGAAAGAATGAAAAAGTAGCCCTTTCAGTAAACTGAAATTGTGCACTAATAAAAAGAATATTGAACTGTGTAACTCATTTTTTTCACCCTTTACAATACTGTTAGATTTTTAAATCACACCATCTGTTTACAGAAATAATGCTCAATGAAATACCAGATGTAAGCAGGAAGACAGAGGCAATTTACAACTCATATAAGGTTTCCTTCCAGGCAGAGAAGAAACAGCAGAAGAGCTTAAGTTTCTATTGAGAAGACAAAGATTTTTAAGCTTATATACTTTCTATTCTATAAGGGCTAGAGAAGCTAAAAATATCCTTTCTTAACCCTATCTGTCCTAGATTTCCTCTTTGCTACCAATTTATTTGTTTAGTTTTGATTCAGAGATTCAGACCACTATTTTACCTCAGGTATAAAATTTGAAAATATTTACTAAAGCAGAAGACTTCAACTTACCTGATGAAGATCACTGCCCAAAACATATTCCTGGAAGTAACCTGGTGCAGCAGATGACGCTCTGATGGCCTGCCACAGCTTATACTGACAGCCTCCAATATAATGGGACTTAACACCAGGGAAGTGGTTGTAGTTCCTGAACACAAATGCTTTCAGTGGTGTTCCTCTGTTTACAATGGTGCTTACTGCAGCTACCTAGTGAGGAGGAGGAGGAACAGAATCAGTTACACATAATGATAATAACAATAGTATGAGAATGACAGCTTCTGACAACACAAAATTTAATTTATACATTAAATATATCTCCAGAATCTTATTAGGTGAATTACTTACTACATTTTTATAATGTCTACCTATATTTTCAAAAGTGAAAGTAAAAACCAAACAAAACTCCCAACTCCCTAAACAAAATGCTATTTTTAACCTGAAATTGTTTCCACGGCCTACTCTGTTTCTACAAATATCTATGATATTTAAACAAAAAGACGGTGTCAACCACATGATTTTAAAATATTTTGCCTTTAGGAATAGTATTTTATTCTCAGAAGTCTGTAATCAGCAATGCAACAATGCCATTCAATATGAATGTCACAACTGCCAATCAATTTCTTTCTTCAAGAAAATGATTACTTAATAATACAACCTGAGTCCAAGAATTGCAGGAAGAATCTCTCCCAAAGGAAAAAAAAAAGCCCCAAACAGTAAAAGAATTAAATATATGTCTTTCAGGGGTTTTTTAAGAACACTGAAATGTCAGTAAACAGAAAACACGATGAGTACCTCTAAATAAGAAATCAAAATGGTATTTGCATTAAAAATCCCCAAAAACGTATGACTGCAAAAAAAGCCAAAAAAAGCACCTTGCAGCTAAAATCACAAGGTGAAAGTTCCTACAGTTATTGGTCAGTGTTAGAATGTGCAAGACCTTCTAGTGGCATTGCAGCCAGTCTGGTTGGCACTGTCAGAAAAACTCTTCAGCAGCCAAGTGGGTGTTCAGTTCTGTTTTGTTTGCTATTTTACAGAGTAGGGTGTTTTCATGAAATGTTATTCAACACAGCTGATGCTGTGATATCACTCTATGCATTTTCGTTCTTCAGCTACTTAATTTAAATAATTTTATTTACAGTAAATTCACCCTTATACAAAAGAAAATGGAAGTACAATTTCTACATGACAATGTAAAAGCAAAACACGTGGCTGGTTCATACTACACCATTTGATGGAGGATAAGTTCCCTGTTTTTGTCAAAAAGAAGGTTTAGTTCTAAGCACTACTAGAAGAAGGAAGAAAAATAACTTCAGAAAATTTAATAGAAAACTTATTAAACAGATGATTGATTTTATTTTTGGCAATACCCATGTCTTTTACCACTTTATGATGCAGTCTAAGTTGTCAAGTGCTTGGCACCTTCTGGAAAAATCCATCTTGCCATGAATTTAACAGCAGCAGTGCACACAACTGTGTGCCTTATTTTGATTTTGCTGTGCCTTGTAAAGAGTGCCACCAGTGAGAGCACTACAAAGCAATTACTGGGAACAGCTAGTTTCAACTCTATTTATATTCACATTTTATTACTGAAGAACATGGAAGGAAGCCAAAGATCCTGGTTCAAAGATAACTTTCAAGTCAATATGGGATAGCTTCTCTCTCAGAAAGCAACATACCACACTAGCCTTTTCATGTCCTTGTTTTAGACACGGACTGGGAACGCAGTCAGTCAGGCACATGTTTCTATGTTTAGAAAAATGGGAATATCTTCCATTTAACAGTAAAGCAATGAATATAGTGCTATGACACCAAAACACCTGTTAATTACAGATTGTTCTGAAATATGTCCTATTATATTTCTCTTCTTTCTTCACACCCTATCCTTCACCAAAAATAAAATAGCCATGCTTTCTCATCTTTCACTCTCGTGCTGCTGCTGTATCTAACACCCTTCCAATGACTTGGTGCTTTTTCTATCATACAGGAAGAGAAGAGATCTCTGGGCCTAAGTATGTGCCTGGAGAAAACTGGGTACTCCACATAAAATGAAAAGAAACCCTGTCCTCTCACAACACAGTAACAGAGATCACAGCTGACACAACCGGATCTTGACAGTAGAATTCTTAAATGAAAAAAATAAGCTTTGCATAACCTCAAAATGTTGACCTAGTAGTTCTATGCTTACAAGGCTTTTACCATCTCTGAAATATATTCCAACTTGTAGCATTAAAATACAAGAAATTGATGCAGAAGTTTGAGAATCTAATTAATTTTTATCTTATAAAAGCCTGGGTTATTGCATATGGAAGCCTAAAGACCGTATCACCACTCGTGCTGTTTATCCAGTATTCTTCTAGGGATAGAATTTATTCAGAACTCTTAAAAGTACTTGAGAAATACACAATTAGTATTTACCTTAGAAAACTATACTTACCTTTGGACATTTGGACTTTCTTGCAGTTTCAATCATAAGATTCGAGCCCATTTTCTCTCTACAAAAAAAAAAAAATGCACAAAACTGAAAATGCTCCATCAGTTTAGCATGAACAAGACACACATTTTTATCATTCATATTTATGAGACCTTTGCATTTAAAAGAAGCAGTGCTTGAATTTCACTTTAACAATCAGATCTCTACAGTTGCCTTCAATGGACCAACATTTCAAACCTTCTAGGCTGTTGGAAATACACCTGAAGAGTGTTTGAGGTGTTGATTCAAGTAACTCATTTCATCACATATTCAAACATAAATCATTAGGATTACTCAGTTACTTAGATAAAGGACTTTCTTACATTTAGGAATTAAAAAACCAACATTCTTATTAAGCAGTTTTATAGTAATGAAAATTACTCTTCTGTAAAAACAAAAGCTAAGGAAAGATGTCATTCCACACAACTTAGAAGAAAGTTAAAACATCTACATGTAATCTTCTGTAACATTAATCCAATATGCACATAATATCCCTTTTTGAGGTAGTTTTTCACATGCATACATTTTTATAAATCTCATGAATGGTCATAATTGCAATATATCATCACATCAGCATTAGAGTCAGTATTCCAAATGCTAACTGGAAGACAGCCCTCCTGCACAGTAGAGACTGGAGCAAATTACCATACTAGAAAACAATCTCATCTCAGCATCTATTTCAACTTTGATTTGCTTATAGTAGAGGTATAAAACTCTTACAGAGTTGGTGGTCATCCATAATGACTGCAAAAACAGGCTGTCCTTTAAAGCAGCCAATTTTCTTCCTCTAGAACACAGCCCATCCAGACACTGGTGGTGCATTTGCCTTATTGTGCAAACACTGTTTTCAGTATTGCCATACTTTTAAAGTAAGAATATTTCATATGGGGGTGTTATGAGATCATGTCTACAGCTCACACCCCTGTGACAGTAGGTGGTGGTGCTTCCATTGTTAAAAACAATACCCTTATCGACCTAGTCAGGCCAGAAGAGAAAAGAAGCTTTAATGCTGCAATAGCAGCAGCCCTTCAGGCAGACAGCAGACTGTGCTTGTAGCCAGGAGAATTTATTGTTACACTAGCAGGTACCTGTGCTTGAAGGATGGCTGTGTACATGTCCTTGAGAGGGAGGAAGGAAGTGAGACAGCTTCCAGTCCTATGGTAGAAAACTCCTGCTGGTACAGTTCTTATACCAGTAGCACTGTTTTATTTTGGTTTTTTTCCAATAAATGCATTAATTCCAGTCTCAAAGTCACCAGCCAGGAGGGGAAGAGTGCCACCTGTACTCACTAACTGATTACAGAAGGAGATGAAGGCATGCAGAACCATGAAGTAGGAATAAAGGAGATAAGACTAACAGAAATAAAATATCAAAGACATCTACTGATTTGCATCACTTTCATCTACATCTGAAATATCTGTATTAGGTATTTTTTCCCAAACCCTGAATGCAAAGATTAAAAAAATGCATGTGTAACATCCACTGCTTAATTACAGGAACCATCAAACTGAATAACTATCTCCTCACATCTTGTTTTTTATGGAAGCCAGGAACTGATGCTTCAGAATAGGCACAAGAAATCCCTTCAGCTACTATGCAACTTTAGACATTAAGGTCTAAAGAGAAAAGTTTAATATCACCCCCAAATTTATTTTAATTCTGTTGCTAGCATTAATACTCTATTTGCATATTATATAAATGTTTTTGTCAAGCCTCACTGTTAAATTATTTTCTTTAACTGAATCACAGCAGAATTAATTCCACAGTTTCTTCACATACTGCATTAAAAAAGAGTCTTCTAATTTTAATTTTATTGAATACTCCCTTGATCTCAAAATAAAGAGGAGACTGGTAATTCTCAAGATATCCTATGTATCTCAAGTTGCCACTTTAACTTGTTTGCTTTTTTTAATGATAAAGATTCATAATGTCTTTATAGGTGTTGTCTTTAGTCACTGGCTACTTTTACTGATCTTGCAAAAAACCATTTCTAAAATGGAGAAACTGGACTGTAAATAGCATTTTAAATGGAACTGTATTATGAATTAATATAACAGCTTTGTAATATTTTCTGTATTTTCAATCCCAACTGTCACACACAATCTTCTTGCCTGACCACAAGAATACAGATGTTTCATTAAACTGCCTATAACAACACTCAAATCACTTTTGGTATTAAAGCTACTTCAAATCCTGTAAGCATTTTACAGTTTTTCATTCACAAGTTATTACTTTACACATAATTTCATCTGCAATTCTGTTTTTCCATTTGTCTACTTCGCTTGTGTCTGTCTGTGCCTCTGTCCTCTAGACATGACCTAGTTAAACAAGTCTCTCTCTCTTTCATTGCTTCAGGTCACTAATATTGCAACACTTATTTCAATAATGCTATGAAAGAACATCTTGCTGACCATATGCTTGAAGAAACATTCTGACGGGCTGCAGCAATGATGCAATCTCTGCAGAAAGAGCATTTAATGCGAAAAGCAAAACTGTAACTTTTACCCTCCTCTAACAATAACAACAGTACCAGAAAATTGCAACACCCTTACCAAGCCTACAGGACAGACATTTATAGCACAGGCTGGTACAGAAGGTGTTGCCCATCTAAGTTGCTAGAAAACTGTTCAATTTGCAAAACAAATACTGGCTATTTACTTGCATTCCCAAACACAGGCATTATCCATTTTCCTACCAGAGAGAAATGTAACTTTTATTCTGTGCTCCATACAGTGACTGATGGCTTCTCAAGACTATAAATTCCCAGTATGAGATTTTAGCTAGCTTGTGAAAACCTCCAGCTGCCCACTAAATTCCTCCAGCAGTTTATTAAGACAGTATACAAGAAGAAAATCGTATATGCAAACAACAACCTAAAGAAAACAGAAAAGTTGGAACTATAAGCCAGGTTCTTCTTACTAATGCAATTGAATATGGCATTACATAAGCCTGATATGTGGCAAGTATAATTTTCTCCACAATGTAACTGATTAAAACCATTCCTCAAACTGCAACCCAAGGAATACGTAAGAGTTAAAACAGAAATATACTTAAAACATAAAATCAATTCCCCACACCACTCTGAATAAAAAGTCAGGTAACCAAATTTAGTTGTCATTTTCTGCAATGGAATTTATAACATAGCTCATGAATTCATGCAGCATTAGCCTAATGTAACATTACCTTAATTATTTTCAGCAAGAATACTTTCTGTCAGAAAACATCACCAGTGACATTATGGTAGGGCTAAACGTACACTGCATGCCTGTATATTGTTGATAGATACTGTCCCAAGGAAGGCTAAAAAACTACCATTGAAACAAAAATACCCATCCAGCACAAGTTAGGCTTTTAAATTTAAAACGAAACAAAGCAGTTTCCTCATGCTATGACTAAAAGTTACACCTGACCTTCATCTTGCTATAAAGAGGTGCTATATAACCCTTCTATTGCCTTCTTGCTTCCAGGCTCCCACACCACAAGGAAGCCTCCGTGAAGCCCTTCAATAAAATGTTGTGTAGGCATATAATCTCCCTTCAGCATTGCAGAACTAGGTCAACAAGAAGTCATTTGCTGATCAGCACATTTAATTTTTAATTTAGTCTATGGATATTAATTGCCTGACTTCTCCCTATTGCACAGAGGTTCTTTTCCTCATATGCTACATGTAGCTGCAAAAAACAATAGCATTTTAATTAAAAGCATGTAAAATACTTTCACATAAGGTTGTTGTGATTTTCACAAGACTTCTTTTAGTTGAGCAGGGGAGGAAAAGAGGGAAGGCAGAGAAAAATCTCATTTCTAAAAAAAGACCTACAGATATCTGAGAAGAAAAGCTCATGATACTAATCTGATAAACATATTTATTTCTAAAAATATGCAAGAGCACAGAAAAGTGGTGCTTGGAAACCTTTCTCTCCACTTCAAAGAAGTGAAATGCTTAAAACTCAGACAGCACAACTATTCCCACTATTAAGTGTAGAAAAAACTCCTTCAACCCCATAAAACACACTAATCATGTTCCCAAAAGAACTTGTTATTATTTATCAGAAGTAACCATTTTCTCTCAGAAAAGGTTGTTTCAGTTCTTTCAGTGGCAGCACCAACTTATGTCGGTTGGGAAACTATGGTATTAGTTTGCTAAAAATCATGAACAATTGAACTATCAATACAAATACAGATGAACTAAGGAATAAAACCTGTAATAAAATAATTCCTTACGGTGACTTTTCCTGAGTAGCCATTAATGCATATACATACATTTCTATGAACAAACACCATATAATGGACAACTGTGTCACTGAGGATATTTTTCACTGCAATCCTTACAGTCCATTTCTCTTTTCAAAGAAAGGGACAATAGGCAAAATCCCATCATTAAAAATCCCTCCTAGAGCACATAATTTCATTTCTCAACAATCTCCTATAAGAAAAAAGGCATAGCAGGTGGCTAGTAAAATTTGTAGCAAATCTGTAATGAGTCAGATCAAGCAGAGCTGGCAAGCATACAGAAATATAATCAGAAATCAGTGCATTAAAGCTTACTTTATTCCCCAGAAACCGAAATCATTACATTAAAGGCTTTCAATGTTGTGGTAAATATGAAAACAGCTATTTCAAAAGAATTAGAGTATATGCTACTCCTTTTAGTTGTTTTAAGAATTTGCATTACCAGGGAAGCAATAACAAAGCCAAATGCACTCAGATACTACACTAAATATTTTTCACCTGATCATTTTTTACTTACTTGAGCATTTTTTCCCATATATCACTGTCATAAAAGGCGTGGCTCCAACCCATTTTGACTGTTCCAACAATGACATTCTGCTTAAAAACATCTGATCCTAACTTGTGGTACAGTTCTTCACAATCATCCAGAGGGATATGGAACAACCCCAACATAAAAGCTAATATAGCTCCTGAAAAACAAATATTTTGCAATATAAAATGCAGCCTGGAGTAGGATTAGAAAAATGGATTATCAGTTAATGTAGGTCATAGGTTAGCAGAGTATCTGTCTTGAAACAGGAAAACCACTTGACTTTTATATCACTAAATGCCTGTTCAGATATCACAAATCATGTTTTTAAAGGACATATACAAGACAGAAACAGTCTACTTTCAAGACCAGAACCATAAGAAGTTGAAAACTGACTGTACTTCCTTTTGCAGATTTCATACCTGCAAGCAAGTTTATGGCAGAAAGCAAATTAAATCCACTGCTTTATTTAGAAAAAGCAGTAAGTAAGAGGAATCTATGCTGTGATATTAGAAAGATTTTTGCAGCATTACTTACTATTTTGCAAACTCTTAAGTCAGTAGAGAAAAATTCTAGAAAAAGTCTTTAAAAATAAGGGAGTTTTAAGTAGTTTGGATGACATTTGGTTGCAATCGTCTTTAATTAGTCTCACACATGCTGCCATCTAGTGTGTGCCTAACAAAAATTTTGACCTACCCTTGCAGGAACAAAACAACAGCATTCAAAAAGCATTGGCTGCTGAATGCCATTAAAAAGACTTTGGGGAAAAACAGTTAAGGCATTACTACAATTCATATATATATTAAACTGAAAGGGAAACACAACCTTTAAATCTCATTTTGCAGTAGTGAGAGCATGCAATTAAGCGTTAGGGAGAATTAGGACCATGATTTTTTCAATTTGCAAATAAATGCAATAGGTTTGAATAAAATTAATTAAAAAAGGTGCAAATTCTTGAAATAGAATAAGAATACAACACGTGCAGAACAAACTACATGCAGGAAGTTACAGATGGCTTTAAGGTAAACATGACTTCCAAGCCTCTTTCCCTCTCACAACCACCACCACTGTTGAGAGCTGAGCATGAGTGGATTGATGGTCTCAGTTTCTTAACAAGTAACACACACGCTTAAGGCAACCTGGGCCTCTTTGACACAAAGTTTCATCAAGAGAAACATAATTGCCAAATCACCAAGTGCCTGTATTCAAGACAGACTCAACAGCCAGCAACAGATAAACGCCATGTTCCCAGGTCATTCAAACCTCTGCTACCTTCTTTTCCTCTAAACTCTTCAGTACCAGTTCTACAATATCACACAGTTGCTGTTTTGGTGAGTTGTATCCAAGTATGCAGGGCCCATTACAGCATCATTGCAGTGATCTTTCTCTGTGACTGCCGGCATTTAAACCCTGTAACCCCCAGTGAAGTACAGGAAAACTACAAAGACAGACTCTGCGATGCTGAATTCACAGTAAACTGATTATTTCTAAACCTCAAAGGCAATACAGCTACATGATATAAAGAAATACAAAAAGGGCAGTGGAAAAGTGCAATGCACAAGAGGCATCCTTCCTATCATTTAACACATCAGTCTTGTAAAGCACAACTCATATAGCTTTTCATTGGCATATGTACACAAACAGAACTGCTACTACCTGCTGACAGACATGAACAACCTTTCCCAGCCATGTCTTGTCATCTATTATTGTCAGCTGGACTTACTGCAGACAAAAGCTTGACAGGACTTACTAGCAGTTACAAACCCCAAAATTTGGGGAAGAATTAAAAATAAAGTTAGTCCTAGTGACAGTAGTTGGGATCCAATTAAGAACACTACACCACTCTATCAGAGATAAAATGGCTTTGTTATGATTGAAGACACTGGAGAAGTATTTTGCAGTGAAATTATCTCCCATGGAAATAGCCACTTACTGCTAAATTAACTAACAAAGGATTTCTTTTGAAGATTATTTGAACTGTAAAACAGGGAGCTATATTGTGCCTACAAACAAATTCTGGCTAGTAGACCTGAACATCCTCCTCTATTATTGAGTCTATTAAGCGAATCTATGGAAACACAAACATTTTATTTACTCATGGTGATCTGCATTTAATATAATTTCTGAATTAAACTGTATAGAATATATGTATAGAGCAAAAAACTTGAATAATGTGATTTTCTAAAGGAAACATTTATTGAAATACAGCATATCACTTATGCTGGAAATCAGCATTATGCTGCTAATGGTCTAGGCATGATTTCTGAAGAAGATGACTATATTTTAAAGAGAAACTTAGGCTGTACAGTTTCCTACTTTCTGGAGAGGAGTAATTTATCACTAAGTCACAAAAGTAATTAAGTCTGGGAGGGACCTGTAGAAGTCATCTAGACAAAACTCCTGTTCAAACAGGTTCAATTAGAATAGGCTACTCAGGATTTATTCAGCCAAGTTTTGAATATCTCCATGGATGGAAATTCCTCAGCCTGTGCAGGCAATTCCTTCCAGGGTCTGACCATCCCTGCAAGAAAAACGTGATTCTATAACCTAATTACAACTTCCCATACTCCAGCTTGTCTGTTTGCTTTCACCTATCACCATGCACCTTCAAGATGACTCCAGCTCCATCTTCTCTGTATCTTCCTATTAACTGAAACGGCAAAAAGGCCTCCCCTTAGCCTTCTCTTCTCAAGGCTGGATAAATCAAATTTTCACCCTGTCCTTTATATGTCATGAGATCCAGTCCCCTGATCATCTACTTAACCCTCTACCAGTTTCTTATGTACCAGAACACATCCAACAGATTCAGGGTTTATAGGGAAGCCCCAAACTAGACATTTATCACCAGAGACTCTTCACTTGTTAGGTATGTTCTTGTCCATGCAAGCCAATATGGTCAGCTTTCTTTGCTCAACGGGACACTGATGATCCATGTCCAGCATGTTCCAAATAAGACCAGGTCTTTTTCTTTACAGCTGGTTTCTAGCCAGTCAGCCCACCTCAGAGGGAGGACTTTGTATTTGGCTTTACTGACCTGACAACCATTTCTCCAGCCTGTACAGGCCAATCTGAGCAGAGGGCACCACCCTGCTGACCACTTCCTCTAAATTAAATCATCCAAGTTCTTGCTACAGGCACAGTCTGTCCTGTTGTGCAGGTCATTAAGAAAGATGGGAAACATGACTGATGCAGTATGACTCCCTGAGGGACATTACCTTAGTTGTCTGTAAAGCCCCGTAAATATCTAAGATAACTGTTATCTGTGTGCAAAGTGAAGATTTCACATTAACTGAAAAAATTATAAATCACTTTGAAGTCATAAACCAGAAGAAAGAAGACAGACTTTAGAAATCACATATGTGCTTTCCCAGCTTACTCTCTAAGTCAGAAACTGTAAAACCTACATTTATCCTCAGATGTTCTTTTACTATATTGATAGCAATATTCCAAATTGTGGCTTAATAATTAATTACCTGTGCTTACACCACAGATGTAGTCAAAAAGTTGATGAACCGGCTTCCCAGTTAGTTCTTCCAGCTTCCGTAGAGTCTGAAGTGCGAGTAAACCCCTGAAATACAAAAATCCCCTTCACATACAATGGAAATCTTATTTTGCATAGCTGTAAGACCACCTTTGCTTAATTGTAACTAATTAGAATTGAGTAACTAAAACAATAAGAATACTGAATAAATCAGGAAATAAACAGTAGCAGAACACAATTAAAATACAATGATGGATACTATATATAAGTGACACACTCAGACATACCAAAATAGTACTCAACAGTTGGGGATGATCAACCTCTGTTGATGGAGACTCAGGACAGATTTTAGCTGCATCCACAGCACACAGCACTTAAAGTTTGGTCTTAACAGGGCTACATAATGCCCCTTGGGGCACAGGATTTTTCAGTGTGGGGTTTGTGTGGACCCAACTCAATGTGTCTGAAATAATGGGAGAGGTACATTACAGACCATACACTTGTGCTTCTATAGCATGAAACAGTACCTGGTGCACAGCAGAGCTAACTCAGTTGAGATAGAGCAAGATAATTGCGTATGGCAAATCGAGAACCAAACAGAGCATCAGTCAAGCACAAATGCATACAAAAACAATACCCATGTAACAGTCATAAATTGGGCATGCCTTTATCAAAGAGAAATTGAAATTTTATTTCTAGATAGAGCATGAAAAAGGTTGTAACTATATAAAACTCCAGAAGTTTTACCTTGTTCCTCCTCCATCAATGGTGAGGACTCGAATTCCCCAGCCTTTCACAGGGTCTGTATACCCAATTAGAGCTAAAGTTTCTCTAACAGCAGCCTGAAGACCTTCATCATTAGCCTGTCTCAGTCGCAGTAGGCATGGGATTATTTTTTCCTATTGATAAATACAAAGGTATTTCATTCTAACTGTATACTTATACCAAAAGAATCCATGCTTAAATTTACTAGTTTGGCATGTAAGTACAGAAGTTAGTATTAATTAAACTTGGAGGAAAACTCCTCCAAATCTGTATTTACCCATCTCGCTCTCTAGGAAGAGAAAGAAAGGACACAAATATTATGTTGTACACACGTCCTTGCTAAAAATAACTACCTATCAAAATTCAACAATCAAGGTTAAACATAAATCTTTTGAATAGCTAGGAAAGCTACATTCACCAGGAGTGAAGTTTTATTGGCTTAATGTCACATTAGCCAGACGCAGATTCACGTATGTAGCACACTAAGTATAGGTAAAAGCCCAGATTTTGCTTAGTAAGTATCACATTGCTTCAAAACAAGAAATGCCTTCTAAGTACACTAATAACAGAAATTAAAATTCTTCCTCACATGGAGTACTTTTAAAATGTACATTACCAGAAAGATGTAGAGCATTACAATCAAAATGGGAGTAGTGCATATATTTCTTCACAAGAAAGTAATTCACATGTATTTATGTGGATGCCTGACCTGTACCCTGCCCAGATGATTCACCTGGCCTTCACTCCATTTCCAAAGGTCACTTTTCCAGAAATTCTACAATCTATGTCACACATTTGTCACATATTGTGGAAAAAGGCACAAAGTTGACAAATGCTAGTACTCCTAGAATAGTCTACCACCCACCTCTTGCTCTCTTACTGCAGGGAAGAGAAGGAGTAGGACTAGACTACATGAACTTATTTGATAGTTATACTTCACTCTTGCTGCCTTCTCTCTTTGAAGGAAGCATGTAAACAAGCATAGAAAGTGCTGTGCACATGCAGATCAACTGTACAAGACATTCCTGTCTGGCCAACTACCAAGAGGACACAGCGCATGACCTTTATCTACCACTGGAAAAAGCTATACTGCCTATGCACATGAGCATGCTGTATGCTTCTAAATTAAACACGGCAAGCTTAGGAGCCTGTAGCTAAACTGCTGAGAGTTCCCACACGAATCTGCTCGAACCACCTAAAAAGTTATAAAAAGAGACAGTCAAATTGTAATCTTTACAAATATGACTAGTCCACAAAAGCAAAGAATGAGGTTTTATATTATTCTGTATCAATCATTTGTCAGATATTTATTTTTCACCTAAGCATAAAGACAATTTGCACCTTAATTGCAACTCCTCTGCTCTCTGGAAATTCTAGAAGATGGTAAGTCAGTTCTTCAACCCTGCTGATACAGACTCTTCGATTAGTGGATCTTCGTAGGGCTTGAACTAAAGCTCGAGTCCTGTTATCAATACTCACTCTTGCAATAATCTAAAAAAGATAAAACAGATAACATAAAACTACCCTAAGAAACATTCCAAATTTATCCAGACCAATTCCAATGTGTTATTTTAAGATTTCTCAGAAGGAACAAAGAGCATGTTGTACTAGAGATCTGCTACAGGTTCCAAGTAAGCATTGCTTAAACTGGAAACAGACAACCTTTCCTTTACTAGATAACTAAATAAAGGCAGTTCACAGAAAGAATACACCAAACAAACACATCAGCATCTACTCAGGTGTATTTTCAGGCAACTCTGAAATCATGGTATTTGAACCATAAACGAACCATAAATTGTGGAATTACTGTAACTACAAAAAGAGCACAACTGGATCTGTCTGTATTTATGGACTCTTTCTACATATATATGAACTGAATATATGTATATACAACACACTCAAGTGTATATATACAAATACACACATGCTTTATATATAAACTTATACATATGTGTAGTTCTATAATAAGTATGTACATATTTTAATGCATGTATACAGATGTATATATACCTATTTTTAAGCACATATATGCATTTGTTAGGTTTACATATAGTATGCACATATATAAAAATTTACATAGTTTTACGTATTTACTTATTTATCAAAGAACACAGAATGAATCATAGAACAGTTTGGGCTGGAAGGGGCCTTAAAGACCATTTAGTTCCAATCCCCCTGCCATGGGCAGGGACACCACATATGTACTTACATGTAAGTACACATCCCAATAAAAGCATGTGCACATATGTGTGTAAGTACATACACAGGGATATACTTATGTCTGTCTGTATATGTACAGTTACATAAAGGTATATATACTACTGCAGTGTATATACACACGTATAAAATATACATAGAAATTATACAAAAATAATTAACACTTAAACAAAGACTTGCCTTTTCTCTCTGAAGAGACAGAAGTTTTTCCCTCTCTTCTGCAGTCTTGGCCTCCTTTGCTTTCTCCTCTTCACTCTTCTCAGACACTTCTAGTTCTGGCTGTTTACTCTTTTCTGGTGAAACAACTTTTGATTCAGATCTTAACTTGGGAACCAGCCCACCAATATAGCTGTCTACAAAAGCTTGTACGCTGTTACTGGGATACGAAAG
Organism: Poliocrania exsul; assembly: GCA_035041345.1. Taxonomy (NCBI): domain Eukaryota; kingdom Metazoa; phylum Chordata; class Aves; order Passeriformes; family Thamnophilidae; genus Poliocrania; species Poliocrania exsul. The sequence goes on along the minus strand of JAWWLZ010000042.1, from coordinate 27,312,391 downwards.
AAAGTTCGCAATACTTTTTTTAGTGGAAACTGGAAGAGCCGTATTTGTCTTTTCAGCACCCAGAGTCTCTGCTTCAGGAGCTAAAGTCGCTGCTGAATCCGCTGTCTTTTCTTCACTCATTACAGTGTTTTCTGATGAATCAAGCTTATTCCTCTCTTCACTTTTAGAGTCCTGTAATAAGCCACTCCTTTTCTTCTCTTGTTCCATAACAGAATTATTAAAGTAAGAGTTGATATGATCAGCTACGAAGTTGTAAGTCTCTCCAAAATTTGTAGAAAAGTAGCTTATATGAAAAAGGTGATTTTTAGTACATGCTGAAGCTTCTGGAGTATCTTGACAAGTGCCACTTGAACTTACTAACACAGATTCCAAGTTTTCACTTGCGCAAGTGGATTTCTTTGCAGCTGGGCCTCTGTTGCAATCCTCCTGAGCTCTGGCACCCGCGACTTTATCATTTTCTAGATTTGCATTGATGTTATTTGCATCTGCACTACTTTTATTTGCTTTTCCCGAAGTACCTGAGTGTGACTTTAATCGAGCTATCCGTGACACCAGTTCGCTGTGAGTGCCAGACACAGCCTTGGAAACAGATTCTATAGTATTCTTAATTCGTGACATGCGAAAGCTCACCTTTGTAAGTCCTTTGGAAGAAGAAGTTAAAAGTTTAGAAACTCTGTAGCAGAAAAGCTCATGGCTGTAAACGTATTTGCTATACCAAAATGTTCTGCTTCTGGCCCATTTGCACCGAGGCTCACCTGTATGAAAAACTCTCAGGTGTGTGGCATGATTTATCCTCCAGCAGGCTTTAGGTCTATATAAACACAGGTATTTGTTTCTTTGCTTCCACCAAAGATTTTTTGGGTTAATCACAAAGAACAAATATGCGTCCAAAGATAATTGAACTGTCATTACTTATAAATAACGACACCTCTTCTATGTTGCTTTCTAATTCATTCCAGAAAATATATTTCAATAAATAAATTCCGTATCATAGTATTGTCTGAAAAAGAAAAAAAACAAGAACAAAATGATGGAAACCCATAAACAGTAATAAATTAAGCTAAAAATCACTAAGTTGTAAAGTAGTTGCAGCTTACTTACTGTTTTGGTAAAGACAGATAAACATTCAACTCAAATAAGCTCATGGTCATTTGGTAGCATCACCCAGTATTTCAACATCTACTCCCTAAAGGCCAGTTTAAGCCCATATTGAGCAATATGTGACACTTCTGAAAAGAATTAAGTGGCATACAGAAAACTGATTGCTTGTTTTTCCTATAAAGAGAAATTTGCCTTTCTTTAGCAGATTATCTTGTGCAGAAATCACATTTCAAATGTCCTATTATCACCCCTTTGCAGAATTCCTCAGAGGGGAAGAGGGATGCCAATTCTTTGAGCAAAGTTCAACGAAATATGCCTGTCCTAAGACCCAAGGGCAGCATATAATCCTTACTCTGCAAAGCAAGTTGTGACGAGTGGAGCAGCGTCTTACACAGCATACTAGAATTGCGCTGACGCCACAGGCACGAATCCATTACTTCCCGAAACAGCAAGCCCAGGCTTCTCTAGCCTCTGTGACAATTGCCGAGAGCTGCCAGGCAGGCAGACCAACTACTGCGCAGGCCGACACCACAGTGACAGCAGAGGTGACACTGCCGCAGACAGCGGAATCGTTACTTACAGTCTCCTCTGCCTGTCCCGCTGAGTCCCTGCCGCGCCCCGGGCTGCGGGCCCCGCCAGCGGGACAGGCTATATAGGCACAGGGGCGCCTCCTGCCCCGAGGGGGAGCGGGCGCTGTTCCTGCCTTGCGCCATTTCGCAGAAACGCTGCCGAGAGCGGCCGTGTAAACAAGCACCGCGTCCCGTCCCGGCTGTCCCCGGCCCGCCCCGCGTCACGCGCGCGAGCGCGGCGTGCCTGGCACGCGCTCACTGTGTCCCTCCGGCCCCCAATCCCCCCATGACCCGCTGGCGACGCCACACGGCCCAGCCTGGCGGCCGTACCTGCCGGGCAGCGGCTCGCGGCTCCCGCCTCGACCCCGGCAGCCGCCGCCGAGACAGGTCAGGGGCCGCGCCCAGTGAGGGGCCGGGGCAGAGCCTGGTAAGGGTCTGAGCCCGATCAGGGGCCGAGGCCAGTGAGGGGTCGAGCCCGATCAGGGGCCGAGGCCGGTGAGGGGCCGAGCCCGATCAGGGGCCGAGGCCGGTGAGGGGCCGAGCCCGATTAGGGGCCGAGCCCGATCAGGGGCCGAGCTGTGGAGCGGCGCCGCCCCGGCGGAGCGGGCGGAAGCGGCGGGACCCAAAACGACAACACCAGCCGCGCGAGGCCGCGGCACTGCGCCTGCGCTTCCCCGCGCGCCGGAAACAGCTGGGCGCGCGCCGCCGCTTCACGGGGGGGCGGGGCAGGGGCGCGCGGCGGCGCGCGGGGTCACGGCCGGGGCGGGGCGGGGCTGTTGCGCATGCGCGGCGGGAGGGGCGGGGCGCGACGTGCTGCGCGGCACGCGGCGTGGGGGGGACAGTGCTGGCGCTGCAGCTACGCCGTGAGTGAGTCACGAAGTGGGAAGGGCTGGGATCGGCCTCAGACATCACCTGATCCCAACTTCCCTCCCTGCGCCAGGTGGCTCAAAGCCCATCCAGCCTGGCCTTGAACATTGCCAACTCGCGGCATCCGCAGCCTCCCTGGGCAGCCTGTTCAGTGTCTCACCAACCCTCACAGTAAAGAATTTCTTCCTAATACCTAACCTACATTTCCTGGTTTTCATTTTTTACCCTTTACTCCTTATTCTTCCACTACAGTTACTCAGGAAGTTCCCTCTCCAGCTTTCCTGCAGGCCCCGTTCAGAGACTGGAAAGTTGCAATGGTGTGTCCACACAACCTTCTGTTCTCTGGGCTGAGCAGCCCCAGCTCTGATGTCCTGAATTCCTGGTGGGGCAGCTGCTCCCGGCCCCTTGGCAGCTCTGTGGCCCTCTGGACTGGATCCAACAGGCCGGTCCTTAACGCTGGGGACCCCAGAGCGAAATGGAGCACTCCAGATGGGGTCTCACCAGGGCAAGAAGAGGGGCAGGATCAGCTGCCTCAGCCTGCCAACCACGCTGCTTTGGATGCAGCCCCGGATTTGTTTGGCTTTCTGGTCGGGCACAGCAGAGGTGATTGTGTCCTGTGCTGCCAGGGGCCTACGGTGCCATCCCCACCAGAGGCACTGCAGATGAGGGGCAGGAGATGGAGGAGGGCCCCCACCCAGCTTTTGCAGGCACTCGGTGCAGGTGCTGCAGGAATATCTCCTGGCATCTCCCACTCAGCTCTTGCAGAATGATGACAGACAGACAGACAGGCTTCAGAGCAGCAGCAGGCCTGTGAGCTTCCCACCTGTGCAGCCTGTCTGAAATGATTCTAGTGAAGTTGCTAAAACTTTGGGTGACAAGGACAAGGACAAGGGAGGGTTGTTGTGTTGTGTGTGTGGGTGGAGGTAAAGAGGCCTTACCCTGAGCACTGGGGAGGGTCATGTCACATTTTCAGTCTCAGATCCCAGTTGTCTGCTTCTGTTCTTTCTCACAAATAAAAAAGTATAATTAAATTTTTAGCTTACATTTCATTCCCCACAAGAAAGTTTATATTTCCTAAATGTGTAATTATTGTCACATGTTTTTTATAAATTGAACAGGTTAAGCTCTCCACATCTCCCATCCCTGGCTGGATGCCCACTGAAGATGCACTGTCACTTCACTCCTCAGGTGAATAGGGGAAGATCACTCTCCATGAACTGTCATGTGTAAGACAGGCTTGACTTGGGGATATTAGTTTAATTTAATACCAGTCAAATTAGATTAGAGGAATGAGAAACAAAACCAAGTCTTTAAACACCTACTCCCCACACCTCCTTCTTCCCAGGCTCAGCTTCACTCCCAGTGGTACAGGGGGATGGGGAATGGGGGCTGCAGTCTGTTCATCACACGTTGTCTCTGCTGCTGCTTCCTCCTCAGGGGAATGACTCCTCATATTCTTCTACTCCAGCATGGGCTCCCTCCCACAGGAGACAATCCTGATGAGCTTCTGCAATGTGAGTCCTTCCCATGGGCTGCAGTTCTCCATGAACTGCTCCAGCAAGGGTCCCTTACATGGGGTACATGGTGTTTGTTCTTCAGGAATAGACTGTTCCAGCTTGAGTCTGCTGCAGGGTCACAAGTCCTGCCAGCAAACCTTCTCCAGTGTGGGCTCCTCTCTCTGTGTGGTCACAGGTCCTACCAGGAGCCTGCTCCAGTATGAGCTTCCCACAGGGTCACAGCATCCTTCAGGCACCCACCTATGGTGGTGTGGAGTCCTCCATGGACTGCAGGGGAATCTCTGCTCTGGTGCTTGGAACACCTCCTCCCTCTCCTTCACTGACCCAAATGTCTTCAGAATTGTTCTCACATATTCTCACATCTCTCTCCCAGCTGCTGTTGTGCAGAAGTTTTTACACTTTCTTAACTATTTTATCACAAAGATGCTACCACTATTGCTAATGGGCTCAGCTTTTAGCAATAGTGAAAAGCTATTGGAGCCTGTTGGAATTGATGCCTTCCAACACAGTGGCAGCTTCTGGTGTTTTTTTCAGAGAAGCCACCCTTCCCCTACCAAAACCTTGTCACTTTAACCCAATGCAATGAAATTTTTCACTTGAGGCATGCCACTTCCTCAGTGAAGTACTTCCTCAGTGGCCACAAACAGCTCATGAGTCATGTATTATCTAGGATCCTTTTGCATAGGGCAAAGGCAGTCCACACCCAGGTGCTCATCTGTTCCCTCCTAAACGCGTTCAGAATTGCTGCTTCCTGGCCTGTTCTGCAGCTATGGTCTGCCTGCCCTGTTTGTAGATTACTACACATCCGGTTGTATTATCCAGTGGTGGTTTACTCCTCAAAGCTGTTTTTAAGACTTGTGTGCTACTCTTTAATTTACCATGGGATTTAATTACACATGGTTAAACTCATTTTAAACCAAGTAGCAGCTAAGCTAGGAGGTTTCGCTGCCCCTTCGTGTATGAGTTACTTCAGGTAAAAGCCAGTTACTGTTATGAGAGCAACACGGTACTGATACATTTTAGACTGTGGTAGCTTAAGCACCTTCCCCAGGTGTGTTTGCCCTTCTTTAAGTCCCAGGACTCTTGTGTCTTTGCCAGTGTGGCGAAACAAATTGTATCTCATCAGATGACTTAAGAGGCCATCTGAAACCACAACCTGAGCTGGCTTAAAACAGGGTAACTCACATTCTTATGACAATGAAGGGTTAGGCAAAACAAGACCTACAACTTCAGTAAGACGGAAGTCTGGGCATGCTTCATGCTGCCAGGGCACATCTGCCTCTCTTTGACAGGAAAATATGGTAATAGAGGTAGGAGACAAATGGTCCCTTTTAGTTGCACATGGCCCCATCCTAAACAGTCACACTTTCTCCCATATTCTCGTTGTAAAATTCTCTCCTGTGCTTGCTCAGGCAATCATCTCACCACACATTCTGAGATATGTACAGTGGTATGTTGATTCATACCTTTGCTAAGGACAAGATTCAAGGAATTCTCATTTCAGTTCCAAACACAGATCCATGTATTCTTGCCACATGGCTCTCCTCAAGGACAAACAGACCTGTCTGATCTGACACATTGGAAGCACATGATTGATTCATCAGCTTCTCAAAACAACCACACAACTCTCCGAAAGAATGAAAAACAGTGGACAATAAAAGATAAATTAATGTATTCCCAGACAAAAATTCTGCATCCATGCCTTCTCAAATATTTTGCCAATTTAGCCTTCTCTTTACTGTGGTCATGATATTAAGAAGAAATTATCTCAAATTTATTTGAAAAATAGATGCTTCAACTAAGATAATTTTATAAGCTCTCTTAGTAGTCAAAGGTGAGTTCATCTTGTTTGACTAAACACCTGCTTTTTAGATAAGAAAGAAAAATCCACCTATGGTATTCAGAGAAGTGGCTAACTCCATTTATAGTAATTTTCACATAATAGGAATGATCCCATTTATGACATTTTGAGATGTATTTCAATTTTAATAGGATGTATGTTATCTATTTTAAAAATACGTCTAGTTCAGTACTCTCAGTGGCAAGCATCAAGAAATAAATGTTATTTTTATTGATGGGTTTTTCATGATCTCTATTAGGCTCATACCCAACACTCAAGTTCTTTCAGAGTGATCACTTGAAACATGATTGTTTTCAGTTTAGGGCAACACTGAAAGTAGTTTGATTTTAATGAGTTCTATTTATGTAACTTAATTTAAAAAAATCAAAGGCTTTCAAAACAGTTTCTCATTGTACATGTTAGGGCATGTTTTTGCAGGTAAGATGCAAAAATTTGTAAATTAAGTTACACATCTGTTGTGGTAAATCTTCCTCCTGTAATGAAATAGAGTTCTTTGGTGTATGTGATTTTTGTCACCTTATAGTCAGAGTATTGTGGTGTCAATACCACAAGTGAGTTACTGGTGTTCATTTATATGCACACTATAGTTTTAAATGCTATTAATTATTTGTAACATTCACATTTGCATGTTTGTCTTGGACTGCTACTTGGATAGAAAATCATAATGTGTTCTGAAGCAGTTTGATAAAAATTGGATATTTACCAGAAATAATGATTCTGAAATTTGTCTTTCTAGGGTTCTCTCTCTTGGTCTATGAAATATGGAAGTTTTCTGTTTTCTTAAATTCTCCTTCACTATAAAAGTGTCACAAATCCACTGAAATTAATTCTGGAACATGCTTTCACTCTGTTTGATACAAAGCTAGAATATGAATAGCATTGAGTATATATAAGTGTTTTATTTTTTACTTACTGTATTGATTATGGATGTTATGCTGGAAACACAACACTGTCACACTCACGTAAAAAAAAAGCCACAAGTATTTCAAAGCACTGTGACAAATTATCATATCTTGGTAGGGTATTCTGCTAGTAATGCTATCTGAGATAATTTCTTAAATTTAACTTCTTCAATAAAGCCTTAGGGAAAATGCTGTTTTCTATTTTCATCAGCATAGTATGACATAGACAGAAACTGCATAGTGCCACCAAATATATTAAGCTTTGTAAAGACAGGTATTCTGCCTCCTAACACTAGATGGCAGACAAAAATGGGAAAACATCTCCTGTGTTTCAGGGATAGAATGTGGAAAAATGAAATTGCAACTTGAATGAACATTCAGTAAAAATGCTCAAAGTAATAAGAATTAAGACGATTGAACACAACACAAATGGCGTGCTTATATCAGCCTTTCATTTGGCTGTGGGTTTTTTGGTGCAAACACAGAATAATCAAGTGGAACATTTCCACATTATTTTCACATTGATTTTTTTTATCTGTGTTACTGTCCTTCAATATTTTGCTCTTGTGAAAGAACTGAAAATTCTAGAAACCTTAGAAAGGTTCAAGGAACTCAAATAAAAGAAAAGCTTTCAGAGAGAACTGCCCTTACCAGGTAGTCACATGATTGTGAAATTGCCTTCCAAAGAGCAGACTGTGTAAGACTTACATTGCAACTGCTTAGAATCTTTGTCTTACATCAGTTGTCCAAGGTCATTATGGCTCCTGTTCCTTATTGTCATTGAAACTTAGATAATAATATGGAAGTAACACATTTGCTAAGGAGGAAATTTTTTTCAGAAAATATTGTAAATTGTTATACTAAATATTATGTATTCAGTTCACCTAGTAGCCAGTGAATATTTTGGGTTGTTAGCCCTTTCCTCTCCCAGATACATCTTGCAAAAGAAGTGTATCAGGAGAGTCAGGATCCCCAAGGTTCTGAATCCCACACTGAATCCGACACCACAATGTCAGTTGTTCTAGCTAACTTGGATGTGCACATTATTATACTAGAACTGAGCAAATCCCACCAAATTCCACCTCTTCTTTCCCACTTGGTGCTGCTGCTGTGACTGCACAGACATCAGGCCAGGCTGGTTATCTTCAGTGCTGCATTTGGGCAGTGCCAGCAGCCTTATGGACTAAAATTGAAAAAGACCCAAGTTATTCCCATAGTGTTTTTACTGTTGAAGTTATTATAAATGAGAAAAGTAAGTCTACTGAAACAGAAGGCTAAGAGCAAAACTATGACTTTCCTACCTCACAGTTAGAAGACTAGCTACAGATAACCATTTCTTCTGCTCTAGGTTCCTCAGATTATTCTCACTACTCAATAGCTTTTGTTATGAAATGCATATATAGAAGCAAACACCAGACTGTGGCATTGCCCTCCTCACAGGAGTGCTTTACCCACAGGGATACATACTCTTTTTTTCCAGAGTTTCTCCTTGGTTTCATGAACCTTCCATTATTTTGTGTATAGGAAACTAGTTTCTACAAGAGGAGAAAGCATTTTGCATTCTGCCTTGCCAATCAGTTGGTGAACAGGAAATTCTCTTAGAAAATCAGATATGTATATTTAAACCTTCTCAGGCAAAAAATAGCACTAACTCCATTTTCTTGTATCACTTGGGTCAATATTCCATTGAAAATAATCTTGCACTGGATATTGTCAGTGACTTTGTTCCTGTTCGTCTTCTCTCCCATTCCTGCTGTTCTTCCTCTCCTCAGCCAGGGACCTCCATTTTCTCACCCCATTTGAAAGGACAATTTTCACCTGTTTGTTGAAGGAATGCTTGTAAGGTACCACTAAGAGTTACAGGCTCTGCATTTTGTACATAAATGTACCTGACTTTCGTGCAAAGTTAAGACTCTAGGTTAGAATCAGAATCTGGAATTTATCTATGCCCCGCTCTGTTCATTTTCCTGCTTCACTAAATCCAGGCAGTTTCCTGCTTCCCACACAATATAAAGATGCCTGGATCCCTAAATCAGAGGTTTGTATTCTGCTCAGGGAGTTGGTACCTGAAGTCCTTTATGCATCTGTCCTTGATTTTCTGTTCCTCCACAGCTCATAATCAATGGTCTCTGACCTCGATCAGTGCATTTGTGCATTCTAGAAATCTACCTGCCAAAACAAGACTGTACCAATCATGTAATTATATACTAGTTATGAATAATGCAATCGATTACTTAGAATTTGAAATTCAGGCTCATGCTAGAGGTCATATTATAAAGTCCTCTTCAAGCTCCTGTGATTAGCATAATAGTCATTCTGTTACCTTTCAGCATTCAAGAAGTGATAGATGTGATTTTTGTTACTGCAGCATCTGGTTGAGAGTATGATTGTGCAGGAGTCAAGCAAAGTTCTTGGTGTAAATGAAAGGAGGTCAAAATGCACAGTCACTGTAGGCCCACTGGAATTAATTCACTGTCTATGGTGTTTGCACTTGCTTATTCACTGTTGTTGAAGAAAGTGACTGCCATTGTTATTTATGTTATCTTTTAATTAAAACACTGGCATATGGCTGGTCATTGCTCTGGCCCTTGATGTATAATGCTAGGGTCCACCTTAGCATTTTTGTCTTTATTAAAAAGCCCTGTTTATAACTTCTTATCTGTGGAAAAAGTACTTTACAACTCTTCTTGAAAACCAGTCTATCAGTTCCTTTTCCTGATGTTAAACATTATTTCTCCATTTTTCTTCACTCTGATCAGCCTTGGTGAGGCTCCTTATCCATCAGTTGTTTCCCATGACCCTGGTGGCAGGTGAGCTGTCAGGCCATTTAGTATCCTAACAGAGAATCCAGACTGTCTGGAATGCTGCAAATGAAAAAGAGAGTTTTTGGCAGAAGCCTACATAACTGATTTGCAATGATTTATTTCGATCTTAACGTAGTCTGATGGAAGTTGTAGAAGAGTAAAAGATCAGTACTCTATGAGTGAACACATTATTAAAGTTGCACAAAATTTTAAAGCAGCAAAAGGAAGAAGGCATTATTTAGAGAATGGTTTACAAATTGTGGAAGATAATTCTACCACACAATCCAAGGACATGAATTGAGAAATCTGGTTCCAGGCTTTGGACCAACTGCTATCCTCACTCACTGTCCTTACTCCTATCCTTACTCACAGCAACATCTGTGAAATCAGAAACAAAGCTAAAGATTGAGCTCAGTAGTAATGAATAATAAAGCTTGTACTGAAACAGGATAAAAAAAATAACTGTTTCAGACATAATCTCCTTAGGGATTAAAAAGAGGCACGGAGCAATGTACGCAGTTAGTGGTCCTGTTTTATGGTGAGTATCTGGGACATGCCAAGTTATGAGTCACAGGGGACCCACACCCATTTTTTTCCCTCTGACTTTAATGCCTCTGGCTAATTCCTACTGAAGGATGCACTTAATTTAGGAAGGCCTTGTTCCAAAATATTGCCTAACAGTAAATATAATCATTTGATGTGTTGCAGTCTTACATTTTAAGGTTGTAAAGCTGAATTTGTTTTTCTGTAGGTTTTCATCTTATAAAAGTAACACCCCTTTCCTTTAAATACACAGTTAATTTACTGATTTGAGACATTCACATAGTTTCATGGAAAGTGAAAGGCATCCAGATTGTGTGTGCAGGGGACCTGTGTTTGCACATATATACACATGTAGACAAAACATAGATGTGCACGATTTAAACAGGGCTAGCTGGACAGAATGTTGTCCCATGCTCACTATAATGTTAATGTGAAAAGGTAAGCCTGGTTTGTAGTTGATCTTGAGTGGAAATAGATCAGATTTTGGGTTGTCCTGACATTTTCTAATAGTCCTTTGGCTTCACTAAAAGCTCTCCTTCCTGCCCAAAAGTGGTTGTGTCCAAATCAAAGCTGAACTCTTCCTGAGGAGTGAAGTTATTGATCATTTGGTGTCTTCTTGTGTGGTGACAACATTAGCTGCCTGCATTGCATGACTGGATATGTGCTGCCTATAATGGTCGCTGCAATGTATTTTTCTTGGGTTTATGTTGGCACCTTGCCTTTAGTTGTTGCATCTCATGTTGTTTTAGTTTCATAGAGCCAGTCTAGTAACTTTCTATCTATATAGGGTTGGAGTGCACCATTAGGCCTGATTCTCAGAGCCTTGTATGTTAATATAACTATTCAATTAATGGTGGGTGTTTTTTAAAGAATCCAGAATTGTTGGAGATTTTACCATTACAGAAGAATTAAGGCGTACACAATTTTAGTCCAGTAAAAATTACTTACAATGAAGTATTTTATCCATTGTGTTCTGGAAATAAGCAATATTATAATACTGAAAAATATGGTTATATCTTCCTGTAAATACACTTATACTACAGGCTAAGTCCTTGGACAGTATTCATGTGTAACTTTGGCTAATTTTCTGTATGAAAGAATCCATTTGCTAGCCATTGTATTACTCCTCAAATGTATTCTCTATCACTAGGGCAACTACAACTCAGTGTTGTCTTAACTCTTTTTATCTGTCCTAGAACATATTAATAAACAAGTTTTTTATATAAAAACATATTAAGGAGTAAATATTTCTACCATCTTCTTTTTACTTCAATCTTCTACTGCATATTCTAGTCCCTTCTGCCTTCTAAGGCCTATGGAAGGTGTTTTTACATTTTAATATTTGAAAAGAGATAGAATCACACCAACACTAAGGAAATAATTTTTAGTTTCTCTAAAATCCTCTAGAGGTATAGAAAATCATATGAAAATTTGCTTTTCTTAGTTAGTTGGTTTTCATGACTTGACAAGTGCAATAGCAATAATCTACTAGTTCTTCAAATCTACAGAATCTTAGAGAGAAAAGAGGCAGATCTGTGTTTCTTATATTGAAACCAGACAGCAGTATTTCCTAGCTGATCTTTTCTTAAATATGAACTTTTTAGAACTTGTTTATGCATTCCAAAGTAAAAGAGTGCAAACCTATTATCTTCACAAGTTATATTTAATAAGTAATGTCTGTCATAAAATGAAACAGTTTCTAGGGTTTCGAACATGGTAGGGGGCTTTTAACCCTAAAATGCACATATTTCTGCTTCATTATATATTCCTTGCCTGGCTTGGCAAAAAGTGTTTGCAATGCACTGCAATTCATACAGGTTTTGGAAGACAAAAATTGTGGTGGAAGCTGACACACACAGTTCACATGGAATTCATAGGTCAAGGGAATTGTTTATTCCCCCCTACTCAGCACTCACTGCTCACCACATATGGCATGTTGCCTCTGACTGTAGGGCCCTTGCACAGGAAAGGTGTGGATGAGCTTGAGTGAGATCAGCACAGGGCTGTGAAGATGATTGGAAATCTGGGAGATGCAACCTAGTGAGGGAGGCTGAATGCACTGGGCTTGAGCTCTGCACCAGAGGGTTGCAAAAATAGAGCGTGGTAAAATACCTGTTTTCATAGGATAGGGTAAAAAACAGAAATATATCTATTGTGAGGAAATTTCAGGTCCCTTCCAGTGTTGGGAACTCTACTTTTGTGCAGCACTGGACAGGCACCAGATGGATCTTCCACCAACACACTGCACAGATGCCATCTCTGGAGGGGCTCCTCCTTCCTTACGCAATGTGGCACCTTTTGTTTTGTGGGGCAAGCAATCACATGTTTTCTCCTGACAGTCTGGGATGTCATCTCAGTCATAACATTCACCAACACCAGCACAGACTTTATGTAAAAGGCTCAGTAGAGCAAACATGTCCTGTTTAAGATCACTAACTCCTTGAATACAGTTTCCACAACACTCCCAGTACAGCTTGTTTATCCTAGTGGAGAGATGGTTTCAAAAGCCCTAACAGTGCCCTCTTGTACCTATGAGGATGCTGGCAAGAGGTGTGAGCCAGACTTTTACTGAGGTTATGGCAGAAGAATGAGAGGAGGTGGTCAGAATCAGGGGAGGGTCTAGTGGCACATAAGGAAATCTCTTTCACAATGAAAATAAGCATTTGCCGCCAGTTACCCAGGGAAATTTGGGGTTTTAAGCTTTTGGAGGCTTTCAAGACCTGACTGGACAAACCTTGGGTAAAGTGGTCTAAATTCAGCGTTGTCTCTGTCTTGAGCAGCTGTGTGATTCTGAAGTTCTGAGAAGACACCTAATTTTGAAACTTATTCTGTGAGCTGAATCTCTCCTTTCAATCTAACTAACAAACATTAGATGAGAGCCCATGGTGAGAAGTTCAGCAGAAATTAATTAAAGTGTGCCTGCCCACACTACTGAAAGTAAATAATTTAGGAAAAGAATTTAACTTGGACAGATACAAGGACACTACCAAGTAGCTAAGACTACTTAAACATTTTCATCTGTTATCCTAATTTTATTTTCTCAGGGAGTTATATTCCCAGAGTGGATCAAATTTCAATATAACACTATCCTGACTATCTGCTAGCCTGCATGAAGAAGATTGAAAGGACACAATTCTAAAGTTACAAAGCCTCTAACATACACTGAACTGATTATATGCAAGATGGAGTAAAGTCTTACAATTTGTACAGTCAGGCCCACTGCCCTTTTTATAAACATGGCAAGGGCTACTTGTTTCCCAGTGTGCTTGCCCTTTAACCTGTGTCCACATGCTGGATCTGACATCTGGGCTGTTGCCCAGGCACTGTGTGCTCTGTATGCCTGTAGGCCTAGAAGGAGTTATGTGTTCCCAGGGATCTTGCTGAACTCTCTTAGGTGTAGGTGACAAAACACATTTGCCTGAAACATATGTCTACCTATACATTATACATTGTGAAAAGTCATACAAATATATTATTCTGGTACCATATTCTGGTTAGTCTTGCAATAGTAATCCATAACTGACTTGTGTGGCATATTCTGGTCTTTTGGCATATGTCTTGATTATCTTTCAGATCATGAAATGTGAATTTATGTTTATTTTCCATGCCTGACCCTGGGCTTAATTTTCTCTTCAACATGTTCTTGTTTCAACCCACTTAGGCCTAGCTCTGCGTAGATGTGCACATTTAGTCCATATCCTGCTAGAATAAAGATCCCATCTGGCTTTTCATTAACTCATGGAACGAGGATGGTCAAGGTAAAATGATTTTGGAGCACATGCCTTATACTTGGTCTCCACCAGAAGGCAGAACCAGAGATCAGCCAACCTGCTCTACAGCAAGTGTTTGCTGTCAGCAGAATTGCCAGGGGTTCCTGGCTTGTGACCAGTTCAGTTGCTGTTTTGCAAGTTTCTAGGGGAAGAAACAATGAGGGTTAAGGCCAACCCATTTGTTCCTTTATGGTCCTGCTATGCCTGTTTCTCAATAAATGAGATAGGTTCCAAACTGAAAGGGCGAACTAGAAGGAAACAACCTCAGGAATCCAAGTTTCATACAAACAAGCTTTTATTTAGAAAAAAATCAGGTATATTAGATTAAGTTGTTGTGATTCATACTCTTTGCAATATAGTCTTACAGAAAAACTATTGTAGGCTCAGGCAGCTGCAGCAGTGTTCAGCCAAGTCTGGATTATGGATACTTAGAGTTGCTGTTGGTGGAAAAGTTTCCTGAGACTGTTCACCTTGTCTGTTGTCTGTTCTCAGTCTTACCCTTGTATCAGCTATTAACATCAATCCCATGGTGGGATGTGAGGGGGAAAGGGAGAGAAAAGAGATCACATTGTTTTTGTAAACTGTTGTAATCTATTTCAGCATCCTGTTTATGAATTTTGCCCCTCACCTCTTTGTTGATACATGAAAATCTTTAGTAGCAAAGGGGTGGTAGTCTGTCTGTAAGCTTCCTGAGCTGGTCTTGATCACAGTGATTAGTCAGTTTAGGTACAGTATTGCGTACTCTCTATGCAACATGGATATTACTTTCAGCCTCACTGGTTTTCTCTTCAGGAAGATGTCAAACTACCACTCTTCTAACTGTAACCAGAAGGATATGAGTGCCCTAGCTTCAAATAAGATTGCATGCAAATAGCTGTTTTCATATTACATTAATTCATTTTATTAAATCTCTCTTTTATGATTAAGAGGGCAGTCTGAGGGAGGAGAAAAA
>JAWWLZ010000042.1:27235131-27270700 GCA_035041345.1 Poliocrania exsul | reverse complement strand
CCATGATCTGGTAAATGGACTGGAGTTGGACCAAGGGTTGGACTTGATGATCTCGGAGGTCTTTTCCAACCCAATCACTTCTATGATTCTATGAACCCCCCCGCCCCAAATTCCGCCAGTCTGGGGGGCCGCCCCCCTGTATTCCCTACACCTTTCCCTTCCCCGGAGCGGCCTGCGCTATTTCACTCGGACCTCCCGGCACCAGGCGAAGTTCCAAGGCACCCCCGCAGCTCCGCCTCTCGGCCATTTCCTTCCTCAGCTGGCGGTCGCCATCAACCCCGCGGCCAGCGCCCAGCCGGACCCCATCCCGCTCGGCGGCCACTCACGGGTAGAAGCTGAGCTTGCGCTGGTCCCTGGCGCTCTGCCCGCCGCGGTTCTTGCAGTGTGTGGCTGCGCAGTACCGCGGCATGGCGTGGCCGGCTCAGGCAGGGGCACCGCCACCCCACACAGCGCCCCCCGGCGGCACGCCCGTCCTCCCGCGTCACGTGGGGCCAGGTGGCCAATGGCGCAACGCTCCGTGTAGGAACCGCGAGGGGCGGGACTGCGCGAGCGCCGGTGGCAGCGGCGGCGGGAACGGCGGCAACGGCGGCAACGGCGGCGGGAACGGGCCGGGGAGAGGTGAGGGGCGGCGGGAATGGGCCAGGGAGAGGTGAGGGGCGGCGGGGACGGGCCGGGGAGAGGTGAGAGACGGCGGGGAACGGCCGAGGTGAGGGCCAGGGGGCGCTGGCGCCCGGGCGAGGTGAGGGGCGCCGGGGCCGGAGCCGGGGCCGAGTCTGAGGCGCGCCTGGGAAGGGCCGAGGCTGAGGTGAGGGCTCGGGGAAAGCGGAGCGTGGCTGAGGCGGCCGGAGTGAAGGCGAACGCAGCGGGGCCGGGAAGTCTGGGGGCACGGCTGGGGAGTGCGGCTGGAGGGCGGTGTGGGAAAGGGATGGTGACACTGGGGATCGGTGTTTGCCCTTCGGGTCCCTGTGGGATTGGCCGTCGTGGTCTTTGCTGAGCCCGGCCGGTTTGTGGGTGGGACAGCGGCGCTCGGCTGCCCAGCCCGGGCTGGTTGTGGCTGTTCCTGCGAGGTTTATCATGGGTTTAGATGGGCAGGAGGATGCCAGCATGATTCTTTCGTTTCCCTGTGCCCCAGGGCAAGAATCAGGAACTTTCTCCTAGATTTGCTTTCGGGTCAGTACAGGAGAGGCCAAGCATGGATAAGCCCCCGAGTTTGACAACTTGACTGTAGCTGGTAGAGGACTTGGAGAGTTGCTTACTCATCGGGTTAGTCATGATAGGAGAACCAATGGGATACTCTAGTAACTTTATTACTATTAATAAATTGTTTACAAAAATAATTATAGGACGTGAACATTGACCAGGATACTGCATAGCAGTTCCTGTAAGCAGCACGGTAGCAGAGCATTAGTGATGCTGTGAATTCTCTGATTATGTGAGGCTTTGAATATAAGCATTTACTGAAAATCTTTAGAGAATGATGGAATAGGGTATTTCTGTTGATAGACTGAAGTAGCTTTTTATGTTCTATATGTAACAGATTTTATTCCAGATACATCATCTTCAAACATCACTTCATCTCCCAAATATTGATAGATATTGATAAACTGATTGTTATCACCTCTGCAATACTCAGGATAAACAGTAGACAGTGCAGTTCTTGTGCTGAGGTGACTGCTTACCCAACAGAATTAAACAGGTAATCTGTGGAATAAAATCTCTAGCTTCATTGAAAGATTTACCTAAATAAAGTGTAGCTCTTTGTAATTTAGAAGAGACTGTTCTATGGCATAAGCTTAATGTGTACAGAGCTTAATGAATTTTGGAATGTGGTGTGAGTAACTAACAGTGCACGGCCTGGGAAGTGCAGCTTACATGTCACTTTTCAATTGAGAAACCGAGGGAGAAGAGACATAAATGGCATAAGTATTTAAAAGTGATTTTATTTTGAAAGGTATTGTATAAATAGGTGGGAATGACAGGGCTCAGGTCAAGCACAACATCTTAGTTAACAGTAGCAACACTAAGATACTGACAGCATATCAAATAGGTGTTTTCTAAAAAGTAAATTGAATAATCAACGTCTAAGACTTACTCTGTCTTTCTGATAACCTTATATGTTTAAAATGCTGCCTATATTGAAGGCATATTTCATTTACATTTGATTTCCATTTAAATCCATTTAAAATTTCCATTTGAGTCTCACTGGTTTGTTCAAGGGCAGCGTTAAATCTGTGTACATTATTTTATAAAACAGAGAAACTTAAGTATTGTTTTGGTTTTTTATATGGTTTAAAAGTTAATATAGCAGAGAACAGAAATCCTAATCTGAAACTGTAGAAAAAGGAAAACTTAGGTATATTTCATTATCAAGAATACTAGAAGTTAAGATGGTTATCCAGAGCAGAAAATGTAAAAGGAGTGACTTGATGATCTCAGGCTCTCATGACTTATGAAGGAGGATTTAGCTCTTGCTGAAGGACATGGACTGCCCCTTTTAGCTCAGTAGTAGCAGCAGGATGTTTGCCCATAAGAGAATGCAGCAGGTGATAATGCAAGTGTGATGCAGGTGTGGGGAGATGAAGTAAAATAAAAACAATCTCAGGCATGGACACTTAATTCTTTATCTGTAAAGCACAAACAGGAAGAAAGACCCCAAAGTGTGCAAGGATGTACACGTGTGTAGTTCTTAGTGCCCAGGGGGTAAAGTTTCAGGTTAGTGAAGTGGTGAGAGATAATGTGTGGGAAAGGCTTGTTCTAAAAATATATCTGGTATTGTGCATGAAGAATATTGAAAAGAACTGTCTGTTTGGTATCTAAGTACGCTGATCAAAATACAATTTGTTTCAACTGCTGCCCCCTTAACACTTGATATCATGCAGGCTGCTGGCCAAATAAATACTTAAGAGGGCATGGATACCTTAATCTTGCAAGCCTGTTGCTCTCACCTCACAGCATTCATTTTAGCCCCCTGACTTGCTGATTAGAAACAAATACTTTTTCCATTTTTGCTGTTTTGGGGTTAATTTTCTTCAGAGGGTATTGATTTTCAGTAAAGGCTTAATTTTCTTATGTACCCAATATTTAAAGGTTTTGAACTTACACTCTTACACTCTCTAATAGAAGTATTCTTACTTTAATGGTGCTCAGACTGTGTTCAGCTTTCAGGAAAGGAGTACCATTTGTCTCTGAGTTGTCCTTACGTTCTATTCAAATCACTGTAATCTGGTGAGTGGGACACGCTATGTCTGGCATGGTCAGGGCTTTTTGTACATCTTGCTGGTTTGACAGACAGCATTCAGTCTTTGAACATTTGCATATCTGCTCTCTGTGTTTCAAATATAATATGCCCAGGCCCTGGAAAATGATTTGGTCTCTTCCTCTGGTAAGGAAGAGTTTACCCTGTCCTTCATAAAATCATCAAAGACAATTTTTTCTTTTCATGTCCTGTTTATATGGCAGCTTTTCCCCTGAGTTCTTTCATGTTTGTTTCAAACTGTAACATTTTGATACAAAAAGTTACAACTTCTAATTACTGTTGAAAGTGTTTGTCTTGTATAGAAGGCTTATTTTTTGCATTCAGTTCCATCACTGCGAGTTTCATCTGTAAACCTTTCTGTGCAGGGGTATTTATCAGATGAATTCTTAGATATTAAAGATATAGTAGGTGTTTTTATTTATAGTACAATCTAATATGAAAATAAGATAAGCCCAATCCATTGTAAAGTAAAGGAAAATGTGCCCTACTTGGCTTAACTCTATACTCTAAATGAGTGATTTACTCTCTATCATGTTTGCCTTAGGTCAGTTAAATGACCTTCTGAAGAAGAGCATGAGTGTCTAACAGTCTTGTCTTCCTGCACCTCACAGTTGGTCTCTAGGCCAGTTATATTTTCAGGCTCTTATTGTTCTAACACCTAATTAGTGAATTGGTCTCCAGAGTTCAGTGAGTTTTTGCAGCCTGTGCTTGATTTGGAGCTGCTGTTTGTAGGGCTAGAACTCAAGGATTAGTTTGAAGATAGTTCATGTATGACAGTTTAAAATGTTTGATGCAATGAAATTTATTGTATATTTACTTTGACAACTTTTTGGGAGAATGTTCAGTTAAGGGTAAGTGTAGAACAAAGATGAGCACTAAAGTGTGCTTGTGATGCATGTGAAATTTGAATTCACTTAAGTATTTTCACTTACATATTCTGTGAATATGAAAATAGGGGAATGGAATTTGACACCTTGAAACAAGTCTGGCACTGACTCCTCAAACATACAGGTCTTGCTCTTCCAACCTGTAGTTGTCACTTTAAATTGTTGTGGGATGTGAAATAACTTGTTCTTCAAGTGTATTTCTTTTTCTTTCTAGGAACTGGAGAAATGGCCACTACACAATCTGTCTTCACATTTGCTCTCTGCATTTTAATGATAACTGAATTAATACTGGCTACAGAGAACTATTATGATATCTTAGGAGTTCCAAAAAATGCATCTGACCGCCAGATCAAGAAGGCATTTCACAAGCTGGCTATGAAATACCACCCAGACAAAAATAAGAGTCCTGGTGCAGAAGCAAAATTTAGAGAAATTGCTGAAGGTAATACATGCTAACTTTTTGTCTTAGTAATTTGATACATGCCTTATATCTGTAATTTAAGTGTACTCTGTTTTTACTGAATAAGGTAAAAGATGTTTTTTCCTTTTTCTGTGCTGTCAAATGTTCAGCATCAATATGTGACTTGATTCTGCATCCTTGCATATAGGAGAGTGTTTTACACAATTCATGCATTTCTGCTTATTAGGCTTTTTGGCTTATGCCTCTTCTCAGAAAAGAATACTTGGTAGCAGGACTGCTGTAGCCCTAGGAGGGTAATTCTTACATTTTGATCTGTTTTGTAAGATCCAGCTCAGGATTACTACTAGGGCTTCAGGAGTATCGAACAGCAACCTATTAACCATTTTGAGACAGATTATTTTGGTTTGGAGAAAGGTAAACAAATGTTGAGCTTGATTGGCCTTGAATGAAAATGTTTTGTGAAACTTGTCTGGTTGTGGGAGTGGGAGAAGGCTGCTGTGTGTTTATTTGTGTATGGTTTTCTTTTTTCCTCTTTTTCTAAATGAAAATGAAAGTAAAGTTTAATTTTTTTTCTTTAATGGAAATAGCGTATGAAACATTATCAGATGAGAATAAACGAAGAGAATATGATCAGTTTGGCCGCCATGGAGGACAAGGAAATAAAGGAAGCCCATTCCATCAGTCATTTAATTTCAACTTTGATGATCTGTTCAAAGACTTTGACCTATTTAGTCAAAACGCACGGTCAAAAAAGCACTTTGAAAATCATTTCCGAAGTCATCGTGAAGCTCACAATCGGCAAAGACGTTCTTTCCAAGAGTTCTCCTTTGGAGGTGGACTGTTTGATGATGTGTTCGAAAACATGGAAAAAATGTTTTCATTTAGTGACTTTGAACACGCACATCGGCATGCGGTGAGAACTGATGGCAGGTTTCATGGATCCAGCAAGCACTGCAGGACTGTCACGCAGAGACGAGGAAACATGGTTACCACTTACACCGACTGTTCCGGACAATGATGTTTCCTTTCCTTGAAACTTTTCTTCTTCTCTCAAGATCTTCATAATCTTTCTTGGTTTTGTGCTAACATGGAAAAAATTCTTTGAACTGTTTGTTCTAAAAAACACTTATACTGCTATAAAGAAATTGTAGATGAAACTAATCTTCAAAATAGAAACAAAATACAGTTGGGAAGTGTGTCAGTAACTACTTAAAATGGAAGAGAAATAGTCTCATATGAAAGAAAAAATTATATGTATTTCAGTTTAGTAAACACTTTCCCTAAATTTGAACACAAGATATGTATTTTTTTCATTTCAGAAATGTAATATAATTTTTTCATATATGCCAGTTCAGGACTGTTTGAGTTACTGGTACATGGATTGCAGCAAAGGAGATACTTTAATTTTTAAGTGCTGCTTTTTTTTTTTAATTCTGTCTTTCCAAGTTTGCACTTGCAGTTTTTACCTGATATGAATTCACTATGCAAATTAGATAATTTACACAAAGTAGCAGCAGAAATATGACTTGCCTGGGTCTTTGTTACTCTCTCTAGCATTGCAAAAGTATTAATAAAACACCTTCTTTTTGAAGTTGGAAAATAACAAGAGGGAATAAGATTGTTAGTGATGTAGGTATTAGTTTTATTTCTGGGTAGTCTTTCATTGGCCTGAAATGAGCTTAGTATTTAAATAATTCTTGACTTCTTTAATGGATATTAATGTATGTAAATTTGTGTGCACACAAGGTGTTTAGTTTTTTCTTTCCAAATTACAAATACCTGTCTAACAAGGTTTGGAAGAGCACACCCAAAACACTCTTGTTTTATGGTTATTATATTACCATGTGTGCAATTTAGCTTCTGTAATTCTGTTTATTGACCTTAAATACCCCTCAGTGCTTTTGTGAACTTAAGATAAGCTGGCCTACAGATTCCTGGTGTTCCTGAAGGAGTCTGAATAAATGATAGAGAGTGTTTAGATTGACAGATTTATTATCTGTCAGCAGGTGTTTTTCAGCATTGTGATTTGAAAGGTAAATTCTTAGCCTAACTCCAGATTCAAACAGAAAACAATGCTTGTATTCATCTCATGTGTTGTGTAGCTGGAAACTGTTAGTGAGGACAGCACTAATGGCTATTGATTTCAGCATCATGGAAACCCACAACCAGTGCAAACTACTTCAAATTAAAAAAAAATAACAAAACCCAAAACAATCCCCAAAACCCCAAACAAACAAAAACCCCCAAACATAAAATCCCCCCCTCCCTGCCAACAACTAAAACACAAAATACTTTAGCTAATGTCAATCCAAAAGTTCTGTTTTAATTCTTGACTAGTAGTACAGATCTAGGATGTTAATTTGGCTTCCCTTAATAAGATTACTGCCACTCACTTACTGCTGTCCATTTAGAATTGTGAGATAAGAATTTACCTTTTAGGTTGATTGCATGAGCAAAATAAGCATTTTAAACAACAGTGTTCTCAATAAGCTTTCAGTTCTTAAAAGAGATTTAACCCTTTGCTTCTTGAATGGATATTGAAAGCTGCCTATTTGCTAAGTACCCTTCTCCTTAAGGATACTTATTATTGCTTGTTCAGTTTTCATTCACTAAATACTTGGAATGGATTGTTGCGTTATATTAAGTGCTTTTCCTTTTCCTTATTCTTCTTTATTTATTAATAGACTAATACCTCATATATGGTCTTTGTAAAAAGCCAGTAATTTGTGCAACATTATCGGAATGTGCAATATTCTTACAGTAGGAAAAGTGCTGGAGTGAGTGGTTGGTTTTTTTCACCCTTTTTCTGTGTAAGTAGAGATTTTTGTTTTTTCTGTATAATTAATATATAATTCAACTGAAAGTTGTACTTCATGTAGCTTTCTGCATTTATTTTCTTTAACATACTCCTGTCAGTCCTGTGCATGAATCAAACTGCCTGACCCATATCATATGGGCATTCAAATGAACAAATTACTAACTTAGAGTTTGGAATTACTTTCTCTGCAAATATTAATAAAATGTAGGAGAGTATTAGTAAATGTCCTTTGGGGATGATGACTGCTGGTATGTAGAGGAGAGGCAAATCTGGAAGCAAGATGCAAAGGTAAAATGTTAATGCCTTTTTCAGTCTAGTGAATATTTTTTTTAATTAAAAAAAATTAAATGGAAACACAGAATGAGCAGTTTCCTTGAGTCTCTTCCCTAATCCTGAATTAGAAGAATAAAAGCTAAAATGAGCACTGTAAATTGTAGGAAACAGCCACCCCCAAAATTCAAGTCTTTTAAGTGAATGTATTAGTTCACTATCTTTCAGGCTAAGCTTTTAGGTGAAAGTAAGGGTTGTTGGCTGCTACTACACTAGTTTTCTCTCTTTAAGAATGCTTCAAACTTCATACAAAGTGTACTTGTTTTCCTAAACTCTTTAAAGTCAAAGTATGAAACTGATAATAAAACCAATACAGTTGCTAGTTATCTAGTTGATACACCTGCCTAGTGTGTTTTAACTTGCTTCCAGAGTATTTTTCTTAATTACTTGTCATGGGAAAGCCAATAAATACTTTCTATTATTCCTAAGTCACCTTCCTACTTGTTTTGGTTGTTGATTCAAGGTAAAATCTAAAGGAGAACTTGTCAGGAGTATTGCAGAAACCAGTGTGTGGCTGTCCCTATGGCTTTCTATGATGGGTGTGCTTTGAATAGATGTTAGCTGGGGAAATTTGGGCAGGCTTTCCTCAGCCAAGAGTCTTCAGTTCCATGGCTCTCAGAACACAAGCTTGCAAAACACGTTGTGCTTCTCACTTATTCGGAGCTCTTGCACATTCTCTTCCTATTTATAGTGTTTGCTTCATGGCAGGCTCTCCAGCGGAAGTCCTGGTATAACCTTATGACACCCCTGACTTCAGAGTTTATTAAGTGCCATATCTGAGATCTCTTTGGATCTTGTGAAAAGACCCAGCAAAACCAGTTTTTGTTATGTGAGGGTGAAGAATAAAATTACATAGAATTTTTTGAAAGGCATGTGTAACACCAAATGATTTAGTTTTTAAAGTTTAACCAAAAAAGTATTTTTTCATGTTTGTTTTTTTTCCCCGTTATACTTTTGAAACATGATATCTAATGGAGATGAAAGTACTGTAAAGTTAATTAGGGTGCCATTACATTAAACGTGAAAATTAATGGTGTGATGTGTCTTGTCTTTTTTTTTTTTCCTTTGAGATACAGATGGAAACCTAATTCAAGTGGTTTCTGTGGCATTTTATGGAACATTTTGACCACAGCAGTTTCCTTGAAGGAGATGATGGGGTTGACAGGGAGAAGGGAGTGGCATTGGAAAAAAAGTTGAGTCAATTTTACTTGGGTTGTTTTTTTTTTTTTTTGAGATGTTGGGAATGGGTTGGAGTTGAGGCATTATGCCAGTAAATGAAGCTGCCAAAAAGCCTGTGTAAAAGGACTTTTCTGAGAGGCCACTGCCTTGAGCTGCTGCCTCACTGCTTGTGCTCTGACTCCCTGCTGAGGTGTGAGAGGGCAGAAAGACCTGCGCTTACTGGCCTGGAGTGCCACATGGAAGTGCAGGTTCTGAAGCCAAAGTCACGATGCTGTTGTGCTTGTTCAAAAATTGGCCACGAGGCAGCTTAAAAGTTCATGTTTTCTGGGTCTGAACTTTAGAAGGTGGAGTGTATGAAAGTTTTGGGATTTGGTAAGTCTCATCTGGCCACTTCTTAGAATCATCTTTCCTGGTGCCTAAGCAAATCTGTTATTTTAATAAAGGAAATGTAGATTTTTAGGACTAAATGTTTGGAAACAATGTAAGATCCGCATTATGTTTTTATGGTGAGGAGTGGGGGTTTTTTTAATTTCTTGTAAGTTGAGAACACATCAGAAGTGTCTGTTGGACTTTAAACAAAAGTGTGGTGTAGAGTACCTTGGCTATTCCTTGTGTGGGGCTCCTTTCAGAATAAAATGCTGTTCAGAGGATTGTTTGGCTCTGGCAGCTGTTGGGGCTGAGCCTGACTGGTCTGCCCTCGGGTAGTGAGTGCTTCACACAGCTGTGCTGCTGGCTTCTGTTGTGTGGGCACCTGTTTTTTAGGGACTGGGCAGAGACCAGCTTTGTAGAGGCCACGTAGCAGTTGTGACATCCATTGACTGTCAGTCACCCTTTGCATAAGTCTGAATCAATTCTAGGTAAAGGCTGTGCTTCATCCTTGATTCCCACCTCCTGACCTTGCCAGAAAAAAAAAAAAAAAGAAAGAAAAGCCGAATACCAAAACCCAACAAAACTGCTTTGAAGTTATTTACTCCGAAGTTTAGGTACAGTGGAAAATGATATTTTATTTGGGGCACATTACCTATTAAGTAATGGTGTGTGATTCAACAGCTCCTCAATTTTAAGAAATACAGTAACACTGAAACAATTACCACTGCTTGTGTTGTTCCTACTGTGGTTGCAGTTGCACCAAAAGGTGCTGTGGAAGAGCTCAGGTCCTTAGGGGTGGCTGAATATCCTGTCAGGGCTCTGAAACATTAGATGAAGATAGTAGCCCATCTTGTCCAAGCAATTGTTCTGGGGCAGTCCACCAAGGAATGAAAGTGGACCTGGTATCAACAGTTGCTTTTTTGTGTGTGTGTGCTGGGGGGATTGTGTTGATTGTGTTGCTGCTCTTTTCGGAGTCTGAGTTGTGTATTTCTCTGGGCTGGCAAAAACAGATGCACCTCTCAAAGGTATCCATGAGGAGAAGGAGGTGCTCTTTTAAATGGTTACTTGTTGAATGATATTACCATCTCATCTCCTGGTGACATGGAGGTGAATATACCAAATGCAAAATAGGAAAGATTAAGTGAGCCTTGTATGAGGGGTAGCACTTAATTTTACTTTAGCACCTGGCACTTGGCAAGATTTTTAGCCTTGCATATGCAGGATTTTGGGTAGTGATCTAATGGAAAGTTGTGTATTATGCCCACATGGTAGGAGTAACACTCCTTTCTCCTGTGCAACAAAAGGCACATTAGGGGAACTCAAATTATAAAGTGTAGCTGAAGTGCCTGTCCTGTGGCAGTGTTTGCCAGACTCCACTTGGCTGAAGTAGAGGAACCCATTGGAATGCCATGTAATGCTGAGTATGCAGAGCTTCAGCTGAGAAGGAAGATACTCTCTTCACCCAAATTCGTTAATGAGCCCAAACAATTAATTTGATTCAGTCTTTGTCCTTTAATATGTAAATTTGTGCACTGAAAGTTCTTTTAAAATAATAAAGGTCTTCAGCCTGTCAGGGAGCTAACCCAGGCTTGGGTGGATGGCTCTGCTACCTCTTGGTAGCTCAGACTTGGAGACAGGTGGAAAGGCAGGGCAGAGGGAGGGCTCGGGCTGTTGCTGGGATCAGAGTGCAGGTGTTATCACTTGTATACACATGCATGAAATAATCACCTGTGCTGATGGATCATATATACAGCTTGCTACTTCTAGGAGCTGAATGCAGAGCTTGTGACTTGTTGGTAGAAGTACTATTACCATCAAGAGCACATATCTTCGCCTCTTCTTACACCCTCCTCCTCTATTTTTTTTTCTCCTTTGGATGAGTTAAGCTCTACTCTGTTCAAGTCCTTCTACATATCCCATTTGGCAATGGCTATCATAGTTATGTCTCTACTTGCTTTGCAAGTTTCTGTCAATTATTTTAGTCTGTGCATATGAAACCTATTTTGCAACCCAATGGCATTATTTTAAATGGTGCAAACCATTTCAGTGTAACCTAATTTCCTTCTCTCTGTCTTTCCTCATATCCTGTTGAGTTAGCCACATGCACAGCACAGGGTTAAGTACCAGTTTTCTGCTTTTATTCTGTTTGTGGGAGGACAAATGGTAGCCAGTCTTTCATAGAGTGAGAAAGGTGCTGACAGATCATCTCTTACATAAAATCTGCTGATGTAAATGTAACCCACAAATATTTTTGGGGAAAAAGAAATCCCTGTCAGAATGAATTTGAATTTGATCAGCACTTTGCATGATAACCTTGAAGCTTAAAAAATCAAACTTGGAACCCACTCGCCCACCAAGCAAGCCCAAACTCCTTACCATCATAAAGGTGCTGACTAACTTGAGTAATGTAACAGTTTTACAAA
Organism: Poliocrania exsul; assembly: GCA_035041345.1. NCBI lineage: Eukaryota > Metazoa > Chordata > Aves > Passeriformes > Thamnophilidae > Poliocrania > Poliocrania exsul. Next base: position 27,259,017 of record JAWWLZ010000042.1, on the reverse strand, counting down.
ATTTCTTCTTCTTTGAGGGAAACAAAACATTTAACACATGACACATAAATAAAGATCTGTAAGAGATCCTGGAAGGAAGTCTCTGGAGCACTTAGACCTCTGCAGATACACTTATGCTTGCTTAAAAGAAAAGATTTATTTCAATGTGGGCACCTAACAAAATCAACCTAAGGCACTTCATGAAGTTATCTCCTTGTCAACTGAATTTTATTAACTCTTTCTAAGTGCTGTTTTACATCTACTCAGATCCAAGGTATTTGTATCAGCTTACATGTCCTTCACTGGCTGTGGGAATGCAAGTAGTTATCATGAGTTATTGCTGCTTAGACCCACAGTAACTTATTACATGCTCATAATTCAGTCATGCGTTTGAGCCCTGACCTGAGTTACCCATGGTTATATAAATAATCTGAGATAGAGCTATGAGGAGAGGCCAGGTTTCTTGACTCCTGACTCTGTACCCTTATCATGGGTATATTCTGACTCAATTCAATCAGATCCTGCCTCCTGATCCAGTGTTAAATTAACAGACTGCATCAGGTAATGTTTTTGGCTGTGCTACAAAACATGTCCTATGTATGTGGTGCTTCTATTGGAGCATCTTCCTTCTGTTGTGATGAATGTGGATTGGAAACTATCTCTATTTTATATTGATAGTAATGTAATTTTTTCACATGTGGATCTTTAGTCGAGAAGATATAGGTAGTTATTTTTGCATCTGTGGATTTACCAGTAATTTAATCTCCCTGTGTATTAAAAAGGATTCAGATGGGGAAAACTGCAAGTTCAAAAAGACTTTACATTTGGAAAAGGGTGGATTGTGCCATAAAGAATGGGTAAGCATGGAAAATGGGCAATGTGTCATTGAACATCACAGCTGCCTAATAAGTGGTCAAATGAGAGTGCATTTGAAGGAGAGAATATGACTACATTATAGCATGTGTGTGCTGCAGGAGTCCTGTGGATGCACATTATTTATGTCTGTATGCACCATTTCCAGTAGGTGGCTGTCACTTCACACTGACTTAAGTACTATAGAAAAGCAGCTGTCACATCTCATGAGAACCACAGTATATTCTAACAATATTATAAATCTGTTTATTTGCTGTCCATGAAGCCTAAGGACCACAGAAATGCTACATGGCAAAGCAGTACTCCCCTGTGAAATAAGCAACAAGCCAGCTTTAGTGCATTTTTTTAAAGCCATGCAATTCTTTTCAAGGCAAATAAATACATAAATTAGTTCAGAAAATATATTACTCATGTAACACATTTTAGAAATAGAGGATTGTTTTCTCCGTACATACCTAAATGTTTTACTCTCTTTCAGGCCAACATTTACATGGGAGATGATTCTGCCCAGAAAGTTGTGGGGTTTTTTTTTGTGGTGTTGTTTTGGTGTTGTATTTTTGTTTTGTTTTGTTTTCTATTTTTTTAATTTGTAATTTTTATTTTTTTTTTTTTAGAAATCCATTGATAGGCTGATCTTTCTGTAGAAATTGTGTTTCTTCTTGTTGGAACTGTTATAAAGAACTGCTGTAAGAGGAGAAAAGGGTAATCTCTGAAATTTGTTACATTAAAAATGTGAGAGAATGGCTGCAATGGTGATCTCTTCACACTTCGTGTATATGTAAATTAGCAGTATCGGTGAATATTGTTATTTTCAGTGAAGCTTGAATGATTGAACAATAAAGTGGCAAGTGGAGAACAAAATAGATGAATGTAAGGTGATATTCACGGAGTAAAATGAAAAATAACGGGCCTAGATCTGGTTATTACCGTTAACAAGGCCTTGTAGTTGTAGGGAACAGGTCCTGGAAAACATCATCTCTGTCTAGGAGCAATGAGCAAAGCAAACCCTATTTGAGGAAGAAGTAAACAATGAGGAGAACATAGTTATGCCACCATATAAATCCATGTTTTACCTACCACATTACTACTGTAGTCAGTTCTGATCCCCTGATCTTCAAGACATAATGTTAAAACTGGAAGGGATTTGGAAAATGGCAGCAGGGATAATTAGATGGAACGGCTTGTGTGGAAGCAGGTTAGTGTTCTCCAGCCTTGAGAAGTGGCTATGGGGTATAAGTAGAGGCCTACAGAATCAACAGTGGTAACAAGATAGTGCATAGGGATTGGCTGTTCATAGTCTTTTGGGCTACAAGGACTTGTCAGTTCCAGAATATAAAAAAATAAGCAGTTCTTCATGCAAGAGATAATAGGTGAACAGAACTTGCCAAAAAATTAGGTGGTGACAAGACTATGAAACAAATTCAGGGTGGAACTGGGAAAATCTTGGAGGAGTTTTCTGTTGTGGTTTAATAAACATCTAAACCTCTTCAAGCTCAGGAACTGACTGACCAAAAAAAAACCATTGGAGCTGAGGGTAGCAGAAGGGAAAAACACCAAATGTGCTTGCTTTGTCCTAACCTTCCAAGGGGTTCACTACTGAAACAGTTGGAGAGAGAACGCTAGACTTGAAGGACCTTTGGTTTGAGCTAGAGCAACCGTTCTGATGCTTTAAGACTCTTAAAATTCCATACTGTATTTAAGTTTGTTAATTCTGTTGGTTTCTTGTGCTTACATGCCAGCAAGTTAGTATATCTTCTTCTAGCAAGCATAGTTTTGCAGGTGCATTCATGCTCATTTTAATGTGATGTTCTCTATGCAGATACAGCTCTGTCCATCTTCTGTCACTCCTAACTCCCTTTCGGTACTGTGTTTTTTCAGGACAAATTCTGACTACACACTTAGTGTTATTCATGTTCTTTATTAGAAGAAAGTATTTTGGTCTTGATCTCTTTTTCACCCATATTCGTAATTTCTTATGACCTAGATTACTGTGCCTGGTCTTGTGACAGCTAGATTATAAAATCAGTGGATAGCTGCAAATTACACAGTCTGAATACTACAAGTCAGAATTAAAGATCAAGTTAAAAGAAGGGCAGATATCTTTAAGAGAACAGTAGCAGAAATTGAGTCTTATTTGCACACCTCATCACATTTTTTACAGTTTGCTATGAAAATGTATATGCAGGAGTATAGAAAATATGAAACAGAGATTTTTTTTTTATATGTCATGTGCCAATTAGACACCCAGTCCTGGCTTGTGAAGTTAGGCTGTCATTAAGAAGGTGTGGTCAGTGGATTATTACTTGCCTAAAATGACTTCAGCTAAATTTGCAGAGGCCAGCAGTTAAGATCAACTGCAGCTTCCTTGGTTAGTTAACATACTAGTATGATATTTTCATATGTATCTCTTAGAATTATATACATATTACATTCTCCCTGATAAACCAAATATATGATAGAAAAACTCCTCAGTAAAGGTAACCTGCATTCAGATCCCCCTGTGTAAATGTATGCCTCTTCTACTTGGTTAGTTTTATAAAGCCTGGGGATTATTCAGGGATGTCTGAGATTGTCCCCTCTTTTTTTTGCTTGCTCGTATACAAACTCATATACACATGTGTGCACATACAGAGAGGGCCTCATGCTGCTGTGTGGTGGCTCTCAGGCCTTCTGGTTAGTGTGCTCCTCTGTGCTCTGAGTCTGTACTTCTGTGATGCAGAACTGTAAGCACAGATACACAGCCACAGCCACGCATAGCTGTGAGATGCATGCAGTGCTGTCAGACCAAAGGGTGTCCTGTTCCCTTCCCATCTGGAATTAGTGTTTATTTTGAGAGAGCAGCAGAATAACACTGAATCAAGTTCCCAGAGATATATCCTAACCTGGGAATGCTGGAACATGGGAGAGACCTCAGTGCACAACACAGTAATACCCTGAATAGGAAGGATTTCTGACAACCGATTATGTTTAGCCTCAAGTTTCAATTATCACAAGCTGCAATTGTGAGAAGTTAATCCTCCAGGCACAGGAGGGAAGTCAGTGTTTACCAACCTGGCAGCTAACGATATACTAGAAAGGCTCACAATATTTTTACTTAGCACAGAACAGCATAGTGATCACAGTACAGACCTGGAAGTTGGGCAGTGAACTTTGCTTTAGATATGCACCTAGCTCCAAGGGGAGGATTCTTTGGAGATTCATTCAGGTTTGCTATTGCTTGCTGTACTATCTGTTTAGAAGACTCAACCTTAAAGTTATCATTTGGACTAGGGGAGGAAAAACATCAACAATGGCTTCTAGAGGGATTCCCCCTAGCAGGGGTTAGGAAGAAGCTTTGTGAGTCCCAAGAGAAACAGTCAGCACTCTGTGCAAGGTGAGGGTTGTGGTGGGTCTGACTGAGCCAGAATTTATTTCCTCATAGTAGCCCACAGTGACAGTGTTGGGCTCTGCATTAGTAGCTAGAGGAGTGCTCATGACACACCCATGTTTTGGCTACTGCTGAGTGCAGCACTGTAACATTCCTTCTTCAGTTGAGGGTGAGATCCTGGGAGGGGACACAAGTGGGCCAGCTGACCCACACTGACCAAGGGGATATTCCATACCATATGATGTCAACCCAGCTATAAAAGCTGACGCAAGGAGGAGGAGTGGCAGACGTTCATTGTCTCTGATAGCTGCCTGCTGACAACCCTTACGTGTGCTGGAGCCCTGTGTTTCAGAGGAATGGCTGACCATCGCTGCCTATGGGAAGTACAGATTAACTACCAGCTCCTGCTTAGTGCGTGCGCACGCTGCTTTGCTTTTCTTTTTCATAAAATGCCTTATTGCAACACATGATTTCTGTTGTTTTTTATTTCCCTTCCACCTGACTCTCTACCCAGTCTGGATGGGAAGGGGAGTGATAGAGCAGCTGGGTGGGCACTGGGCATCCAGCCAAGGTGAATCCCCACAAGATAAGCATGTAAAAGCTTCAACTCTACTTAACCTTGAGCCTGGAGTTATTTGCAGGGATGAGCAAGAGAGATATCTGAGAAACAAAACTAGGCAAGGATCCAGTGATACATGGTCACTGCCAGTTCTGTTGATCACTCAGAACAAGACTGGTATGATTTAAGCAAGGTCTTGCACTATAAGTAACTGTGTGATTCTGGAAACATTTCAATCAGAATGAAGAAATGGGTGATTACTGTCTTGACTTAGTTTAACAGACAGAGGAAGCTTTCCGTGAAGACTTCTGTGATCTAATCTTTCTTTCCTTGGACAAAGGGTGCATGAATAATTCCATGGACAGGAGCACTTAAATACACGGAATGACTACATGAGAGTTTGGGTGGTTCAACACCTGTTCCCAAGGGTATTGTAAATTGGCTAGGCTTACTTATGTGTAAGATGTGATGGAGACCTCTCAGGGCATTGCAGGCTGTTGGGACCAGAGAATTTATGAGTCACAGGGTGCAAGGTTGTGAACTGATAAAGCAGCTGATGAATCAGCATAGGCAGTCTCTGTCTCATCAACAGAAATCTATACCTTTATGAAAAATCCAATTGTCTTGAAATGCATGTAGGTGATTACTAGCATCTCTTAAAGCAAGGTTTTAGGAGAATGCATCTGTTAAAGAAGATGAAAAATGAAAAGTGAGTGTTGCAGTAAATGATGACGAGAAGCTAGAGCCTAACTTCACACTCCCACTGAATATACACTGATCAGGAAACAGTCTATGTTCTACCTGCACTTGCTGGTAGATCCCACATTAGTTAATAGTTACCACCTCTTTGGCACCATCCTTTTGTCTTTGAATAGCAAGGGTAATACTTTTGTCTCTCTATCGTTGTTTTTTAATGGAAAAATACATATACTTTTTAGGCAATGCAGTTCACGTGGGATTCACCTAAATAGTGGTAGAGGCAGGAGCCCTCGCCCAAGGACAGGTTGGCTTCAATAGCACAGTTGCTGGACTTCCAGAACTGCTCCTGAACAGAGGAGGCAACTCAAAGGTGCTCTCATCTGGCTGTTAAAGGTATGCAGATGCTCTTCAGTGTCTTTGTCAAAGTACCAGCAGAACCATCCATGTTCAGCCTGAATACTGTCCTTGACAATGGAGCCTGAGGGTGGAAGGTGGTGTATGTGGGTGTACAGTTGGCCAGGAAGAGATGTAGAAAAGTCCCAGGAACTCAGAGAACATTTTTCAAAGGGACATGTCTTTTTAAAGAAATACATTATCTATTTGAAAGAAATCTATGTAAAATAAAAGGGAAGATTGTTTAATTCCTAGTTTTATAATAAAATAATGCTTTTCCTGTAGGAGGTAGATTTCCTTCTATAAAAATTAGTAGCTTTACTAGCAATTCAGCAATGAAAGGAGAATTGTCCTCAGTACTTCCAGGTTTGCACTTTGACCTAATGAGAGATTACAACTACATTCTCATATTTTCAGCATATTTTCATGCATAACTTGGTGTGCTAATATTATCTTGATGGTCATGGTCAGTTTATAAGGACCATTTGAATTAATCAAGTTGTTTACTAATGCTGTTATCTAGGAACTGATCCAAAATGAGGAGGTGGCCCAAATACTCCTGAACTTTCTCGCAAGAGTAATTTCAAAACTTTCTGGAATCAGGGGCTGACCTGGCAGCCGATGGGAATAGCATCTGAACATTCAATAGCAACTCTTCAAATGTCTCAGGCACAGCTTTACTGACAACTCTTTTTTTATCATCTTCAGAGCTATCATGCCTTCAAAAAAGAATGGGCCATACATGGATTTAAAATGCTGAAAGGTAACATTGAGAAAATTGATTTCTTCCCAGTCCCATACTGCAGCTTCACACACACGCAGAACATACAAAGCATCTGTACAGGTTTCAGCAGCGCCCTCAGAATACAAAGACCCACAGTCTGAACTGTGCCAGAACTGCCTTGAAGGTAGTCCAAGGAGATGGGTTAGAAATGGAGTTGCACTGTTTTTTAGCTCCAGATTTCTGGAGACCAGCCAGGCCTTCCCATACTCGAAAGCAATTAGGGAAAGCAAAACAAAGAGCAGGTCAATGTAACATTGCTGAGAGCCTGGCACAGGCCATTTATTGTCTGAATTAACCTTTCACACCATTTTTTATAAAGTTGCTGTTGCCCTACTGAGACAGCAACATTTTTTCCCTTCTCTCTGAGACAAATCTGAGACTGAGTGTTTTCTGAGGCCAGGCCAAAAATAAAGAGAAAGGAAAACAAGAATGTGTTCCTGGAGGCCAAGGTAAGAGTCAAGCTGGGGCATCTTGTCTCGGAAAGACTTAAAGCACAAGCTGCTACAGTGAGGAATAAACCTGGCTTTCCTTTGGGTACTGCTAGCCAGTTCTGCCAGAGTTTTGTTCTTTGCTGTCTGTGGCAGCTAAAATCAACATGGCATAAGAAGGGCAATGAACCAGGAGCTTAACTAATTACTGAGTCTCTGCTGGCAAAGCTACATTAATTTTTTTCTAAGCCTGCACTCTCTTTAGAGGTGTTCTCCTGCTGCCACATATGAAAAATATGAACTGCCAGAAGCAATTTTTTTACATCAGCAAAGGGGAGGCTATTGATGTAGCTGTATTAAACTGGAGGAGGAAGGGGAAAGGGAGGTGGGTGAGACTGCTTTGTTGTCTCCAGACATGGTTGCCTTGGCAGAATAGTATCAGCTTTCACAGAGAAAGTTGAAATCTGAAGGAGGATAAGAATTAAACCCCACAGCATCAACTAATGAGATTTTTATGATAAAAAATACCCCATTGTTTTACAGATAGTATGTATATTTTTAGGTCTCGTATAGGGTCTTTCAGTGTTATTATCTGGTTGCTAGTTGTGCAATTTTAAATCAAGACATCATGTATTTCATGCTTTGCAAAATGTCTGAAAAACTGAAGCTCCAGGAAAGCTGCATTTTTAATGTTTCACCACTGGATGGAGACAGCACTCTAACTCTTGTGAGTAATTACTAAGGTGATAAAGAGATTGAATAGATTAGTAGACTGCTACTACACATAGTGGAACATCAGCTAGATTTATGGCAGAAAGTGTATTGAAGGAAATTCCTTTAGATTTTTGCTTGACTTATTTTTATGGTGAGAAAAGATGAGATTTAGAAGAAAAAAAATATTTTGTTTCTCTTTCCACACATAGCAAAACACACCGGAAGATAAAGTGAAGCTTTCTAGGATTATCTTTTCCCAGGTCACAGTATATTTTTCCTGACAAGAGGATCCTTCAGTTTTGTGGGTCTGGTCTTGGGGACTCAGTGCTGCTGGTAGCAGCTGAAGTTACTCCAGCAATGGTTGCAATGGATGTCATGTTTGCAATGGAGATTCTTCCCAGTGGAAAGGAAGTCAGTGGGTAGGAAGAAGCAAAAGGAATTCCCACCAATCTGCAAGTTCGTAGGAAGATTTTCAGAGATCACTGTAATTCAGAGGTCACAATATAGGTAGGGGACAGCCATTAGGGTTAACATCAGGTACGTTAAGGTATTTTCAAAAAATTTCTTCCTTCTTTGCACGTATGTGTGTACATGTGTGTGAATGCATGTGCATGAGAGAGAGGGAAGACGGGAAGCCCTGTGGTGGGTTTTAACTCAGTTTCTTATTTAATCATACTGTGTCTCTCTATTGCTAGCAATAACTCTTGAATTTGTTGGATGAACTAAAGTCAAATTAAATGAATTCAAAGATAATGAATTTCTTTAAAATTTTGTGAAATTAGCAAGGCAGATAGATTGGAAATTCTTGAAGTGCCCTGACTAAAGGCTGAAGAGTGAGCTCATATAGTACAGAATCCACTTGAGAGAGAGCTCTTACAAGTGCCCCTTCCCTGGGAGAAGCTTTAATCAGAGCTTGCAATCAACCATGAGATAAAAAAACCACAGGCAACCAGACTTCATCAGTTCTATAACCACTAGAACTTTTCCTTAAAAGCAACAAACAGAAAAGTTGACCTATTCCATTACCATCTCTCCTCTGCCTCCAGGTCACAGAGTCTGTACAGAGTTTAAAAGCAGAGAATTTTCACAAATAAAAGCAGCAGCAAAGAAAATTACATCCACTGAGACTGATTTTTCATATGCCTGCTTGTTATATTCAGGAGATGTATTTCCAGACAGCTCTGACATTGCATGATGGTTAGTAGGTTGAAGCTCTTTGGGGAAAGGGCATGGGGAAGGGGGGTTGAACATCAGTGTGTGGCAGCTGCTAATGTATGACTGTCACTTAGTTCCCTGAATATAATATCTGTTGGATCAATTATATGCTGATTTACATGAAAATGTCTTCATGTTTTCTGAAACCAAGGTTTCAAGTGTAATTCCTTTGCCCGCAGCCAAGTCTGATGTTGATTTTCAAGAATAGATTCTTAATGACATTTAGGTGTCTTATTCCTGGGTGAAATCCTCTGCCAACTTCATCATCCAGGATGCCCAGGGAGATGTCTGGTGCTGAGACAAGAAAGCTGGTCAGCATGATGAGTGGAGTCCTAAATCACTACAGAGAAAGGCACAGTGCTTAGGCACAAGGGGGAGGTGACCTTCTGCAGGTAGGATTTGTTTGCAGCGACAGACAGATGTTTGCAAGTATGTGTCTTGTTATTTACTTATTTGACTGCTCAGCTACTGGATATGTACCCACCTCATCTGTTATTCATCTGGTATGCTGTTGTTTGCAGAAAGAGGTGAATACAGAAAATCTTGAAAACTAGCTTTCCCTCACTATGTTGTAGGAGCACTCTGACTTGCAGAAGGCTTGGATTAAAAGGGAATGAGACTTGATTTTCCTGCCCACAATACTTTTTGCTGTTTTTGAGAAAAACCCTGATGTGGGACCTGGTCAGGGAGGAGATATGTTGTTATATGGCCAGTCAGTATCAAATTATGGACTGCGAATTTGGTGAGGAATAACAAACTGTTTCAGGGTAGAAGTCCTCTGAGGAAAGGAAGATGTCTGAAGCCTGACTCTGCTCTAGGTGCTTGAAGTGGAACCAGGAAGATGTACTGGATGGAATTAAGAAGCAAGATTTAGACATGAGAAACCAAAGAAGAGGCAGGCCAGGGACATCAGAAGTATGTGCTTATAGTGGTGATGAGCATAGATGTGCTGTAGACACATTAGAAAAATTATGTACATAACTGGTAGAGGTAACACCAAAGCCAGGGCTTTGAGCAGTGAAGTCCAACACAGGCTCAACCCTTCATGGTGGTGAGACAGGACCTGCAAAATAGCATAAAAACTTGTGGGGGATTATCCATTACCGTTAGAATGGATCTGAATGTTCAACACATGTTGTTTTCCTAATTCCTCTTCCCTGTTCCCATTTTGCCTTTGTGGTTGTTTTATTGGTATCTGTGACTTGACTAATCTAACAGTGCACTTTTCATCTCTGCTTCATGCTGCAACTTTCAGCTCCATAGGCACCATGTAGGGTGCCACATTGCAGTCAAATACGCTGGGTTTACAATTTGGGCTTCCGGGTGCCAATGTCCTAGAATCTCTCTGTGCCCTTTCCAAGTGCCAAAGGTGGAGCTGAATGTTCTCTCAGTTCTATGCTGTTAAATGTCCTTTCACACCAGGCAAGCACCTCAAACCTTCACTCTGCCAAATGACTTTGCAACTGCATAGAGCCAAGTAATACTCTGGCCTAACTAAACTGTATATGGAAGAGCATGTACTTGTATGTGGGCATGATTTCTTAGCTGTTCTATCCCTGAGGTGAACCACAAGTGCCACAGATAGGCTTATGAAAGTTTTCCTCCTCATAAGCAAACTTCAGAGGCCATGTCTATTAAACCATAATATTTTTCCATTTACTGCTCTTTCTCCTGATGTAGAACTGCTAGTAAATTCTTGAGGAGAAGGAGGAATTTGTTACTAGCATTTCTAACTCATAATGTAGGATTTCAAATCAATCACATCTGGTCCCTTCTCAGCTTCTTTCTTCAGCCTGGCCCATTTCCATCAATTGTGAAAAGCTTCCCACTCTCACCAACCAATCAACAATTCCACATGATTAATAACTCAGGTCACAGCCATAAAGAGATCTGCCAGATCCATGATTGTCCAATAACTTTGAGACTGTCTCAACCAGGCAGCATGCCAGACTAATGAGACTTGCTATGGCAAATAGAAAAATCTCTGGTATTTAGTGCTAGTTAAAAAAAATCCCACAAGTTAACAAACCACAAGTTTTTTGGGAGCCTAGGATGCATTCACATGTATGAACAGCTAAAATATCCTGAGTTTGCAGATAGTACTGTAGCATATGATTGCCAGAGCAGTTATGCCAAATACCTTTTCTGTTTGTATTTTCTGTGAGATCAAGCTGTGTGAGCTCAGTTCTCTCTGAGTAGTGGAAAGGAAGAGAGTAACACCAAGAACACTCAGGATTATTTAATAACTTATTTCTTAAAGCATTCCTAAAATGAGAGAGGGGCACCCAGTAACACTGAATAAAATACTGCTTAAGGCATTTCCAAACAGTAAGATAGGTTCTGCTGATGACTTCCAGGAAATTTATCTAACATAAATGCCTTCTGGCTTTGCTTTACACTTGGTCTTTTTTTATTAAGCAACGTTGTTGCTTCAGCAGTTTTTTGTGTGATGAACAATGAGAGCATAAGCCTTGCTGTGCGTAGTGTCCTGTGCTGCATGGTAAGAGCAGGACAAGGTTCTTGAGAACCGCCATGACACAGCAACAGTGAATCTGAGAGCCCGAAGAGAAAGGGACCTATGTGAATATCCCCGAGAGTCCAGTTTAATATACAAGGGGTGAATATGTGATTTTGTTTCAGTTTGAATCAGCAATATAGTTTTGATGCACTTGTCAAATTTGCTCTCCTGACTTGGGTTTTAAAACAACCCTAAAACTTACATAACAAATTTTGGGTTGACCGTGAATCTCTAAAGTGAGATAGTTGTTGTCCCTTGAATTTGCCCTAGATATTAGAGAGTCTCAAACTGCCAAAGCATTTTTCCTAAAACCACTTTTTCTCTGACTTAGAAGATTTGCAAGAAAATTTGATTTGATTTTATTGGAATTTTTTTGTGAAAAGTTCAACTTACAATAGGCTAGTATCATATTATGGGTGCAGTTACATTCTGGAATTTTTTTTGTTAGGAGGCAAGTGGCAGTGTTCAAAGCATATAGCCCAAAACATCAAGTGGAGTTTTCCTTTTTTTCCCCTAGGGTGGTCACTGTCCTCCCTTTAAAATAAAGGATTTAAAGTGAAGAAAAATCTTGAACAGTACCTAGAGAACAGCATATATAAAAAGAACCATAAAGATTATTGTAGTGTTTCAGTCTGGCTCACAGTGAATTGCCAAGTTTTTCATGAACCTATTAAATGTTTCATTAGTTAAATATGCCTCTATTATAAAATGCATGGGGGGGATTCCTCTGCATTACCTGAAATGAAACAAAGCACAAATATAGGCATGTTGTCTTGTGTGATGTAGGATTTCTCCTGATGACCTGTTTGCTTGCTCTATGTTCCATTTCACGAATTGTCATTGCCTGCTGCTGTTGTTTGGCAGTGCAAAGAATACAGCAGCCTGTGTGTGGGTCTTGTGCTCGGGAACGGACCCATTCACAAAGTGGCTGCAAAGTATCTGGCCCTGTGATAATATTTATCTACTAAGAAGTATTTTTTTCACTTAAGCTGGATCTTTTGTAGAATATTAAGGGAGGAGGTAAAAAGAGTAGAGTGTGCTCAGCACACACAGGCAGCTCTAGGACTGCTGGAAGAGAGATGAGACTGGGCATTACCTTGGCTACTTTAAAGACCCTCTTTGTGTAGGTTTTCTGCTAACAATAGGTAGTGACAGCTGTTCCCACGGTATACAGCAAAGAGTACTTCAGGAATGCAACAGTGATTGAATGCTGTTTTCTGAGTAGTGCTCTTAAATATCCCAGATTGATTTGTAACAGTATTATTGTTTCTACTTGTCCCTCAAAATTATAGCAGTATCATTGCAGAAGAGGAAAAGTTCCTGCTCTTTTAGCAACTCGTATTTCTGGTAAAGGAAAAGGAATTAAACCACCAAACTCAGCAGTCATTCTGCCTTTGTCCAGGCCTGTTGGTATTCAAAGAGTCCCAGGATCGTAAGATGATCTCTATAGAGATGTAAAGATCTCCTTTGCTGGCAGAGCCTACCCATCATGAAGCCCACTCAGAAATGAGTCATTGGTTAAAAACTGCTTTTAGGGAATCCACAGCTGCCAAGTCAAGCACTCCATTCTTCTAATGTTCCAATTAGCCACAGCCAGGTAGGTAATAGCGGGGAGCTACATACAAATACCAGGAAAACTTCCTGATGTATCATACAGAAAACAGAAGTAGAACAGAATAGGGAATACGGCTTCTTATGTCACCCTACTGTCTTTTACACTCTACTTTCCATGCATTATCTTGTGAAATTAATTCTTAAATCTTGACATTAACACAGCCTTTAATTCAGTGATTTTTCTTTACAAGAAAGAATTAAGATTTCAAAATGTGTTAGCTCTAATTTTGGAAAACATAACTACCCTGATGAGGATTGCAATATATGTGGTATTAATAAATTCGCATGGTCTCTATGGTTCCAATTTTAAAGGAAAATAAATAAAATCTGCAAACCACTAGTTTTCCTATTTGCAGTATTGAATTTCTATTCCATAATATATACATTAAAAATAGTATGTCTTTATAAATGTGTCTGAACAGTATGCATATATATGTATGTCTGTGTGAGTTTATGTAGATATTCTCTTGTGCACATATAGCAACTTCGTCTTAGTACACTTCAATGAGTCACAGACACATAGAATGTAATAATTAGGCACAGAAATAAAAATCAGAGTTCATTCCCATTGCAACAGGAGCTTATGGTCTTCAGTGCAGAATATGTGTGGTATTGACCTGATACCTAAGAACATACCAGAATGCTTTCCCATGTGGAGATGCTGACAGGAATATTTGCTTTTATCATTCTTGTGCAGTGTCTAATAATACAGAGAAAAAAACAGTTTGGAGAAGTCACAGTTCAGCACTGTATACTTCTGTTCTTTATACTAATTATGTCTGTTTTGTTTTTGCGTTGTCTTACCACCTTTCCTCCATTCACATCTTTCTATTACATACTGAGGACAGAGCCAGATATCCCTTTCAAATTTATATAGAGGGCCTACTACCGTGGTGCTGACATTAGAGCTTTTATGTTAAGGTAAACCTATGTCTTTTCAACAATTTAAGAGTGTGACAAGGTAACATAATCAGCACAAGTAGTGCTGGCTTTAGAGTAAGCCTTACTCAAGGAGCAGCTGAGGTGACTCAATTGCACATCTTGTCCTGAAAAAGAGAAGTGAGACCTCAAGGGAGTAATTGCCACCCCTACCTGTAAGTCACATGTGGAGTTTCCATCACCACAATTCTCCAGTGTATATGATATTTGCCATAAAATATTTTGAATCTGCCAAAATGGCCTGGTTGGGTAAAAATTGGTGGGTGCTCCTGCTTTCAGAAGAAAAAGGGAGAGCTATGGTGGGCTGTGCTACAAAACAGAGACTGTGCCTTGTGCCTCCCAGGGAAGGAATTCCCAGGTGCACAACTCAAAGCAGTCTCTGCTAGAAGCAGAAGAAAGAGCCCATCTTGTCAGAGGCCCTCAGCTGGCAGGGATTTGAGAGAAGATAAGCATGGAAGGAAATGGAATCAAGAGGCAAAAAACATGCTATTTTCTCTCTGATTGTTTTGCTAGTGGAACTAAAGCCCACTTTTTTCCTCCTGATACTGTGGTACTGTATACAACTATCAGTTTCCAATTCAACAGTCCAATGATTTCTTTGCAAAATGAGTTACTTCTCAAGTCGTTTGTATCCATTATTCATGTGCACATTGCATTTTCCATTAATTTTTGTCTCCAAAAATTGAGAAGCCACATCCTGTATTGACTATAATCTAGGAACAATGTTTTGACTAATTTAATATTTACATAGGGAAAATTTCTGAAGGTTTCAAGATGTCCATGGAAAGGTTATGTTACACATTGTATTATAAATAAGCCTAATTGTATGTGATAGTATGCACACCATGAATAGAGGCTACTTTTAACAGCTGTCTAAAAACCACTCTTAGGAAAAACAATGTTTGAAATTATAGAGATTTCAATCCTACATGAGCCAACTCCTACGCTTCAAACACTGAAATGAAAATTACACGGATCAAAATCTGATGAATAGGAGGATATAACCTGACCGATATCATTACATGTAAAATATGGTCTGTAAATAGAAGGGATTGACGCTGTGAGCATGATGCAGTCAGGGAATATACAATTATCCTTAGTCTAAAGTTATGGTAATTTTTATTTTTATTTTACTTTTATTGCCTGTCTTAGAGTTGCCAGTCTGTGCCACAGACATTGGTAGACAAATGGTATAAATTAAATTGAACATTATCTGCAGTAAGATAACTGGTCCCATTTTTTTTTTATCTTTTCAAAACTAGGCTGCCAGGGATAGGGTTGAATATCTGTAGACTTTGATGTGTTTGGTCTTCTTTACCTATCTGAAGCTGTTAAGTGGGGTTCCCAGGTACATTTACCTAAAACTAAGAATTACCTTGTAAGACAGAAGACTTTGTTCAAAGAAGACTGCTTGAACTGAAAAACTCAAATTGCATTCACTGCCAAAGATCTGCACCCCTCCTGGTGTGTTAAAAAACCTGAATTCCATCCTGATTCGCTTCCAGCTGTATCTCTCACATTATATTTTATTCCCTTTGGTGCCTAAGACCACAAGCTGCCTAATTAAGTGTCACTTCCTATAGGAGTCAGGTTTTGAATTTCCTGCCTTTGAACAGTCACCAAGAAGAAGTCATTTTCCCACCCTTCCAGGTGACAGCATTTTTGTTCATTAACTTTCTACTGGCTGAATAATTGATCCAACACTAAAAATAAAAATTGGCACTGGTGAGTATAACTAGAACTTTGAAACATCTTGGGGTTTAGTTAGTTTTCTTCTTCCATGTTGCCTTTATTTCACTGAACAACATTCACAATGTCTCTTGGAAACACTGAACGCTGATTTGAGGCCCAGGTTTGTAATTCTTTTTCAAATGCACTAATGCTTTTTTTCTCCTTCTCTCTTGTTTTTTTTTTCTTTTCTTTTTTTTCCCTTCCTATTTATGTATGTATGTATGTATGTATGTATGTGTGTGGAAATGGTAATAGAAGAGGAACCATCAATACTGCGGAGTTCTAGAAAACCAAACCTGTCTTTGAGCAGAGCAAATTGTTGAAAAATCAGCCTAATATATAAAGAGGCAGAATCTGATTGCCTTCTTGTTCTTGCAACTAGGGGTATAGAGTGAGATTCTGTTAGATTTCTGATAGATTTGCAATCAGTTAATGGATGATTTCACAGGGTCACAGAATTATTGAGACTGAAGGAAGACACCTCTGGGGATCGCCTGGTCCAACGTGCGGTTCACTGCAGGGTCAGCTAGAGCAAGTTTCTCAGGGACAGGTTTCAGTTGGGCTGTGAGTAGATCAAACAATGCAGGGTGCACCACTTCTTCAGGCAACCTGTTCCAGTGTTTGACCACTCTCACAGTAAAAGCTTTTCTCTAAACTTACATGGAATTTCCTCTATTTCACTTTGTGCCCATTGCCTCTCGTTCTGTCACTAGGCACCACTTTGGAGCACCTGGGATCTATCATTTTTACCACCCCCATCAGGTATTTACACACATAGCTAGGATCTTCCTGGACCTTCTCCAAGATGAACAGTCCCATCTCTCTGACACAGGGCTGCTGTAAGCCCTTTATAATTTCCTTGGCCATCTGCTGGACTCTCTCCAGGGTGTTCATTTCTCTCCTTCTCTGGAGAGTCCAGAGTTGGATCCAACACTCCAGAAGCATCTCACCAATTCTCAAACAAGAGGAAGGATCACTTAAGTCAGCTGGCAGTACTTCTCCTAAGGCAGCCTTAGATGCTGTTAGCCCTCTTTGCTGTATGGGTACAGTGCTGGCTGATGTTCAGCTTTGTGCCTGCCAGGACTTCCAGGTTGTTTTCTGTAAAGCTGCTTTCCAGCTGGTTGGTCCCCAAACCTGTAATGGTGCCTGTTTTTTTTTTTATTTTCAGGTACAGGACTTTGCACTTCCCATTGTTGAACTTCGTGAGCATCTTGTCTGCCCACTTCAAAAGGAAATCTTCAACCTTCAGCCTCCATTCAAGTGGAAAAATTAATAATCAAGAGAAAAAGCCCTCAAATATATGAAAATTGTTATTCCTGCCAAAGGAGGATTAAAAAGTAAACAAGGAAATGCAACCCATGTCTTTAGATATAATAAGATTTACCACACGTACTTTCATTCTTAGTGTTAGACTTTGTTGAAGTAAATCCCATTATACTTAATAACTGTACAGATTAGTGAGTCTTCTGAAAAGGACTGATCAGTATTAAATAGCACAATTTGAATACCTTATATGTCTATGCCGAATCTGAAAATTTAATAAACAATAAGCATTCTTTAAAAGGATTTTTCTATGATCAGTACTGATCTCAGTGCTTCTTGTTAAAAAAATACCATTTTTTTTTTAGTGGAAGACAAGTGGAAAAAGAGGTCTACATTATTTCAAGACCTGGGAAAGAAAGCTGAATAAATAAACTAAGAAGATTATTTTGCTATATGAAATCTGAGCTATTATAATTTGCACAATGTCTTAAGACAAAGAATTAGAAAAGCAGGATAAGGTTTCTAGGTTTAATCACAGGAGGCCTCTTATGAGACATGGTTGGAATCAGTGTGAAGGGCATGCAAGAAAAAGTAGCTTGAATGTATATTTTTGTGTAATAAGTATAGACTATGCAGCCTATATAATACATCACTGCTGACTTGCATTTCTCTTAGTAGCACCCCTACAACAACAGTGACTTCAATAACACTTTAGATACCATTTCAGAAATATCAAATCCTTCAACTTTTTGTGTTAGCTTTTCCAATTTAGCATAACTCTTCTTTTCTTTCTTTTTTTTCCCCTTTCCCCTCTAGTATGTCATGAGGCTGTAATCTTTCATTTTTGGAGGTACTGATAGCAGAATCTGTCCCTAGGTATTTTGTACATTTAGTTGCCATGTTTCATTTGGAACTGCTACTTATAGAATTTTCCTTGGTATAGTGCCAGTTTACTTCAAGCAAAAACCTTATAGCTAAAATCTAAAAGGAAAATGTGCACAGAGGATGCTTTTATCAGGAACCATTGCTTGTCAAAAATTAAACAAAAAGAAGTAAATTAGAATTAAACCAATGTCTTATCCTGCAGCATCATCTTTTATTCAGTCACTAGTGGACACTAAAGAGATTGCAGGCTAAAGAACACATTATGTCTTAAAGTGCTTATGTCTGACTTCTTGGAAATTGGATACAAAAAGGCAATAGTGACCTCGGAAAAGAACATGAACTGCTGTGAATTGTTTTAGCACTGTGAAATCTAGTAAAAAATATAAAAAAACTGAGCATCAACCTCTTTCCCCCAGTCTTTCAACAGTGTGGCTTTTTGTTCAGGAAACTAAATTTCACACTCCAGGTGACTGCTGTATCAAGGCAGACATGCAGCAACTCATTTTGCATAAGCAAAATTCTCTGATTTTTCTATGAGTCTGTGTGCTATTCTTCATAGCAAGTACTAAAAATCCTATTGGGCTGACATATATTTAAAATGTATCATAACTGCCACCTTCAATTTTAAATGTAAATTTTTGGGGAGTTTACAATGTAGTTTTCTCATTCAGGGACATTTAGAGGGTTAAAACAGACTGGTGATTGCATAGTGTACAACTTGATATCCAGGCAAGGGCACTGCAAAAATTTAACACAAATTGAGAAGGTAAAATATTGAGAAACTGAACAGAAGGCTTTATTGATGCACGTGCTCAATACTGTGTCTCTAGGAAGAGCAGGCATAGAAATCTCAGCACATAATTAAAATCATTGTCTAATTGGCATAGCAAAGGATTTAGGGAATAACACACATGACTGCAATATTGATATACATTGGCTCAAGACGTTTAGATTAATAAAAGGAGAAAACCACATTGCTTTATAATTAAGAATATATAGGCAAAGAGGAGACAGACATAAGCAAGCACTAGTGAAAGTCTATGATATCAATGAAAGGAGGAGAAAATGAGACAACAGTTTTTACAACTGTGGTGATAATTTTAAAGAGGTAAATCAGCAAGTCCTGTTTTTCCTAAAACTAAAGTTTCTGCAAAAAGTAAGAGTTGCACATCTCTTAGTGAAGGAGCCTGTTAATATGCAGGTTGCTTCTATTCTTCTTGGCAGAAAAGGCTTCTTGACTCAGGGAGAGCCCAAATTTATTTGGAATCCAGTAGCTTTGAGATGGTACAGCACATACTCGTAGCTTGGAAATCTTGGAGTATCTTTCTCCCTTCTTTTAAAACACAGGAACTTCTCATACTGTACCTATTCTTGCAGTGCTATCAGGTGATGCATATCATCAGAGAGGCTATCCAGGGCACAAGGAGCACCACCAAACTGCTGCTAAAAAGGCATTCATGACTGTCCCCAAGGAAATGCAATGAGATCAAATGCTGTAGGAGCATCAGGAACTATTAGTCAGCTGAGCTGTAGTTTTAACCAAACCATACGAAAAGCTTTTGCTGAAAGCAATTTCTTGACACTGCACTGAACTTGAAAGAAAGTAATTAAAACTAGTTATTCTTGATTATGAATAACAAGGTAAAATTAAATGGAAATTTAAAGATGAGAGGCATGATTCTTAGGAAGAAAGGAGAAGAGATAAAAGAATAAAGACAATAAACACACCGTAAAAAGCCAGGTTATAACCTTTCTGCAGAAGGAAGGTCAAGGAAAAAGATTTCAAGGGAGTAAGAAAAAAGATTACAAGAGAGTTAGCAGCCTTGGAAAAGAAAGAAATGTGTAAATGTGCAATATCTGTGCAAGGAATGGATGAGGAAAAAACTTCACTGAATCATGATTGCTTGCCAGGCCTGAACAAAATGTGGAACTGACAGTCTGGTACTGAGGGTAAGAAGTCCTCATGAGCGCAGCACCAGTGAAGCTGAGACACAAATAGAAAGGGTGTAAATTGTAACAAGAATACATTTTATAACTACAATAATAGTAAGGAGAAGATCAAGAAATAATTAAAAAACCCAAATAGCTAATTGAAGATCATGCTAAGATGGAAAGTGTTTGCTATTCAGCCTTGATGTGGCCATCACATTGAGTGTGTGTTGATCAGATGGTTAATTCCGTTGGCACCAGTGATAGGAAGCCCAGACTGACACACTGGTGAAAGAATATGTTTGAATATTTAGATAGGTTAGTGTCTAAGCACTGAATGGACTTGGAACTTCTTCAAGAGTTCAAGAACAAACAGGAACAATGTCAGTGCCATTAACTATTATTCTGTAAATATATTCAGAAATGATGACATTACAGAAAGGGCAAATGTATTACCTGCCTTAGACAAAATAAAAAAGAGAAAGGAAATTACAGACCAGTCAGCTCATATTTGATGTCTATAATGGTTGTGGAAGAAATAATCAAAAATCTTGGAAAATAGCTAAATGACAAATAATAGCCAGAATAGATTTTGAAAAAAATGTCATATCAACTAAATTTCTTTCTATAAAAAATACTAGGCTTTTCAGATAGAGAAAAAACCCCAACTGCCTTTAGTAAGCTGGTTTGCTTTCTGTCACATTTTGTTCTCCTAAAAACCAGCCCTAAGCTAAACTATCTTGATGAAATTACTGTGACATGAAAAAAGGGGTTGGGGAACTCTGCTCACAAAATGAATCCAAAAGTTCCTTATCAAAGTGACAAAATATTTCAAATTATGTTCTAAACAGATTTTTCAGTGTCAGTCACAACTTACATTGATGATGTTACTAAGGAGTACATTTATTTCACGTGCAGATTGTAAAATGGAAGCAGTTTGAAGAACTAGGGTGGACAATATTTGCAATTCAGAAAAACTAGTAAAATGGATACATTGCCTGAAAAATGCCAAACTAATGGCTTGATGTGGATAAATGTAATGAGGCAAGGATAGAGCTATAAGAACAGAAAATTTGGCCTGTGAGGGAAACACTGGGAAGGCTGAGAAGAGATGGCAATATGGTAACCCTCCACAAATATGCAAAGAAGAAGCAAAGGAAAAAGGAATTATTTGCCTCCAAGCATGTTAGTATGAAGAAGAAAGGTGGTGGTTTTTAAATAGTGGGAAGGGTGTTTCTGGCTGCACATTAGGGTAGAAGACCTCTAATTAGCCCTGTTAAGCAGTGGTCCTCTGTACTAAGAAGATATTGTATATCGCAGTCTTTCACTTCGAACGTGAGTTAGAAACATTGAGTATTGCTATCTTGCTGGGACATGCACTAGACAGCCTCTGGTGGGAGGTCTCTTCCACATCTATTTTGCTTTAGAGAGCAATTATTAACTATTACCAAGCTGTAATTTCATTCCGTTGGAGGATCCATCAAATTTGTTTAGGAAGACATAGAAGTATTTGTTTTATAAAATGTGCAGCATTCTTTTTAGCATCTTTTCTTCCATGTGTTTTGCTAACACAAGGATGTTACCTGTAGAAAATGAACAAGAGCAAAATAATGCCTGACAAGTATTTAAAATATATCTAAAAATATTTAAATAACTTCTTCTATATTGATATTAGTCATTCCACCTAGGAAAACAAATGCTGCAGGTTGTACTGGAAAGGGAACTGTGGTTTTGGTGGTGTAGATTTCCTGTATCAACATATGTGTCATATACCGAATGTTAAACCTCTCCTTTGGGGTAGCATGTGTGGTCCTCTGTGATCTAAAGCTAGTGGATGGAGAAAGATATAAACTGACTTGGAACAGGCAGTGGCTCTGCATAGCTTATGAGAATATGGAGGAAGGACGTACACATGGGCAGAAGGTGAAGGACACAAGAGATTGCATGTTGCCTCTCAGGATATGACAGTATACAATTGCAGTGGCAGAGATCTGTCATATTTAATTTTGACGATATCTTTGGGTGGGGTTTATAGGCTCACAGGCATTGAAGGGGACACATGTTGCCCTTCATGTGGTCATGGTGCTGTGGGGTTGCAGAGTGCCACAGAAGCTGTGCTTTAAGGAAGAAGTTAGGTGATAGATATCTGGAGTGGCTGCAGCACTGCTGAGCAGGTTAGATAAGAAGGTGTTAGTGAGAATGACAGAGAGAGAAGTTTGAAGTGCAGAGGATAGGCTGAATGACCCAAACTCTGATGTGATCTGTAAAACACAAAGTAGCAACAACAATAACCAGCCAGCAAAGCTTTACCATTACTGTCTGTGGTCAGGAGCCTCCTTTGAGGTCTGTATAGCCAGTTTTAACTGATGTTCTGTTCCTCTTGAATGTACTGAACTCCCAGCAGCGTTCACTTGTTCCAGGTAGATTAGGTAGCAGAATTTGCTGTAAATCATCTGGTAGTAGGAAAAGGAAAAGCAAAAGATGACATTTCTGGTTTGCTATAGGTCAATATATTGAGCTTTTTCCAGAGCACTGATTATATTTACTATGGAGCTAAATTACACATAAATTACCTATAATTTTAAGAATGATAGCACTGTGAATAAAAGATGATTGCTATGTTTTGGTGGCTGCATTAGAATACAATGAATATTGTAATCTCTGGAGTCAAACTGCTCCTATTTCCACTAATGTCAAAATACGCTAACTTGTGTTGAGTAATGTCTGTACAAAAATCTTACCCTTTTTCTTGTTCTTTACAGATATTTTTATTGTTTAAAGTGAGAAAATAGTTTCAGAAAGAAATATGCTCCTCTCTTCTAGTGACTAGATAAAACTGTTAAATGAGACATATAAGTTAAGATAAAATGCAGGGGAGGCCACCATGTGTCAGCAATCACGAGAGAATGATTTAGTTACTCTGTTCATTTGGATCTTATGATTTGTGTTATTTAGATACACGTTACCACCTCTAGCTGCCATTGTAAGTAGTAGGTGTCTGTGAACATCCTCTGTGACAAATACCCTTTATGCATCTTTGCTTGAATCTGCATCAGAACACGTGAATATCTGCTGCAGACGATGAAATAAAATTAACTCGAATTCCATTTCATTTCCTGCTACAGGCTGTCCTGTTCAACTTAACAGCTTTGTCAGAACCAAGGCTTAGCAAAATTCAGAGCAGCTGAGCATATTTCAAACCTCTGTCATCTGTACCACTACTCATATATTCTGTGCCTTTATTCAGTTTCAAAGACCTTCAATTTCACTGTTTGTTTTTTTGGGTTTTTTTGGTACAAAATTAAAAATATTGATAAAAGACGTTTTACACATTCTGCCTGAAAACAAACACTTTGTTTGTTGATGTTTTCTGGTCTAGTCAGCAGCATTAAGAGGTGTGGGAGGGTTAAACATTGTAAGTGGTCATCAGGCAGAAGAGAAAATTAAAACTCTGCTTGAGGTCTCTTGCTATCATGTCAAGGATGAAATGAAGTGCCTATTAAGCTGAAAAGAGTGTCAGAAGACTGAGGCTAGCAGGCTCTCAGGCTGCTGGGTATGCACATCCTCCCTGCACATCAGAAGGAAAGAGAACAGTGCTGTACTGGTTGTGCAAGCTTTCATCTCTCTACATGTTACCTTACACACTGGCACCCTGGAAAGGTGAGTGAAGAAAAACGAACTGCAGCCAGCAGAGTCGCAGTCATCTGGTCACCAAGCACAGACTTGTTTCTGTCAGCTGTGACTGCAGAGTCCTGGCTGATGTTGTGTTAGTTAACATATCCCCTCAAGCCTTGTTCTCCTACAGCTCATTAGGCTCTCTCCAGCTTTTTATGTTGACTGAGATTTGTGCATCTGAAGTTTTTAACATGCTGCAGTTTGTTGTTTATTTTTTTACAGGTCAGCTGTGTAAGTTGTTTATGTCATTTCACTGTCTTGTCAGATGTCTCAAAATTACCCAAGTACATAACTTGTACAGCAGTCACATGCTTAATTTTA
>JAWWLZ010000042.1:27151976-27232208 GCA_035041345.1 Poliocrania exsul | reverse complement strand
TAAGCACAGCAGGGTTATTGTGAGTTCACACAGGCCCACCACATTGTCTCAGATAGGATCTGATTCATAGAGAAGGACTGGAAATGGGCTGATGAGGCTTGGAATATTCTATAGGGGGTGGATGACACTAGGGAAGTTATGGATTCAGCGGTCTAAGGGCTGAGCTGACCAAACCCCAGGGAGAGCAATTAGCAAGCATTTCAAGAAACCTTTTCAGAGTGAATCTATTGGCCTGTGGCCATCTGCCTCACTAGCTCAAGATGCCTATGAGCTTCAACTTTTTTTTCCACTGGAAAACATAGCATGAATAAGGGTATAAGTTGCATGGATACACTGGACTTGGCTTTTGATCTCCAGGAGTGTAGCAAAGGTCCCATGTGGGAATATATGTTGACTAAACATTAAAAAAAAAAAAAAGAATGAATGGAGTCGACATATTGGTTCTGCCCAGTTCAGAGCTGCAGTGAGCTCTGACTTCTGACACTTACATGGGAAAATACTGTAATGGGACATTGTCTGCAGTAGAGGAGATGGCATTCTACAGAAGCACTTGATGCTAGTGCAATAGTTCTGGCTGTTCATAGGATGGAGGGGCTGAACTGTGTTCAATTTTTTTCAGACAGAATAATATTTATGAAAGCCCTGTACTTTGGCTGAAGAATTCAATGTTGAAAAGAATTTATTGATGCTTTATAGGACCAGCAATATTAAAAAAAAAAAAAAGCAGCAGCAATTGTAGTTTTACCTGTGTTGAGAAACATTCAGAATGTTTGGTAAGATGTTCCAGGTTCTCCTATATGAAGCACTTACATGGTTTTCCCTCAGTATACCATGTCCTCTCAACATGACACTCCCAAGATGATTCAAGGCCAAAAGTGTGTCAGTGGCTACAGAGTTTCATTTTTGGGCATGCTGAAAGGATGGATTCTTCCAAGATGGAGTAATTCAATCTTGGAAGTCCTGGCATGTGGTTGAACGAATCAGTTCATCATAACATAAATTTTTACACAGTGAATGAGATTCTTTTTATCTAGAATTATTTGCGCTTTACTACTTCAGTAGGATTTTAGAACACTGTTAAAAAACAACCAAAGGTCTTCAAATAAGAAGTTATTTCAGAGATTGGAAAACTCAAACAAAAATCATTAGAAGGAATTTATAGATTAACACCCTAGTTTCTTGGCAGAAATCAGTTGGCCAAGTAAACACATGTTACATTGAAGAAAAAAAAATCCAATTTTTAATTAATTAATTAATCTATCTATCTATCTATCTATCTATTCATCAATTAATTGATTAATTAATTAAATAATAATCTAATGTTGGTTTTTTGATCCCCTTTAAAGTTTCTGGCAACTTTCATATGCAATTTTCTTGAGCATTTTGCTCTGATTATTTTGCAGAGGACTGACAGCCCACATGTCTTCAATTAATCGGTTCTGATGCTCTACATTAAATTTTCTTTTACCTTCTATATTAATTCAGTGCTGAGGGCCTGTCAGGAAGTGGATGAGAATTCCTCTGGGATTGTACATTTGCTTGAAACTGAAGTGTAGGAAGATAATAAATCATGTGAATTTCTGGCACTTCTTTCCATTTGTGATTAGACTTTTGTAGCAATTAAAACCTGACAGTTCAGCCACACTGATTCACTTGTTTTGCTCAAAAATGAAATGCAAGAACTGTTTTTTAGCAAATAGAATCTTTGTTTTTCTCGATTTTCAGCTGCATTGGTGAACAGCTCATTTCCCTGCTTCATCAGTTGTATCCTATGTCATGACAGGTCTTTTTGAGTATATGCATTTTCATTGTTTTCTATTTTAAAGTATAATCAGAAGAATTGATAAACTATAGATTGATAAAAGTTGATAAATTATAGAAAGATAATAATAATGATTACTATGATGATGATAATAATAATAGCTACCATCACTGAGAATTTGTGTGCTATCTTATTTTCATTATATAAAGTCGGAATGATTATATTAGAATATTTTTGTTTGTGGTAAAATGTCCCATAGAACCCAAGGGAACTGAACATCCACTTTCAGTATGACTTGGATGTCTAGCTTCTTTCAAAAATTTCCTTCTTCATTAAATGTAAGAACTCAAAATCGAAATATGTCATGATTCATGACTGGCTTCTGCCTCAGAGAGCAGATGATAGTTTTTTCCTTTCTTACCTATTATTAACATGTATTCTCTGGTTTACCTCAAATATATCAAGATTTCTTGTATTGAAAGAAACAGAGACATGTAGGTTCTGGACCCATATCCTGAGAGCTTTCCTCCCTTGCCATCCCCATCCCCCACTCCTTCTTGGTTTTCTTTACATAGCTAGACTACTAGCAACAATGAAGAGATCTTATTAACGGGATTGAGATCTATACTTAGACAAGGTATATCACCTTCTCTCTCTCTCAAACTCTCTCCAAAATAAGTTTTTTATATATTTAAACAGTTATAAAAGCATTTTTGGTATGAATTTATGAAGTCATAAAGATGTGATTACCCGTAATATTTTTCTACAAACTAATAGAAGATAAGAGGTACATTTGGTAATTGAGTTACACTTGGATGAGAATACCTTTGTGTACACTTAATTCTGCTTTCCCACAGCTAAACTTCTCATCCTCACTGACCTTTAGACAGACTATATTTTAGCCAGCCTACAATATACATGATGTTATTGGCAGTCACTACACTTGGCATTTTGCAGCTCCAGTGACTGTCGTCACATCCTTCCTTGCATTTCAGTTGAAGAAAATTTCATATCCTAATGTCACATAAAGTTTCCAATATTAACTGGAAAAGACATGAGGACCACTTAAAATCCAAGCAACACATAATTTTTTGTGCCTTTTTACAAAAAGAGCTTTACTAAATATTAAAGAAGCATATTTACATAGGAGCATTTTTAACACATACATATATTTCAAGAAAATAAAGTGACCATCCAAAAAGTATCTTACCTGGTGTTCCAAGAGCAAATTTTGTGTATGAGTTGAAAAGGAGCTCAATACAGCCTGGTTCATAATCTAACATTTTTACTCTAAAATATTTTTTATGATTCAGAGGACAAATGTCTTGGGTTGAGCTGGCAAACTGCCAACATCAGTACCTAAACAGGTAGCATGACTCTCAGCAGGAGGCCTTTCACCGTAAAAGGCTGTGGTGCCACGTCAGCTTCGGGGTCATGGTTAGAGTGACTCCCCCGGTGCCCCTGAGGTAATTGCTAAAAAAGGTAGTGACCTTTCTATTCATTATTTATGATTGCAAGAATTAAGACAGAAATTAGCTGGTAAAAAATCTGTCCACATAGTTGAGGCCTAGCTAAAACCACTACAAGATGATTGAAATTATTAAGTCTTTCATGTTAATTTAATTGCAAACAAAATGAAGTACTCTTAGTTGAAACACCAAAAAAAGTATCTTTAAAAACTATCCATCAAGTCAATCATTTGATATTCACAAAGTCACAGAATGGGTAAGGTTGGAAGGGACCACAGTGGATTATCTGGTCCAACTTACCTGCTCAAACAGGGTCATCCTTGGGCAGACGGCACAGGATTGTGTCCAGACACTTCATAAATATTTCCAGTAAAGGAGACTCCACAACATCTCTGGGCAATCTGTTCCAGTACTCAATCACCTGCACAGTAAAGACATTCTTCGTATTCAGGTGGAACTTCTGTGCACCAGCTTCTGTCCATTGCCTCTTGTCCGTGCACCACCTAGAGGAGCCTTAAGGACACACTGAAAAGTCAGCTGCAAGGCAAATTAAACCAAGTACTGCAATTAGGTGTATTCAGTAGTTAAGAATTTGTCAGTTGCAGAAGGCTTTTTTGAAGTATGACTTGCATCTATAAATATTTTATATGCATCTGAACTGCTAAAAATCTATGAGCAACTTGAATGATATATAAAAATCTGCTTATACAATAATATATAAAATATCATGGAAAGGCAACAACTTTTTTGCATATATATAATCAAATATTGAAGTGTGTTCTTGTAAAATGTAACAGATGATTAACAGCTAAGTTTATTAAGTCAGTCAGATATTGGATAAGGATATGTTTGTGTAGGCTCTGCCACTTTCCCAGAAGTAACTTAATGTCAGTAATGTATTTGTTCTGGATTCACTGTGTATTTGAATAAGTTCATAGCCACGGAGAGCTTTCTGGAAATTCTGCCATTGGCAACGTTTTAGGTGTTAACTTGAGTAAGGCAGAGTCTTTCACAAAATTACAGGTTAGAGCTACAGCTCAGAAAGTGAAAATAAGAACTATTTTTTTTTGCTTGCTTATTTTTGTATGCACAGTGGTTTTGACAGGAAACAGAATATTTAAAAAAAATCATATCTTTCAATAATGTTGAAAGACATGGTAGGAAAACCCTGCTGCAGCTACTTCTGTTGCTGACTAGTGAAAATGCATAGCCTAGTAGATAAAGTTAGTCTGTATCACCTGCAAAGAATCTTGAATATCAAAGTCAACCCCAAAAAACTCAGCATAGGAATTAAAGGAATAGATGTTAAAAAACTCTGCAACATTACTGAAGTAAACAAATAATGAACAGTCATGTGGAAAATACTCAGGTCAGAGCCTTACCCTGATTCCTTCACAGATCTCATGATATTGAAGACCTATTGATAAGCTGTGTTACGCATGCCATGCTCCAGCTGAACTCAAGAAATCTGATTGGCCTAAATCACTAAATGTGATGGGAAAAGGATTTGAACTTTTCCCCCACTGCAAGTAATTTGTTGGAGTTCGTGATATGACTTGAATAATTAAGAATGAATTAGGCAGGTGAAAAGAACATGAAAAACTGGAAATCAATTGCTTCTGTTGAAAGAAAAAGATCAAGATTATAAATAAAACCTACAATTTACAGAATATGATGCATTTGATAATAATTTAGAGAAGCTGAAGTCACATAACATTTTGGATGGGACTGTTAAATGCCAAAAGCAGCTTATTAGGGCATGCTAATTATGTGTAAAATGGAGACCGATACAGCAATGGATACTATAGTCCAATTTCAAAGCTAGTTGTAAGGCATGATTTGTAAAGGCAGGGAAAAATGGTTCAGCTCACTAAGAAGATACACTTGTCAATAATATGCTAATAGAATAGATACTAATTTTATAGCTTTGAGATTTATCTTGAAACTAATTTTCCGCATTTATTGCAGACTTACAGCCTCCAGTGACTCAAAGCATTTGGTTCTCCCATTAGGCTGAGACATTTCTGAAATCAGATAGCTAAAAGTGAAAGTATCTCCCAGACATAGCCAGAGAGATCTTGCTGCAACAGGGAATTGGAAGACCTAAGTTTATGTGCTTTTTGAAATGGGTATCTGAGTGTAAATAATTGGTAGTGAGATAGAGATGAGTTGATAGCATTGCAGGGTTGAGGGTGAAAACCACAATTTGGACTTAGCATGATTCCCTTTCTATGGGGGAGGTGAGGCTGCAGAGGAACTTGGATTGACAAGATAACAACTTTTTAAAGAAAAAACCCTGAAAATTAAGATGGCACTGTTTCTTATTAGATAAATGGACGTAGTAAATATATAATTGGAAAGTTTAAGCAACATTTGTTTCAGAAATTTGTTGGGCCTTCAAAATGAAATTTCAGCTTCTTAATAAATCATTAATAATAATTCCAGCTACCACAGTTCTAAGGAGCTTTTTCCTTCAGATCATTGGAATTGCTTCATATGGCTAGGCAGCCAAAACGATACTAACTCTTCAAGCTCATAACATAAAGTTGAGCTACAGCACCCAAGAAAAGCTCTGCTGACGTCACTGGGGCTGTGGGCTTTGTGTGGTAGGAATGTAACTGTAAAACTTGGAGCTGATGAAGCGAAACAGCATCTCAAGGGGAGCTAAAAACACTGGGACAAGAAAAATTTAAAAGCACAAATTCCCTCCATGAAGAAATAGTTCTGGTGTTTACTGCCCTTTCAATGTCTGTTCTAATTTTTAATGCCATGGTCAATTGTCTACTTTTTTTTATTTTTCATTTTATGTCATTTAATTGTAAATTCTAATGTGATACTTCATTGAAATTGTAATCATTTATAGAAGCATTAAATGATGAAGTATAGTGGCACTAAATTATGCCTGCAGATTTAGAAATGTAGATTATACACACGGTTCCTAGGGAAAACTAAATCCTAGAGTTATTTTCCTTTTAAATGTATACATTACTGACTGTGCTAATGTTCATTATTCCAGTTCTAATCTACTTCAGAAAATCTGAATCCTGGAAGAGAGGTCCTTTGATCAAACCTGATTAAACCTTTCCATCAGCTTCTTCAGCCTACAGAAGAAAATTCTGAGTGCCTGGAGAGACTGAATTCCTCTTCAAAAGCTTTTGGAGCATAATTTGATTCAGTCAGAGCCACCGTCATAATCCTCTACTAAAATAATAAAAACTCCAAAGTGTTTGAAAAAGAGTGAAGTTTAACTTAATAGAGTCAACTGTGGTGGTATAGGCAAGTTATACTTTCCAAGTAAGTATTGTAAAACACAGAATGGTGAGAGTTTATAGTTTTTCCACAGAAGTAAAATAGCACTCTTTTGAAGAAGTCAATGTAAAAGTTGAAGTAATGAAATGATGTCTGAAATGATATATTCTTTTTTGTCATGTACATTCAAGAATGTCTGTAGAACTGGTCATCTGGGTTAGATGCATAAGAAAAATAAATTTAAAAAGTTTCTTAAACATTGACAGTATCTAAAATGCATGCATTTTCTGTAAGTTGACCAACTGACTATGCTTTTTTATTAGTACTTGAATGTACTCAAAGGTGATCACTCCAGGACAGAATCTAAAAAAAAAGTTGGGGGGATTTAGGCATATTTTTCTAATGGTCTTTTAACTTATGACACCTCTGGAGACTTTCAGCAAGAGTAGCACATGGGAGTTTTTTATATAAGAGATATAGATAAGTACACATTGGAATATGTGGCATGAGAAGTCATGTCCTAGAGCCCACAAATATTTTATCACTCTAAAATAGCCAGCTGGTTTTTTTAGCTCCTAGGATGTGGTAAATGAGGAAATGTTTACTATGATAGGGGTACATAGCTGTTTGTCAAAAGAGGGATTATCCTATTGCAAACTTGGGTACAGTAACTCGCAACTATTGCCATATATAAAGGTTTTCTAAAGTTTGTGATTTACTGTGATAACCCAACAACCATTGAATTTCAGACTTTTAACATTTCTCCTTCTCACAAACTGCTGAGTACGTTTATTTGAAGCTCTTCAGTTCAGCTTTGAAAAAAGAAAGAGGTAAACAAGGAACAGGGATTTTCAGCCAAAGATGAGGAATCACAGAATGGTTGAGGTTGGACAGGATCTCTTAAGGTCACCTGGTCTACCCTCCATGCTCCAAGAAGGGCCACCTACGGTTGGTTGCCCAGGATCATGTCCAGACATCTTTTGAGTATTTCCAAGGATGGAGACTCCACAAATTCCTTGGTCAATCTGTGCTGCTGCTCCGTCACTCTCATAATAAATGTTTTCTGTTGTTTAGAGGGAACTGTCTATGTTTTGGTTTCTGCCCATTGACTCTGGTCCTCTCATGAGGCACCACTGAAAGGAGCCTGGTTCTGTTGGCTTTGCAACCACCCTTCAAATATTGGTACCCATTGATGAGATTCATCCTGAGCCTTCTCCAGGCTAAAAGGAAGGTTGAGGGAAGGACTGTGGTTATTCACAGTACTGTG
This sequence comes from Poliocrania exsul, assembly GCA_035041345.1. Classification (NCBI taxonomy): domain Eukaryota; kingdom Metazoa; phylum Chordata; class Aves; order Passeriformes; family Thamnophilidae; genus Poliocrania; species Poliocrania exsul. The sequence continues at coordinate 27,224,461 of JAWWLZ010000042.1, read as the reverse complement.
AGAACTCTTCTTAAGAAGAGGAAAACAAAGCATGGAGTTAGAAGACATTTCAGGACAGACTTTAGTGTACATCAGGGTTGGCTTGTACTTGTGGCCAAGTAAAGGGAGTTAAAGCCCTGTGAATTACATGTACAGCACATTAAGACTAATTTATGTTGCCTCAGCTGTATAACTGCTGAGGTTACAATGATGTAATGAAAATGGATGAATCTGTCACAGTATAAGAAGATAGTGCTCAATGTCTGAACCACAGAAAAGTGAAAGGAGTGTGTGAGATCTTAATTCTCTGCTGTCATGAAGAAGGCAACCTAGCCTACACGCCCTCTGCCTAGCAGCTTCTTATTTTCTGTTCCAAAATCTCCATTATGTTGCCCCACTTACAGAATAATCACTTTGCCTAAGGAGAAAGGGGAAAAAAATTAGAAAAGACCTGACTTTTTTTTCTTTGCGTCTGTAATTAACAGTTTCAGAATGAAGAAAAGAAGTCAGAAGTAGAAATAGTAAATGGACCTGCTCTGTGCCAGGCAAGTGGTTAAGGAGGTGAGAGGGAGAGAGATTATAGAGGGTTCTGTCTGGTTCTCAGAAGGAAAGGCTCAGTAATAAATGGCTTAATAAATAGAATAGAATAGAGTAGACAGAATAGAAAGAATATTATAATTAGTGGGTATATTTTATATCTCTTCAGCTACTGGGAACCCCATGTTCATGCAGCATTGGATGGACCCTGGACTGATGTTCCCATGTCAAGCTGTGCAGATCCATCCACGGAATGAAGTATCTCCTTTTTGTTTATTTGAGCTTCTATATAAATATCTTACAAGAGAACAATTCTATTGATAAATGATGTTTCAACTTCTTGCTGCACTTTCAGGTGAAGGCAAGGTGACAATGGTGGTGTAATCGCTGTGAGAAACTGGGAGCTACCTGCAGGTTCCTCCATTATAGTGAGCTGGCTGAGCTCATCCTGTGGCCGAGGATTTGTGCAGCCTAACACAACCTGCAGGCCATGCTGGACACTGCAGAGAACCACACAGACTTGTTCCTACTCAGGTGAACTGTTATGTGGATCTCTAGGTGCTTGTTACGCAGTGGTCTCCCACAGGAGAGACCAAGACGGGACCTTCCCACTGTGTTAGGCCTCAGGAAGAAAAGGAAGAGAAGATGGAATAAAAAATACAACTTAGAACTTAGAACTGTGTATCATGACAATGTGAGGCTGAATTTATACCAGTGTAGGAAAGTTAGTGAAAATTTGTAATACAATTAAAACAAGCTATCTTTGTAAGAAGCTATAAAATATTTATATTTATATCTTATAAAAATTATATGTTGTTCTCATTATTCCTGTGTCTATATGTTCTTTGAAAGGATGAAATAATGATAGAAATAGTGGTGAAAAAATAGCTGGAACTACCTTAAAAGATGACTAATGCTGAAACTACCTTGGAAAGAGACTAATGTTAACTGCCCATTAAAAGCTGGTTTCCTCTGTAGTCTCCTTCAATTAGCAGGAAACCATCATGGAGATACAATTATACTTCATTAGTGATCTATGAATCCAGGAAATAAAACAGCCCATTCTCTTTAGACTCTACAGACAGTGACAAGATATGTGCTTTGTAGATCTAATCTGTTTTCCTTATTGTCCCTGCTATGGATTGCAGCAGTTGTTACAAAGCTTGTCTAATGGTTTATTTTAGCCATATCTTCTACTTTCAGGAAAATGACTCCACCATGAACAGTTTCTGTTGTGGGTTGTTTTCTGAAAAAATAAGTATTTCATAGGAAGATGAGTGACAATTAATGTTACAGGAAGTCAGCATGTTACAGTGGCAAATGCCATCAATAAAGTTGTGATTTATTAACTACTCAGGATAAAAAGCAAAAGATAGTGACTTATGCTTAGCTTTCAGCAGATTGAGAAAGCTTTGTATTAACTGGCAGCAAACAAAGCTTAAAAATTGCTTACAAAATCTGAACAGATTGTTCTAAACCTTTTGCTTTTCTGCATTCATTAAGACCTAGTGCTTTATTTGAAAAGAAACAAATTTGTTCTCAGAAGCTGAGTAATTTAACTGAACTTTCATTGACGTGTTCAGGCACTAGTGCTTCAGAATAATGTCCTTAATTAAAGACTTCTGGAAGGAAGACAAAGCAGAATGAAATTAGAGACACTTGAGACTTTGACAGTAGTAGTTTGCCTAATTTTGAAAGTCAACTGCTACAGGGTTTCTAAATCACAGAGAAAGAAAAGCTTCTGTAGAAAGTGTCACTTTCAAAAAACTTGGAACATTTCTATGAAAAGTAAGATACATGTTTGCACATGACTATATAAAGAAGTGTCAGGTAGATTGTTTAGCCTGTGACATCTCCTCATTTGTGGAATTTATAGGCACTTACTGAATTTTCAGGCTGGAGAAGTCAGGGAAGCAGTATATATTTGGTGCAGTAAATATTGCTAACTGTGAGTTTTCAGGATTGAAAACTGGGCAACAAAAGTCAAAGAAAGAAGTATTTAATTGCCCTCACATGCCAATTTTGGAATGGATGGATAGGATTTCTGGTCATACTGAGGACCTGCATAATCAGTGTAACCGGTAACACAACACCAGGGTGTGATACAAGGACCCAGAATGTGGGAAAAAAAATTCAGGCTGTTTTTTTTAATCTCGGAATCAGACATTTCTCAAATTTTTGCATCCTGAGTGAGAGACCTGACTGTAGCAATTAAGCTAATAACTTGATCTCAGTATCACTGCACATTAGTTTGCAATATTAATTAGACCAGATAGAGACAGGATTGCTACTCATCCAGCATTGATGTTCATGTTGTTGGTGTCAGCTACACTGAGCCAGGGCTTGCATCTTGTAACTAATCTGTCTTCTGAGTTTTCTTCATAGTCAACTTCTCTCTTCCAGACAACTAATTTGGCAAGTGGTTCTTCTCTGACAAGCAGGCTGTTTCCCATTTCAAAAGACTTTGGCTTTGCTAACTTCTAACTTTTAAATATTGAAATTCACATTGAAAGAGAAACTACCTGCTTCCCCAGGTGCAATGGTTGTGTCTCAGAAGAGAATCTTGCCAAGAGACAGCTGATACAGGTTTGTCACTGAGATTAGCTCAGTTGGTTAAAACCTAGTTGTAATAATGCCAAGGTCATGGGTTCAATCCCCTGTATGGGCCATTGACTTCAGAATTGGACTCCATGATCCTTGTTCGGTCCCTTTAAACTCAAAATAGTCTATGATTCTGTGAAAGCTTGTGGGAAGGTACTTAGCACATCCACAGAAGGAAAGGAAACAGAAGGAAAAACAATATATGAGAGAAATTGGATGTGGGACTGTGTTGTGGAGATGACTTTTTTTTTTTTTATTCCTCTGCTTGGCAAAATTATGCTGCTTAGTTTTTTCCCTCACTGGAAAAAGTACAAGGCAAAACCAACAGTACAAAGTTTAATGAAGACAAATGCTGGATTCTGCATCTGTAACGGGACAATCCTGGATGTATGTAGAGACTGGGCAATGAGACACTGTACAGCAGCTCCCTGGAAAGAAATGTGGGAGTCCTAGTTGAGGGCAATTTAATATGAGTCAGCAGTGCCCTGGCAGCCAGGAGGGTCAACCGTGTCCTGGGCGGTATCAGGCAAAGCATCACCAGCTGGTCGAGGGAGGGGATTATCCTGCTCTGCTCTTCACTGGGGTGGTCTCAACTTGGATATTGTGTGCAGTTTTGGGCACTGCAATATAAGAAAGATATTAAGCTACTAGAGAGCATCCAAAGGAGGGCAATGAAGATGGTGAAGGGCCTTGAGGGGAAGTCGTATGAGGAATGGCTGAGGGCACTTGGTCTGTTTGGCCTGGAGAAGAGAGACTGAGGGGGCACCTCATTGCAGTTATAACTTTCTCATGAGGGAAAGAGGAGGGGCAGACACTGATCTCTTCTCTGTGGTGACCAGTGACAGGAACCAAGGGAATGACCTGAAGTTGTGTCAGGAGAAATTTAGGTTAGATATTAGGAAAAGGTTCTTACCACCCAGAATGGTTGGGTGCTGGAACAGGCTCCCCAGGGAAGTGCTCATAGCACCAAAGCCTGAAAGAGTTCAAGAAGTGTTTGGACAATGCTCTCAGGCACAGGATGTGATTCTTCAGGGTGCCCTATGCAGGGTCAGGAGTTGGACTTTGATGATCCTTGTGAGTTCCTTCCAACTCAGTATATTCTATGATTCTATAAACTGGCAATTTCCAGGTTTCTTATTGTTTGTGTTTCCTGGGGGTTTTTGATGACTGCATTTTTTGGCAAACATTTCCACTTTGATACTAAACTGCCACTGTCACTTGAAAGAGGGCTCTCAAAAGTGAAAGAGGTTAAGTGGTATCCTTAGTAAAGGAAAGTAGTACAGAAAGCTGAATGAAATATGCTTTAAAACTAATTAATCACTTTTTATTAAGGACTCTGTCAGGTGGCACATTTCTGCATTTATGTCAGAGTTCTTAAAAAGTTTTGTGTTTTACTCCTTACCAGTACTAACTTGGAAGAATGTGCATTTCCTCACCCAGCAATAAAAATATTTAAAGGCAAGATTTTGTTGGGTGAAGCTGTTGAAACTTTAGTCTGCTCAGGTACACTGGTGAACCTGTTTTTCTTGCAGGAGAAAAAGGCATGAAGGTGCATCTCAGAAATCAGACAAACATTTCTAAGAGAAGCCAGTGTTTTTGAAAGGATAGCACTTATTTGTAATAATCTGACAAATACACTTTTCAGGTTACATTTTGAAGTCAGACTGTAGCAAGATTTTCAGCTAATGAACCTCTCTTACACTCAATGTATCAATCAAAACCAAGTATAGTTTGAACTAAAAGTGAGAAACAATCATAGACACCTTATTTTTTTTCTGAGTTTAACCAGCAAAGATGAATGTTGATCCTTGTCTTTCTATCCACCACTTTGACAGTAGAGCAATAGAAAAAAGAATTGATTGTATTTCACTGACATCACAAAATATTTTGCATTATCATAAAGGAATACATACTCCTGTGAAGGCTGGATCAAAGGTAGAAGATGATGACTGAATGATAGTATTGCAAAATGCAGCTGCTATAGACAGGTGAGTCTGTCTTGGAATAACAGATATTACCTACACACTTAAAAAAAATCTTGAAGTCCTAAACATTTAAAGTTTAATGCTACTTTTGATTGAGCTAAGTAATATGACTTGTACACTTTGAAAGATGAAAATATTGCCCTTACTGTCAAACACTTTGCCTGAATCAACAATTTTATCAAGTGGTATGGCATGAATTTCACTAAGCAGAAAAATTGTAAAAATAAAATCTTTTGAAAACATATGGGAAATTCTTGACATGACTAAAGGGCCTCTTACAGAAAGAGCAGGAGAAAGAAAGTGTTTCTTTTTTCTTTCTGACATTTTATAATGCCACTTGCTCAGTAGGTTGTGAACTTGCCATAATTTTGTATATTTAAGGTGCATTTATGACAGTCAAACAGCTGGAACCTGTGTAAAGTATATCAGTAGGGTGATTTCTAAAAGTTATAGTAGACAGAATATATGATGTGAATGTACCCTTTTTCTTATTTGTGTGTCTTGGGAGTTGAAAGAAGTGTTATCACTCTGAAGACTCAGAGAAAATGGGGATACCACAACAGTTCATTAATAAAATTATTCTCTTTACAAATCAAAACATACTAAATGAAATGGTCCATTTGCCTCCCTAAAATGCAGCAGTTTAAAAAATATAAGGCAAATGAGTACCAAGCCTGACTGAGTTTGAGAAGCGTTTGGACAATAGTCTTGAGCCCATGGTGTGACTCTTGGGGGTGGTCCTGTGTAGGACCAGGAGTTGGACTTATGGGTCCCTTCCAAATCAGCATTTTCTGTGATTCTGTGAAACCCTTAGATATAACATTGTGGTTTTCTTTTACAAAACGCCATATGTTCAACACCATCCTACTCTCTGCAGAAACTGGATAAATCTTGATATTGGAGAACACCTCTATTCAGATCCCAAACACAGGGGCTGAGATAAAAAAATGGTCTGCTGAGAAATCACTCCATGTTTTGGCTTCGGAAAAATCCTATCCTAGCTGCAAAGTTTGTTGGGTGTTTTTTTTTTGGTTTGTTTGTTTGTTTGTTTGTTTGGTTTTTTTAAGACATATTGAACCATTATCTAACCATTCTTTAAGTAGAAAGCAAAGTAGCATTTTTTATATTTTTCAGATATGCATGAAGACACCTTCTATATTTACAGAGCTAATAACTTTCCATAAATTTATGAAAAGAAATTATAAATAACCCCCCCTCCCTAGTTCTGATCTCAGCTGGTTGTGGATTTTGTATTTTCTAATGTCTAATGTTAGTGAAACTGAAAATTCTTCTCTTTTGAACTTTGGAAATATTTATTTAATTTGTTTTCTCTCTGCAGGAAAAAAACCCTTACCAAAGACAATCTTTCTCTGCTGGGTACTGCTAGACCTTAGCTCTGTGGGGTATTACATTGCTGAGATATAGGCAGAGTCAAGTGTTCATGAGAAGGCTTATCATTCTCACATTAAAAAAATGTCCCAAGGAAGCAGGAGTATAGTCTGAAAAAGAGGTGAAGAAATTGCCAATAAATACAGTGTTATTACAACTGATAATAAGTACATAACAGTCCCTGAAAATACTGGCAGGACATATGCGACAGGAGTGGAATTATATTCCCAAAATAAAAAGAATTAAAGAATATGAGCTGGTAAACTAGACTGGAATCAGTGAGCCCGTAAGAAACATTCTATAACTATTAAAAATTTTAAATGTCACTGTCAAAAAAAGGTTTGTTACAGGCAGTAAAGAAAAATGTTATATACTTTATTTGTTGCAAAAAAGCTACTTTTGGCATGGGGATGAAAAATGCCTGAATGTAACAGATTCAAGCATCATAATGTTCTCCAAGCCAGTCAAATACCAGCATTCTTAATTACACATATTTATTTTGTTTTAAAAGACAGATGAGGATTGCAGTTTTATATTAATCCAGAATTACTCACAGTGAAAATTGAAAGCATTAGCTACCTTAACCCTGATCTTGTACTTTCACAATTGTCTTTTTGTTTGTTTGTCTGCTCATTATTCTGTAGATTTTAGGATTCTTGAGAAATTTTGAAACAAGAAATTATTCTTCATTCAAATAAAGGAGAATATTCAGATTATATTTGAAAGTCATGGACTATATTGACTAATCTGTGTCATACAATTCCACTACAAGAGCTGATTTATTATGACTTATTCTGGGACTGATTTATCCTAGATATCAAATAATCAGGAAAATAAGTTACTTCTGTCCATAAGAGTAGTCAGTCTGAATACTTAGCAGCATAGTCAGTGTTAAAACACTGGGAATTAACATGATCAGACCTTGCAGAGACAAAGTGCAATGAATGATTGTCTATATTTCCTTAGAGAATAAGAGTATTCTGTGTGAATTTTCAAAAATATTTTAGAGACAATATTGAGTATCAAAAGGCTAAATGATATTCAGGTGAAGCAATATAAAGAGTATTGTTTTTAAAAAGTTCCCTGTCTGTAAAAGAACAAACTACCCACAAAAAAGAAAACAATCCAGAATCCATTGAAGATGTGGCTATCTTTTGAGCCCTGGAATTCAAATATAAGATGATAGATTACAAATAAATAAATAAATTACACAACAGGTTAGGCAATTTGAAATAAACTGGATTTATGAAAAATCAGTAAAGCAGAATGGACTCTAAGATTAATATAACAAAGTACTCCAAAAGGCACCAAGGCTGATAAGTCTTTAGCTGAAAACCTTGAGAGAAAATAGGTATTTTAGCAACCCACTATCCAGGAATAGAAAATGTCAAAACTAGATAGTTCAGAAGAAATATGAGAGTTTCAGACCATTTTATAGAGCATTACATACTACAGATAATAGAGTTATTCAATGGGATCATGTGAGAAGGAGAAATTTCATTTTCATGGAAGGCTATTGTGCCTAAAGAGACTGAATGAACTGCTGATTATAGAGACCCATAACAGTGATAAGCTTTGCTGCAGAGGTCCTTACCAAAGTGCTGGTGGACTAGGGAGTATATTTAGATGAGACCATCCAACTTAATCAAGATTTATTGTAGACTAACAAAGCTAAGATCTGTGACACTCCTAAGATATGCTTGTGGTCTAACAACCTCTGATGTAGCCAGTGTCTAAAACTGAGTAGCAGATAACAAGTCTCTGGTAAAAGCTGAGTTTTTGTATTCCTACTCTTTACAAGGTGTTTTGGCTTTTGATGAGATGGAAAGGTGCTTTCCCATGTTTTTGTACGTTAGGGAGGGAATCCAAGGAGGGATGTTCCTTGTTGCTGCCACTGCTGGCTGAGACTAGGGCACTTCTGACCACCTAGGAGCCCTCAAAACAAAAGAATAATGGTCAGAGCAGGTACAGAACATTTGACAACTCTCTGAAGAAATGTTTTTTGTACATTTTCCCTCTGAAAAATGACTGTATTCCAAGTGTGTAGACTTTGTACTGCCCTGGGAAATAAATAGCTACATGTCACTTGTTGGGAATCCTAATATCTGAAAAAGTCCTGTCGGTCTAAGTAACATGCTATTACCTTAAATGGCTTAAAAATGAAATATTTTTTTAAAAGGATAATAATGCCTCAGAATGTTGTAGGTTTTAAAGCAATTTTCAAATTAATCTAGTATAAAGCCCCAAAAGTTCTTGAATTAGGCAGTATAGAGACTTTTAACTGGGTAGAAAGGCTACTATTAAAGTGTATACACTCCAAAAATTTAAGCTTCTATTTCCATGTTGACATGCATTTTTATCCCAGACAACACTACAAAGACTCAGCATGGTGCTTGCCTGAAAACAGAGTACAAGGATTTGCATATCAGTATTAAGTGGGCTTTCCAAGACATGTGGTCTTGCAACTTAACACACAAGGGTGTATTATCATGCAATTTGGGTGAAAGATGTTACAAAACAGCATGAAAGCTTATTCAGAGATGGAGATTAAAATGAGAGAAAAAATAGTGTGTGGAAATGGATTTCCTAAATGGCTTCTGAAAAAGACATAAATCCACACTAATAAATCCCTTTACTGAAGCTATCTTAAGATTCCTATATGAGTATGAAAAATTGCAACTCTCTCCTTTTTTTATCACTGTAGTTGAAAAAAAGGAATTCCTTCTTAAACACCCTCTAATATTTATTTTTGATTGACTGAGCCAGCCACCCAATTCTATCAGCTTTTTGGGGAGGAGAAGTACTTGCTATGACAGCAGGAAAATTGTACTAACTCTAATATTGTATGCATCATTTGAGAAGAACAAAAGCAAATAGGGAATCAGTTCAGCTGAACAAGTGAAGTGATATGTAGTACAAGAGGTTGAAATTTTTTTATTATTCCAATTATGTCTTTAAGGAGGTGGGTTTTTTTTCCTTATACCCCTGTATATGGTAGCCCTTGTTACCATGCAGTGGATCCAAATGTATTAGGTGGGAATGAGCCCTCCTGTGTCTGGCAATGTCCTGTTAGAGCACAGACAAGTCTGCTTGCTAAGTCCTGTTCTAAAGTAAAAGTATCCTTATGGTAGCTGTGACTGTTAAGAAATAGAAATGGTACAAGGGAGTAGGAAGTTACCTTTTATCTTTTACTGTTATTATGTTCCTCTTTGTATTGCTTGATCTAATAAAAAGATACCTTCATGTCATAAGCACTGCCCATTCCGAGATTTCTTTTTAGTGCATTGCAATACTAATTGAGTGCAATTTTTAGCTGCTGGACTCTGAAGTGCTCAGATATGAAAGGATTTATTTTCCCCTTATATCAAGCATATTTTCACTGGAAGAGTATGTTAAAAGAAAACGCAGGACATTTTTTGTACAGAGAAGCAGTGGATGCAGTAATTTAATTACCTAGAGTATTGACTTCTGATTTATAGGGTGGGCAAAAATTCAACACGATAGCATTGAGACTCTAGGAGGTGTCTTTGGTTGTTTTATCCAAAACCATTATACAACATCAGGCTTTTCTTTTACAGTACTTTAGTGGTACACTAGTAGTGATAAATTAGGGTTTTTAGGGGGATTAGGTAAATGGTATATGACACTCTTGATAAACAGATGGATTTTTTTGATTGTAAAAATGATTTTTTTGGCCTTAAGTAATGCCTATATGTTTCATATGTCTTTTGCTGGTATTCAATTGCCCAGAGAAAACAGTTGGGCTACCCTGCTGCCCTTACCTTCTCTAACCAGTCTGTGCAATGGTCTTCCATGTCAGTTTCTTTTCCCTGTCTCTGGAAATATTGTCTGTCTGGATAATTATTGGAATAAAATAAAAATTGTATTAACTAAAATTCCATTTTCTCTAAAGTGCCTCTTTCAAGAATATTTTTAATTTGCATTTTACTGATATAAAGTGGTAATAGTTTTAGATATTTTTAATCATTTTTGTTATAATTTACCTTTTTTTGTTTCTTGATGTATAGTACTAGTTTAATTGTGGGAACACGCAGCCAATCATAAGCCATACAATTAAAAAGATCATAGGAAATGTCTTTATAAATGTCATATTGACTATTACCTAGAGAAGCACTAATATTTTGAAGACTATCTAACATCTTATTTTCTTTAATAAAAAATAGAATAAAAGGTGAAGATGTCATTATTCTGCTCAAATGCCAATAAGTGTAGCTTCAGTAACAAAAAATGACAGCATGAGGTGTTTCTGTTGTCATACAGTTTGCATAGTTGTATTAGAATTGCAACACAGAGAAATCAGTTTGCATCCCTTAAAATGCCCTGCAAACTGTTTAGCTGCTCTCACTGGTACCTCTGTTTCACTAGAATCCTTGATGAAAAGCAAGCCAGTGGGCTGAGCTGACAGTGAACACTAATGGCACAGCCTCTTGGAAGAGAGAAGTGATTGCAGAGCCAGAGGGTGCCCTTAGGGCCCTGACACCTTACCAGACTCACAGCACTCGCCATATCCCTGGGATCATCTGCCTCCTCTGATCCTAGGCTAGCATCTACTTAAGAAGCCTAGTGGCTATATACTAGCTTTTGGTATTCTCCAGTGACCCTGCAGACCTGTACGAGACACCTCACATTAACCAGGATTCACATATGTGAATGTCTACAGAAATAACCAACCCCTTTTGTTCAAGGCTGCTGTATTCTTGGTGGCTGATGACAGCAGTCTGACCCACTCTCTTCCTGGAAGAATCAAGATGCTTGACCAAAAGTACCCAGCTGTGTAGCACAGGCCAACACGTCTGGAAGAGGACAAGAGGATCCTTCCTGACCTGAAGATGAATAGATTTAGGTGAGGCCATTTGCTAGGAAAAAGAGTCAGTAAGCAAGAGAATAGGCATCATTCAGGCTTTTTTACCTTTGTTGGATCTGGCTGAGATGGAGTTCATTTTCCCAGAGCAGCGCTCACAGTGCCATGATTTACATTGGTGGCTGGAAAGGTGTTGATAACACACTAGCCATTTGGCTACTGTTGAGCAATGATGGCACAGCATCAGCACTGTCTCTCCAACTTTCTGCCCCTCATCAGTAGGCTGGGGGTGGGCAAGATCCGGAGAGGGAATACAACTGGGGCAGCTGACCCAAATTTACCAAAGGGATATCCCATACATATGATGTTTATTCAGATATAAAAGCTAAGAAGAGGAGAAGGAAGGGGAGGGATTCATTGTTTACAGTGTTTGCCTTCTAGAGCAACCATTATGTACGTGTGCTGAAGCCCTGCTTCCTGGGAAGTGGACAGATAATGCTTGCGGATGGGAAGTCAAAACCCTTTTCCCCCCCTTTGCTTGTGCATGCACAATCTTTTGCTTTTCTTAGTAAACTGCCTTATGTGAACCTATGAGTCGTTTTCCATCTTATTTTCTCCCCCCTGTGTACAAATGGGAAGGGGAGTGATAGAGCAGCTTGGTGACCACCTGCTATCCAGTCAGGGTCAAACCACTATATACCTTTATAAACCAATTGTCTTTGCCCCACTCATTTTTAAAGCAAATTTAGCAAACAATTTGGGCAAACAAATTAAGCAAACCCAATTCCTCATTCAAAGTAGAGAACTCACATGACCCCTGTGCCTTGCTGTTAACCAGAAGCTGTGCCAACTACTGAACAGAGAGATATTTGTCTACAGATCGAGGAAGATGCCAGTACACTGCTATGTGTATACATCCAGATGGAGATATTCACTTTTCTGAAATAATGAAATAATAGCAAAGTCAAATTGCTATTGTCCTGTGTTGAGAGGTTTCTTTCAGAAAATGGGATTGTGAGCAATCCAACCTGCACCAACTCCATGAGACTGGAACAGATATATCAGCCAGCAAGGATACACACCTGCTGTTTTTAGCTGGGTGAGGGTCACTCCCTAGGAGCTTCCAATGACTCCCTGGAAGTTTTCTCATGAGAACACCTCAACTTTCTCACTGAACTCTGGAGATGCACCTGAAAACATCGAGGATGAAATAGCATAAACATTGGACTTGCAAGATATGGTTTTTAACCAATTAAAGGTTCTGGCCTGGTGGTGTGAGACTCTATTTAGCCAATAAGATGTAGCTCTAACCCTATATAAACCATGTGCTGTGTGTAATAAAATGTCTTCACTGTAACCTCATAGGCTTGTCAGGTGAAGTCCTTTCTCTCAGCAGAAAATTGTTTATTTTAGTCCTGAAGCATCACAGCAGATTAGAAAAGAGGTGATTAAGGCAGAGGAAATTCAAATTTCAAGATTTTAATACGGCAGGAGAATAACGAATTGATGCAAACTAAATTATATCATTAAGATTTCTTACATTGCCTACTGGTTTCAGGTAGGAATAGGAAATCAATGAGAACATATGAATTCAGTGGAAAATGCATTTATAGTCAAAGAATAATTTGAATGGAGATTTTCTGTCAGAACTGGCTTTTAGTTGCTAAATTTCTACTGTTACTAGTGTTTATAATTGCTACTTTTTAATTTACATGTACCTTTTAACAAATACATTTTTTTTTGCTAAAACTATACCCAAACAGTAACAATGAGGTATGCTACTTTAGAAATAGGATAATTTTGATATTTATCTAAATGTTGAAGTTTACAGCAGTGGGGTTATCGCGTTGACTCCTTTAAAGGTTCTCTTCCCATGCCAATAGGATTGCCCTCATTAACACTCTACTGTTGATTTCTTGTCATTACACAGGTGTAGAGTTGAAAATCATGTTAAGTTTCAAAACATCTGCTGTATAGGCTCAACAAACCATGATGAAAACCTTTTTTTTCCCCCCTTGATGATTTTAGATTCATAGAAATCACTTTAGTTTCCAACTATAGCTTTCATTTTGTTTCTGCATGAATGCAATTCTAGTCCTAAAAGCAGAGATTTACAGTGATTGTATTCAAAAGCCTTTATGTGCATTCAAAATAATGCTTCAATTTAAGCTTACCGGCAGGTACATTCATGAGAATAACTAACTGAAAGAGACTATTCCAAAATAGCAATGGAAGGCATATATTAAAAAATCAGTTATTAGTACTATTTAAGGTTTATGATCTCAGTTCAGAAAATAATTAAGGAAAAATACTTAAATTTCATAAAAATTCTACAATACCACTAACATAATCTGTCTTTAAAAACAAACCTAACATTAAACATGCCAGAAGTGTTTTCATGAATATCAATGCACTGTTGAGCCAGCAGTTAGAGGAGTACACTTTTTTTGCCTTGAAAAACTTCAGGAGCTTAGGAGTATTACTGAAATATTGAGAAGTGCTTTGGGGTAAAACACTGGGACTAGAAATATTTTCAGAATTAGTGTGCACAATGTAGAGAGCTTTGTTGTTTAGCTTGCTGCAGAGTTTTTAAATTGTGACATTTTTGTTTCTTGACAGATTTGATCTAAAAAAAGATTATAGCTTTATTATGTGAGGCCTTGCTTTGGCTATAGTAGACTAGTTTCTGTCTTGTAATTGTCAATTAGACAGCTATTAACTATTGCTTTTAGGAAAATCTGGCAAGACTACATTTAACATACCAGTGTTCAGTTTTTCTTTAATAATGTTATTAGCAAAATATTATGGTACTTAGCCAATCTACATAAAAGAAAAAACAATTCTTATTCCTTTAGTGGTTTGCAGTTATGTATCATAAAGAAGAAATCTCTACAGTTTGAGATAAGAACTTGTTTTGTTCTCTTGTGACTAATCAATGCCACAATAGCTCCCTCACACAGTGGGATAGTGCCCTTCATAAGCACATTATCCCACAAAGAAAAGCTGCCTTCAATTTTATTCTCTCAGGCAAATCTCTGCAAGTCTTCCCATTTTGCTGAAGGTAGAAGCAATTCTGCAGATGCAGCCCTGCCTCGAGTAGATTAATCAGGGGAAGAGCACACGAGTGAATCCCTGTGGGAGCTTTTCAATACTTAGGTGCCCTTCTTAGGTAGCTCAAGGGGAGAACAGCATACCCCTCTTTCCTCTGTAAAATGAGGATGCTGATACCAATTTTAGTGATGGACTGTGAGAATCAATGTAACTGATGCTTAGAATCCTTAGATGTAAGATTCTGGATAAGAATGAATCATTATTATGATTAGTATTAAAAATATTTATGAAGAATATGACCAATTTCTACCAGTTTCCATGTTAGTGTTTTGATGTATCACATTGATTTTGCTCTGACTCTTGATGGAGAAAGATGCAGTGGGTAATACTGTAGGGCTGAAGAGTAGTAGATTAACATCTTTCCTCCTCTTTTATTCCTGACGTTTTTTATGCACTAGTTTTTGTTAAAATTACTTGGAAGTTTTGGAGGGTTTTGTTGTGTTTTTTGTTTGTTTGTTTGTTTGTTTGGGGTTTTTTGGGGTGTGTGTGTGTGTGGTTTTCTTTTTTTGCCTTTTTTTTAAATTTACTTTCAGTTTGATGCTGTATCTCCTCAGGGTTTTTCAACACATGTAAAAAAGAAGGTGTCAAAACATGTACATTTAGATTTGAAGGGTAGGCTACCGTATATCCTTATGTTCTGAAAGCCCTTCAGAATAATTTTTCTTCAAGCTTGTGGTCCTTGAACAAAGAATACTTACATAAGATATGTATTTGCTCTCATGAGGATTGGCAGGAGGAAATTCCATTAAAGTTAATGGGAGGTAGAAGAGCATATGTGAAGGCAACATCCCTGAGGAGGTAATAATGATGTTCCATTTTCTGCCTACATAAAATGTCAGAGCCATCTAGAACTAATCTTACTTGTTATTAAGGAAAAAAATGAAAGCTTGATAAGCTTCTGGAGAGTGAAAATCCAAAACTTCATCTGTATGCTTAAGTGTAACTAAAGAACAAAAGTAAAATTTAAATGATATTTAATTCATGTGTGGTACATACTAGTACAAAAATAAGATCATAATTGCCACAAACACAATGTCATGGAAAACCAGGCATTATGCAGACCAGCTGTGCTTGAGGAAAGAGGGAGTCAATGCAGCTACTCCCATTAATCAAGGAAATCCATCTTATTTTCTACTCATTCCTATGGTATCAGCCAGTGTGTTTTTTTTTTTCTTTTCATTCTGAACATGAGTATAAGAATGATGCTCCTTTGATGAGTATTTCATTATAAATGAGACAACTTTTCAGCCTGGTCAGAGACACACAATGCTTTGGATTACTCTGTGTGTCACTGACACTTTAATGCAGGTCTGAAAGGCTTTTATATTGTCATATTCCCTTCTTAGGAGATAGATCTGCAGTGGTAACAATATTTTATCTCTGATACTTTCAGCAAAACAGCTGAAAGTATCAGGCATCAGGCTAATTAAATATCAACCATTTAAATATCAATTAATTTGAATCTTACACAGTCCTAGCAATATCACTTTTAGATCAACCTAATTTTAATAGTTACCTTAGCTAAGACTCAGCAGACACAAGAATGTGTACTGAAGGTCTTGAAATTGACTGTCCTGCTTCTCTGATGGGGAAACTGACGTTTTAACTTGGATCATTCAAGAGATGCTATCTTGTTTCTAGATTTTTCAACCTATTCAATAATGTTTATTTCCCCTTTGCAGCGACCTCCTGGAACAATTTTACTGAGGGTGCATAACTGGCTGGCAGCTCCTGTGAAAAATTCTGTCCCAAAAAGCAATCCTCTTTTTCAGCATCCACTTCTTTAAAGCTAATTTAATGTGATTTTTTCTGGCTTCCTTTTTTTTTCTCTCCAAAGTTCACACTAAGTAAATGTGGCACCTCTTCCCATTGGTTTATATGTATTCTTTGGCAATAAACATCCCTGGTATGTTGCTGTGTTATTATGCTAGTGATACATTTGGTCCTCAGCACCTGTCTGTTAGAATAAATTTGTTTTAAATGTTTTTTGCAAACATATTTGAACCTGCTGAATTCACATGATAATTTTGAAAAAGTATGTCAGAAGGTGTATTTGAATCTGAGGCTATAATAAGGTCAAGTGGGTCATGTAATCCTGTGTATCTTCTAGTTCCCTGACTTTCCAAGCTGACCATGTGTACTTAACTAGTCAGCAAAAGACACCTGGACTAATTTATCTTGTGAGGTAAGTCCCTTGCTTATTTCATCTTTTTCCTGATATGATTAGAAAAAAAACAGCCTGTATTTTAATTTTTCAACTTTTATTGCCATAGATGTCTTGTGAGGCCTCCTGATGTAGAGCTGTGATTCTAGAGCCCTACTGTACTCTGATGATCTGTTTAGTACAACTGACTATTGCAGTGTGACCAGTCCAATTCAAGAAGAACATTGCTTATAAAACAGTGACAAGTTCTGATCCCTTTTCTTGCTTTCTGAGGGGAAAAAAAAGACTTAAAAAAATTTAAAATCACTTTCTACTTTAGAATGTAACAAGTGAGAATGTATGTGACTTATATTAGCCTCATATGAGAAGGGTGGCAAGCGATCCCAGATTTGACAAAACAGCAATATAAAATTTGCATAAGCAAATCAACCTCTCTTTTACCTTTTGAAGGTAAAATCAGGCAGCAGAAATAGGCAAAAAAATGAGACACATCTTTTATTGACAAAACCAAATCATGACTCTAACGAAACATCTCTAGCAGGTTATTATGGTGCTAACAGATTCTTTGGTCTTGTAGAAACAAAATAAGTAATAATAGTTATGCATTTAACAAAACAGTTCTGAGACAAAAAAGCATTTAATTTTTTAATTTTTCCAAGTTCTTGCATCACAAGCTCACATTTTCTATTTAGGATCCCTATAGGCACGTATTTTCTTTTTTTTTTTCTTTTTCTTTTTTTTTTTTTCGGTGTGTGCTAGCAAAGCCAAGCTTCAAATGTATTTTATTAAGACTTGAAGTGCTAAAAGAGGTCTGTTATCTGTTCTTCATTTTAACACAATGAATTAATGCATTGAAAGTTTTATTGCTTCATTAACAACATCATTTGAGCTCTTATATCTCAAAGGTCAACCACTGCATACTACTCTACATTTATTCCTACTATAAAAATGGAAAACCTTGTTAACAGCTCAATTTCTGTGTATGTTGTTAGGAGTTCTAATGCAAGCAACAATGTTTTATTTAATCATTATTTCTTTGAATTTATATTGTGAAAATGCCTAGGGGGGTAGTTTGAACTCTTTTATCGCTAAGACATTGCCTTCTGTTTAAAAATCTAATAGAGGTTTGCAAACATATATTAATTAAGCATCAGAAGGTCCCTTTGAGGGAGACATGGTAAGTAGCATTATACTTGTTATACAAATATTAAAGAGGTTTCAACCTATTGAAAGTCACACTGCAATTCAGTTCTAGATGTGGAATTAGAAATTAATTGTTCTGTGTTCTAATGATTCTTTCACTGTTGATTTTTTTTTTTCAAGTATGATAGTGATAATAAATGACAAACTAAATACACAATGGATAGTGGATATCATGGAACAATCTGATTGTTATTATCTGTCCTTGGCTGCTTTGTAGCAGAGAGGTTAATTCAAATGTGCTACTTTCGACAACAAATACCAATAAGGGTTATGTTCTCTTCTCAGTATGTGTTTGTAAGTCTCACTAATGATAATGGAGGTTATGTGCCTGCAGGAGAATGAAAGAAGAATTCATCTATCATGTCAATGATCCATAAAGTCAGAAGAAATTATATAGTCTACTATAAATGCGCTGAAGGAGCCATTATAGTGTATTAGGTAAATAATGTGTTTTTTAAAAGTCTCTACATAGAATATGCATGTAGCTAATAAACTATAAAGCTCAGATGAAGCCATCGTATTATTATTGAATTACTGTGCTTTAAAATAGTGATCTTCAGCTGAATATCCAGAAGATGTTTTCAGAAGGATGAACAGTTTATTGCAGATTCCTAGTGACTGAGTGACAGGCCTGTGTGTTGGAATGTGCCTGTAGCATCTTGCATGGGAACAGGTGACAGCAGCCTTGCCTCAATCTATGGGTGTTGACTCACAGATCTTTTGACAGACCCAATAAGTGGCCTGACACAAAAATACACATTCAAGAGAGGATAAACATTTTGTTGAATCAATATAATGTCAGGACTGCAAACCACTCTCAGTTGCTAGCAGAGAGTCACCAAAAGTAGAGAATGCTATTTATCCTATAACTAAAGGAGAAATTTTGGACACTTCCCTAAAGAGTCTGCAGCTCATCTTTTGCAATACTTAGGGGTGAGACATGTGGTCTCAGCAAGCTGATAGAAAGCACAGAGGTTATGATGCATAGGTTCCCTACTGGAGAAAGTTAAATGCCTCTGAAGCCATTATGTGGAGCAGTGAACTGCTTTAAGCCAGCAAAGAGGAGACATAGAGCTTAAAAGTGTGACTAAACTTCCTTCCTCCAAGAGTTAGAGCACTCTTGTAGGTACACATATGGCAAAGATGATTTTTCTTTCTAGAAGCCTTTAGAATCTCAGCCCTTCAGAATACCTGCAAAACAACCAAGACAAATGGGACACGTCACAAATTGTGAAGTAACTTGGCTGAAGGCAGGCAGCTGAGAAAAGAGC
Organism: Poliocrania exsul; assembly: GCA_035041345.1. Taxonomy (NCBI): domain Eukaryota; kingdom Metazoa; phylum Chordata; class Aves; order Passeriformes; family Thamnophilidae; genus Poliocrania; species Poliocrania exsul. The sequence continues at coordinate 27,205,399 of JAWWLZ010000042.1, read as the reverse complement.
AGCAAAGCCAAGAATAAAATCCAGGTCTTACAGCGTCTGATTCATCTTTCCAGCCCATAGATGCCCGTGCTTTTTTAGTTCCTGAAGATTGTTCCTATGTCACAATAACTCCAAATGAAAACTCTTCTTTTTTCACTGTGTCTCATTTATCCTGAATTTGAAATAGTGCAGTAACCTCAGAAACATCATGGGAAAGAGCTTTATCTGTGCCTTTTTAATATGCTAACTACTGCAAAAATGAGATGCTTACATCTTCTTTCAGATACATCATTGAGAGTCAACATAATTGTATCAGGGACAAATTTTACCTCTGGGGGAAAGAATAAATATCTGTTTAGAGCTTCAAAACCAAATGTCTTTGCAACATGAAAAAAATGTGTTAGTGGAAATAGCTTGTTTCTCACCAGCTGACACAATAGGTGTGAATAATGACAAAAGACCAGTTTTCTTTGTATATTCTATTTCTATGGGGAGGGAAGGAGCTGTTTAGAAGAAGTAATTTTTTAAACTCAGTTGAACAGCCTATGCTAGTGACTGCTATTGAAGTGCACTCTTTCCAGGATCTTAAAGTCCATTCTATTCACTTTTTAAATACTTTCATATCAGTCATGTCTAGCTTCCCTTTGTTTCAGTTATCTAATTGATTTGGAAATGAAGAGAAAATATGGAGGCAGATACTTTTATGAAGTCAGGATGTGGGGCACTGACATGTTTCTGCTGTAGTTTGTGTAATGACTAATTCTATTGTAAGAAATTCTTGCTGAAATGAATGTGTATGTTTAATTTTTGCCAAAACGTGTGCCAAGGCACTAAATGGTGGTCTAGCACTTCTGTGTGATGAAAGCTTTATCAGTACTAAGCTGAAAACAAAGGTTTGCAGGCAAATATTTCATTTGGATTCATCTACCCTGTAAAAATAGCTAATTTCTGCAATAAATTAAAAGAGTTACTGATTAATTCTGTCATATATGCTCTTCAATATTTGAAAATTGAAATGTATTTCTATGTCATTACAGTTTGGAGAAGATTTGGCATTAACTTCAGCCAGAAATGATCAAACCTTTAGGCAGTGTATTTTTTATTTGAGACTGGGAAAATATAACTTTCTTAACATAATAGACTTCACCTTCTGAAATCTCCACTCCTTTTTCTTATTTCAGATGAGAATTAGGCAGTTCTGTATGAGGCTTATCAGATCAATAATGGAACACATAGAAACTTGGTAATGACTTACATAAATAGGTGTTATGCCCTCATCATTCCAGGTTAATAAGTCTTCTATAACGAAGTGACTTCAGAAGAACCTAGAAATGTGATGTACTATCTAAGAAAGAATTTTAGATGCAAACTGACATGATGAGAAGAGAAATGGAGGGCAGGTAAAGAGACTAGAACTGTATCAGCATGGAGGAAGGAAGGATAGGAGGAAGGTGATAAGAAGACAGAAGTAGATAACCAAGGGCATGAAAGAATTAATGAAGCTTTGCTGGAATAGGGTTAGAATGAAAATAATCCATCAGCATATAAGGACCTTTTCTGGTTCTCGTGTTTAGAAAACTTCAATTTAGGATCTGAGATCTGTAAGAGCAATTAAGGCAGTACCTGAAGATGAAGTTATAGCTGCTTCTGTAGAGGGATCCTGGGTTCGTTTTGGTCCAATGCAAAGGTGAAATCAAGGACAGCTACACCTAAAAAAATACCATGGATTAACTTTTAAGACTTTTTTTCCTATTATGTGTAAAGTAGCACTTTAGAATAATAATTTTAAACTTGTTATTGAAAACTGCTCTTGGAGAGATATTGTTAATTATTTATGATCACTCAGTATTAACAGATCTCCCCATTTCAGTGTTCATATGGTGGCCACAGGCAGAAATAGGGATTTGAATGTTTAGCCAGCAACCTGATTTAAATTGAGTTACCAGGCTTTTGCGAAAAAACCCTTGAGCTTTTGTGGATCACTTGTATGGGCGACACAGAGAGTATATTGTCCTAGTCTACAAGTTGCCCATTAATTAGGACTGGAGAAATTTTATACTAATCAATACTTAGTATTCATCCAATTTATTTTATGAAGATGGACTGTTACAGATGAAATTCCATTGACATAATTTTAATGCAAAAGTTTAATGTTTAGATGAAAGGCAATGCAAAGAGAATGCTTGCCAGCTAGTCTTATTGGAACTCTCATCATTGTGCTTTGATTAGTGGCTTTTTTCCAGCTACAGAAGAATCATTCATAAAACTTCATATTTCTAAAAGTAGATATTAAAACACGAGTAAAATATACCTGCCAATATTCTACACAGACATCAACTCAACAAAATCTAATGTGCTTATGAATGTAAATCTTCCCAACAGTCTTCAGCTGTGTATCAGTCATGGTAACTCATGATATAATTCCCTGAATCCCTATAATGCATTTGGAATTTGCTGTAGTTTATCAAAACTGCAACAAAAGTCAAGTTTTGGCAATAAATGAATTTTGAGAACATCTGATCTCTATTTAAAGCACGTTTCATTCAGCATCAGCTAAAGACTGTGATTTTTGCCTACAGCTTTCAAAAAGCAAAGAAGTAATCAACAAAATATAAACTGATAACTTTTCTCGTGACAACACTTTTTTCATGCAGTCATGTTTTACACTATACTACAGATTAAATATTTTGTTTTGACAATATACCCCTTTTGGGTTTTATTTTCTCTCATATGCAGTACTACACGCATATCCTTAGCTTTCCTCAAGAGTTTTACTCAGTAATTGCTTTAATAGGTGCAAAGTGAAGCATACTGATAAAGGTTACCAGGATATATTCCATTTAATTCCATACTACTGCAAGTGGATGATGGATTTCCTTACAGTATTCTTTACTAACACCACAAAATAGTAACTAATTTAGTCTGCCACTAGATGTCATTCCTTTTTCATGTAAATTTGAACAATGCAAATTTCTACTTTAAATTTTCAGTTAAAAATATAGATATTAACACCAAAGGATTAATTTGTTGTATTTATATCTAAAAGGATGTCTTTCTTTTATTATCATACATGAACAGGATGCTGTAAACTTACTGGGAACTGTCAGCAGACACACCTGTGTTTAAAAGAAGATGTGAAAAGATTTCATATGCTCAAGTGCCTGCTGTTGCTCTGTTTGGATAATTAAGGAAATCACTTTTTGGAAGAGGTTGATTTTGTTAGGTGAAATTCATGTCAGTATTGGAGGTTCAATGACATATAATACTTTTTTAGCCCCAAACCTATTCCACTAAACCACAAAGTTGCTTTTGCTTTGCGTATATCACCTCTCTTCTCAGAACCAGTTTCTTGGTTCAGAGAGGATTTTTTCCTCACACCCTCTCTGATCTGTTCATGTTTCCTTGCAAAGCAAAAGCCAATACAATTCCTCAGCCTTTTTGTGCCTTGCAGTAGGCTTCATTCTGGATAATGACAGATTCCTGTAAAGACCTTTATTCATTTTATTATCTATGCCCATTAAAAACTGTAAATGTTTCTCTTTATTGAGACGACAATTTCTGAAAAATCTAAATAGTCTATAGAAAAGACTTAATTCCATTTTACATTTATTACAAATTCACTTTGTAACATATATGAGGGTTTTAGGGTTTTGGATAAAAGAAGTTTTATTCAACATCATTTTTATTTAGGGATTTTTATTCTTTATTTTTGTTTTTTGAGTTGTGCTCAATCATTAAGTTGAATGTACACTCCAATAATACCAGATGAGAGTTTTGCCATCTTTATGCCAATAATTGGATAGTCTTAGCATATATTTCACTGCTCTAGACAGAGTCTTTCATTAGGGGTTCTGGGCAAGGATGCAGCACCAATATTTCAAATATGCTCTGCAATAATTTAAATAAAACTCAGTGTACCAAAATGTGTGCAGTGACACATGAAAATCTACATCCTCTATTTTCTGTAATCTATGATCACAGCAAGGACAGTGACTTTCCAATGCTTATGAAAGTAAGATGCATTTGAAATGAGAAATACAGTAATTTTTAAATATGTGCTACCATATTTTGAGCTGTCAAACCCTTTAAGACCACAGACAATTTACAGTTGGCAACATTCTACTAAAATATTAAGATGCTGCATTTTAATTTACTAACATTCTGTTTGATATCAAATATTGATTTTTCCTTTAAATTTCACCTCACCATCATTTCCTTCTACTTTACCAGGTTGCAGGCCATTTTGTTGAAAAGTGTAAATCTCTGGCATACTTATACATTGCATTATTAGAAAAAGCTTCCTTTTTTTTTTTTTTGAGATAGATTACTTAGTACAAGATCTGCAATGTAATATATTTAGTTTTAATACCAAGAAGATTAGTCTTTCATGCAATACAGATATTAAAATTTAAATATTTCAGAACCCTTATAGAAAATTTCTCTTTGCTGTATCTTGAAATATGATTGCTCTTCTATTTTTTCCCCCCCTAAGATGGAAGATTTGCTGTTTCATTGTTGGGAAGCATCTGTAAGCAATATAGGAATTTAATTTCCTCAAGACGAGAGATTCAATCATTTTCATATTTTGGATTTTGGAAAAATCTAGTTCCTCCATGGATTCCCTCTCTCATCTCTAGACCTATTATTTTGGACTATATTCCTTGCAAAATAACCCTCATGGGTCAGTGTTCCTGTGTTTCAGTTAGACACAGGTTCTATTAATGCAGTACTGATATAAGGTGGTCTGGGTCACTGGCTGTGGTTTGGTTCCTGTTTCCCTACAAGAATTAACTCTCCCATTGATGTGTTTCACTGTAGTAGTAAGAAATAGTCAATAATCTGTAGACATGAAAAATAAATAATGCTAGTGTGGAAGAAGTTCTGGCATGATTAGAGGTATGGCCTCTTTATTGAAACATACCATTTTAATGCAATTTCTTTTTTCTCTACACTCGAGCTGATAGATGTTTTATGAGTAACTCACCTGTACTCTGATTTGATTTGAGTACAGACTTTTACATGAAACATAGCTTGTGCTGTGTCAGCTAGATCAATAATCCATAAATGTCCAGACCTTTTGGCTGGAGTCCTCGATTACCCAGAGAAAGGAATCAGTCTTTCATTCCACTCTGATGGCAGGTACCAGATGCTTTTGCTTATTTCATCCTCACTAGATGGCTTGCTGCACAGTTTTAAAGACTCTGGTCATAAGACTCCTTCTTCTAGATTCCAAGAGTACCAATATTACCACTTTCCTCCTCTTATACATTGACACTGCTAGCATATGCCAGGTGTCATCTTATTTCCTAACATCAGGCTACTGGTGTCTATAATAGCTCTTGCTGTGTATGTAACTATTTAAAGAAATTCCTTTCATAGTCCCTCAGTATGAGCTGGCTTTCAAATGCCTGCTCTGTGACCATGAATTAGCTTTCTTTCTTTTTAGTAGTTAGTACCCTCTCAATAAGTATGTATGACAGGTGACAGAGTCTAGTAAGTCATGGTGATAGTCCCTGAATGTTTCAGGAAATTTTTTATCATCATTTAGGGTAGTAGAAACTGGCCTAAAATATTGCAGTTTAAACAAAATGTCTTCTACTGATTTATAGTACAGAAGAGATATTTCCCAGTACAATTTAATCAAAAGATGGAAGTGGCTAATTCCCTAAAATACTAATCCAATTCCTCAATTGTGGCAAGTTAAAATTTCTCTCTCACAGCTAATTAATCTCATGTTGAAGTTGTAAGATTTCAAAACCTTCAAAGAAAGATCTGAAAGGTAGCTTTTATTCTGTCATTACAGAAAAGTATATTTGGTTCATGGGGAGGAAAATACTCATCCAGGTAAATTACAATGATATTCAGCCTGTAAGTACTTTTTCTCTTCCAATGGTTTCTCATTTTTTCGTGGAGCTATGGTATAGTTGGATAAATTGTTCTTCTGATTGTGCTCTAGTTTTCCTAAGGCTTTAGGCTTTTTACCAGTTTGTTTTAATTCTAAATTAAAAAGCGGCAACAACAACAAAACAAACAAACCACTCTCCCCTGCCAAACCCTACCCCGATGTATGATTTTCAGACTGACTAAGTGGAGTTAGAAATACAACCTTGTCTTCATGCTTTTGATCTCTCTAGATGCTGGGTTTCATCGTTAGTCAATCAAATTTCAGAAGACATTTTTATCCATATTCAGCCAATTGTTATCATGCTTGCTAAGCCATTTGTGTTTAAGGGAGCAGCAAGCAATTCAGGCAGCCTCCAGTCCTGGAGGACCCTGGTACATAAAGAGAGTCATAGGAGTGACACAAAAGTAAGGGACTCACTGGAGGTCTTCTGAATGTGATCTTCATTCAAAGTTGACAATGGAAAGGAAATGTGGGATAAAGACTATGTTTCCTGGGAAATCCTAGTGGAGGCATTAATATTTAAGCACCAGAGACTTCCACAGAGTGCATATCCTCTTTTTAACAGTAAAATCACTGTATTCTAAATTAAAATAAAACCCCTCCATTGAGGTACATGTTAGGCATTGTGCATATCAGCCCTGTTCCTGCAGTCACCAAATGGGAACACAGAGTACTGCATATGTTTTCTCCAAAGATATTAGGAGGCGCATTGTTTATAAAAGCCAAGACAAATCTGTAATGGACCTGACAGACTGGCTAACAGAGCCTGGTAAAATGCTAACCTTTGTTGTGATGTTAAGGCTATAGGACAAGCCAGCATCCATCCTCACTTCTGTGGGGACTGCTCTGAACACAACCTTTAGATACAATTGTGTCTCTCCGTGGAGGGCTGCAGACTCTCCTGACTGCTCCGCTCCGAGCTGACTGGATGCAAGCCAGGTCTGTGCAGAAGCAGCCTAGTTGCATTACTATAGTGCTGAGTTGGAACTAAGCCTTGGTAAATTTGAATGTATTTCATACTCTTAAGTCTCTAATTAATTCTTAAAAATAGGATTTTACCCTGGATCAACATCATGCTTAACAGTTATGATGGCCATTTTGTATTATGGTGATCCTTTCAAAATTATTTTTTAAAAAAGGAAAGAAGAATAAATTACTTACTGTGGTAAGTAAGTCTTGATCCTGAATAATCGTGGGAGTTTGCAAAATAGCTCTGTAATTAACATTGTTGGATTAATGTTGTTGATTTAAGTTCTTAGAAATTCTGAGCATCACAATCCTAATAAATCTAGTGGTATTGGCTTTAGCTATGTACATTAGTCATGAAAAATATAGCTCTGAGATATAAGAAAATTCATTCATCTGCAGTTCTAAAATAGAACAGTGATTTTTCCTCCAATCAATAAATACAAATAACAGACATTGTTATCATTAATCTGAAACTTCAGAGTCCTTACTTCATTTTAACCAGAGGTCTTCTACAAGCTTATTTTATTTAATAAAACTGGGGGAGATTGTTTTCACATCTAGACGAGTGAAACCTATTGTAACATGACTTTCGCAGTCTGTCAGGTAGACTGTAAATTATGAAGATGTGAGTACACAAAGGAAGTACTGTAGTTAATTTTAACAGTTTTTAAAGCAGGTCAAGTTTTTGATAACACCAGGGAGAAAAAAAATGGATATTTCTTGAGCAGAGTGCCATATCAGCATGCTTTTTATATTTGCTATAGGTCATTGACTGTAAAATAATCAATCTCACATGGCATGTCCAGATAATATGTTGAAGAAATTAAAAACATTCAGTTTAGAAAAATAACATATGTAGATTACCTGAAAACTTTTATTTCTACTTCTTGCAAGATACTAAATATTGTTCCAAAGCATACTGCTACCGCAAGCACAAATATTTTTTAGTCAGTAGAAGATCAGTTATTTTGTTGTAACTTGCTACAAATCAGCAGTTTTAATGCATATTGCAACTACACATTTGTTATCTTTTCTTCCCTGAAACAGATTTATAGGGTTATTTCAGACAATATTTTCACTGGTATGATATTATTGAGTGATTTTTTTTTTTCATTTCAGGAATTTTCTGAAGCAAAAACCATCAAGTCCCAAAGTTATAAGTGACCTTTATATATATTCCATATAGAGAGAATTATTGCAACATTTGTTGTGTTCAGAAGTCATATCATACACAGCAGCATTGCAAAGACAGGTTTGAATGAAATTCAGTTCTAATCTGCAAAAAGATACTCTGAGAGGATTTAATTTCATCATTCATTTTGATATGTACAGTGGATGTATATACCTGAAATATCCATGCTAAACTTCTTTTACAGTTCATGAAAAGGAAGGCATTCCCAAGTGTGATTCATAGAACTGTTTTTAGATATCTACTTTGGCAGGAGATAAACTGCCAGCAGTGTCTATTTATGTTCATGAACGGCTGTGAAGGCAACAAAAGCAGTACCTGATATGTAGACATCTACATTTGCTTCCCATGGCTCCAGCTAGCTTTGGATTAGGTGTCAAGAGCGTGCAGCTCTTTCCATTGCACTGAAAAGCAAAGCTGTTTCAGCATACAGATACTACAGACTGCAAGAATGCTTTATCACTCACAAGATCTCCAGAAATTTCTGTGGGAAAAAATGTGTGGGTTTTTTGATGTTTAGTTAGATGACTATAAGGGGTTTTTATGATACTGAGATTTATAAATCTGAAAAGACCTCTTTTAGACAATTATGAAAACTTTCTAGGTGCCTTTGCATCAGCACATGGCAGATATGGTCCTTTGTGAATCTGCCTCAGTTACATAGTTGTGAATTTTGTGGGTGTTAGCAGCACTGCTCAGTCAGTCTCATGCAATGAGGTCTTTCTGTTCCTCTGACTGAATTCCACTATGTGTTGGAATATGCCTTTTCAGAAAACTTTAAATTTTGTTTTTCAGTGTTACTGAAGGACAAAGCTCGGTCCACAAATGCATATCCTTTGCCTTAGCAGAACACAGGTGTTTTCTACCCCAAATATATATGCACTAAGAACCTGGACAACAAAAAAGGGGAAAGGAAGGAAACCAATCATAAACTCTCTTGTGCCTTACACTTTGCAGATGCAGCCTTAGAGACTCAGTCAGTAAACAGCGTAGGGCATGTGTAATAGCTTTTTTTTTCACTAAATGACTTATTTATTTATTTATTGATTGATTGGTTGGTTGATTAATTAATTAACTAATTAGTTAGGATTTTTATTTGCAATGGTTTAAAGCACAGCCTTACACTTCCATAACAGGCAGAAATTGTTAGGGGCTACGTCACTCCATTGGAAGTCGGTTCTATTACTGTTAGAGATTAAGGACACATAAGGCAGTCCAGAACTGAGCCCAGAAGGAAAGCAAAGGAATTTCCTTCTTAAGCTTTTGTCTTTCAAATCTGTTTAAAATAAGTCTTTGATATTGCCATATTTAAGTATGTAAAATTTTGAAATCAGCTTACATAATTATTTTTGTGAGTAGTTAATAATAAAAGCTATTATGCATCTCTATGTATAACATTTGTTATATGGTAACCATAGATAGGCTGTCTGTGAGAAAGAAGATTTTAATTTACAAAACAAAGATAATGTTTACTGAATTAAATTCTTAATACCTTAATTTTCTTTATTCTGAGTAAAGTTTGCATGCAATATTTCTGTATTGGTGTTTCATATAATTTTTAATTATCACCATAACTAAATCCCACCCTTTAACCTTACAAGTGTATAGAATCCAAGCTCTGAAGCTTTTTCTACATGACAATTAAAGTACATGGCACACTGGTTCTAATTCTGGAAGAATCATTAAATGAAGAATTAGGGCCACATACCCCTAAAATGTTAAGCCTAGCAAATCAGCAGGTATTTTCTAGGTATTGTTGAGAGAAAGTTTAACCATGACAACATCATATAATAATGTCAAATTTTTTATTCTCCTATCAGTAGCTATTAATAAATATCTCATGATACACGATAATATGAATTGCAAAGTGCATGTTATTCCATAATTATGCTATTCATACTATTATTCCACCCTTTCTTTACAGAATATGGAAATCAAAAATAAAATAAAATTTAAAAAAGTGTGAAAATTTAAGATTTTTTGGAGGATCCAAATTCCCTCAGAGATCAGCCATTTGATAAGTAGTAGTATAAAAGTCAGAAGAACCATAAGCAACATTGCTTGGAAAGTTCTGAGTTAGCTCAGAGGTCTCAGAAATATACAGTATATTGTGTAACTTTTTCAGGGAATACAATAAGTCTGAAAAGTAAGTCACCAGAATCTGACATAAATAAAATGGATTGGATGATGTTTCTTTGTGCCATGGATCTCAGACTTGTGTCATTGATAGCAGCCTTCATGTTGGTGTGATACTATGGTAAAAAAGAAAACAAGCAAGGACCAAAAACAATAGGAATAAGGAATGAACAGTCTTTTTCTGAAGAAGTTGCATTAATATTTTCAGATAGCTTTGTTTAAGAAGAATAGGTATAGGAAAAGTTAATAGATACCAAGGTATTATTCTTTCATTTCAAAAAAGGCTTCTATTCAGTTCACAGGAACATTTCGTATATGCTCCAACTGCCTTAAAGACATGCAAAACCAAGTGGGAAATCATATTTTAGTTTATAGTGTAAGTCTTCTACATTTTCAGGTGATAGGAGACCATGAAATTTATCATCACAGTTCCAGAGGAATATACATTTATGAATTCATTGAGAGTTGTACCTCAAAATATGTTCCTTTCAGATATCACAGAGAGAAAGATAACACCAAATTGCCTACTATTTTGTCAGTTGCCTGTGGCACTTGGGGTAATCTAAGTTGATACTTAACCTTAATTTTCAATTTCAGAAAATCAGGAAGATTTCTTTATCTGAGTATGAGAACTGAATAGGAAGTACTTTCCTTTACAAAAATCCTGCCTGTATAAACACTAAAAGTTGATAAGCAGTGGCTAAACTGACTCTAGACTAGACCTGTGAAGGAAACCATGCAAGAATGTCTGTCAGAGATACTTTTTCTCTAAAGTGATCCAGTTGCCACAGACTGACAGGAATTACTGATCTCACCTGACATGATCCATGTAGATGTCAGATATACAGCACTTTACCTGGCTTCCTCTATCTTCTGAGAGGAGAGAATGGCCCCTCAGGAGGACAAGCAATCCAGTTCTGGATTCTTAAATACCTGCTTGGGTGTCAGTATTTGTGACTTCTTCCATCTGAACTGTGGAGCTGGCTGTCACATAGGAAGGGCATCACCTATTCTTCTCCAAGTACCTTTCAAAAGGGAGAATAGCCAGACTTTCAGTGCAAATCATGGAAAGGGCTTTCTTCAAGTTTTGAAAAATAAAACCAGACTTTTTCGAACTTAGAGTACATCCTTTTGTCTTCTTAGGTAAAATCCAAATTCAGTTCAAATTAAAATACAGGAAGCTAGGGGAGAAGTTGTCTAGTAAATCCACACTAGGATAAGCAAAACCCTACACTTAGAGGAAGTTTGAGATGTAAAACCTACATTGAGATAAACTTAACTTGAGGCTCTACTTTTTATTGGATATAGTAAAACATTATACGTAAGTCCATTTTCTGGTTTTTTGAGGCCCAACTGTATAAAAAGATGACATTGCAAAGTAACACAAGAAGTCTCTAATTTTTTTTATTTTTTTTTAACCATATTTCACATGAGTTTTTGTGAATGTTAGACACTGGGACAAGTAATTTTTTCTTTTTTCTCCTCTACAGAAATAATAGTGACAACAAAAGAAGTTGTGAAAGTTTCAAAATCCTATTTGTCTACTCTTGAAAAATAAGTCCTAGGCTTTTGAATTGCTCAGGCATATTTGAAATATATCAGTCTTCCTTTTCACACTTTCTTATTCTCCTTTAGTTACTCAGGATCCTATGATTGTTTAAAAAAGCACATTTGCAGTATAGTACATACAATTTTATATCTGTATTTCCCAGCTGAGGAACTGAGATACCTATAAGAGCAAACACAGTGCAGGGATATATGTAGTATATGGTATATTTGTACGTAAAGTATACTGAGTACATGTACTCAGTAATTTAGTCACCAGGAAAAAAGTACTCAACCAAGTTGCAGTAGATATCAAAGCAGTACATATCTGAGGGGAGTGAAATTAAAATATAAATTCATAGCTCAGTGGAGAGCATCCATGTGTACAATGGAGAAATTTAGAGTACCCAATTAAGATTCTTAATGGCTTTGCATTTACCTAAAATAAAGGTCCTAGTGGGTATAGGGCAGAGAGTTTCTTGTTCCAAAAAGAGACATTATCTGCAGATATTGGCTAGCTGAAGTGGCACACTGGCACTAGCACAAAGACCTCACTTGTTTGACAGACAAGTTCATGGCATATTAAGCCAGATTTTTCTGGCCTTAAAGATCCTCTTATGAATTGTCCGTCTGTTCGTGGATGTTAAAGTCAAAGAGACAGTACTTGTCAACTTGTGAATTACTTTGGCAGTGTACATGAGTATATCCCCTGATAACCACTCAAGAATTTTGAAGATGACACCATTGCTAGGAAAAAAATAATCACAAATGTTTATTTTATGTTCATATCATTATGCTTTGATATTCTACTGAAAGGCACTACAGAATTTACAATCTCTCCACAGTTACACAAAATCAGGAGAGCTTATTGCTGTTTTAGGTCCTGGGAAGCCTCAGTCATGGACAACTCAAAAAAGGAGCCACAACAAACTTGCAACAAACTTGTTTTGTTAGAAATTTGAGAGATGAAAATAAAATACATCTTTACAATACAATCATGTAGCTCATAGTTGATTTTAAAATATTATCTCACTGCATTGTGGATTTTTCACAGTGCCAAAGGAAGGGACTAGTAACTCTGCTGTGATGAGAAGAAATAGTGAATCAGGGCAACAGTCTTTTTCTGACCTCTGCGATATTACACAGTTTACAGTATCTTTCTCAGTCTGTTGGTAAAGTTGTGTTAACAACATGTGAGCAAGGCAACCAGTCATCCACCCACCTTCTTTTTCCCCCTTTCACGGATCTTTCTAGCACCAAAAGCTTTCCACTTCACAATGCTGTTTACTTTAAGGCAATTAGCATAGGTATATAAAGAAAGTGATTTGTGCCTACTTTTTTTTTTTTAATCTATTCCATCAGCTTTAGTTGTTGTTGTTGTGTGTGGGTTGTGGGTTTTGTTGTTGTTGTTGTTGTTTTTTCTTTTTTGTCTTCTTCTGGGGACAGAGCAAATTATTCTGAAAGAAATGTCCCAGTAAAACTGGGCTGAAGAGAAGTATTATCCCCTAATGATCCTTAATGTAGTATAGTTTAGTACTAATTACTCATTACCGAGCAATCTGGACTGCATTCAGTGCACACATTAATTCCCATCATTTATGTGCTCTGAAGGCACAGCACTACAGGCATTTAGATTTAGAGACTTTTCTTCTGTTTTGCCTTTTCATTGACTTAGAGAAAGGACCAATATATTTAATGAGTTACAAACCATTTGAAACCATTTCTTCTACACTTCCTCTCTTTCCAACTAAAGTAGATTTTGCAAGAGTATTCACATATATTAGAACCCAGGTATTACTTTAACTCACCTTTTTATTCTGCAAAAGGGTAAGTACACTTCAGATTTTACTGAGTTTTTCACTGACTTTTTAAGAACATGAATTTCTGACAGCCATTTTCTGACATATGTTGAAGACTTTAACCCGTGTTACATTGGGATAAAGTCAGCTGATGAATTTAGAATAATTTACTAAGAAGTTAATGTGGCGGACCTGCAAAATAAGGAAACTGAAGAAACCCTCACTCCTTAAGCATGGACAAAAAATTGTCAAATCCATAGTTAATATGAAACCCTATATGGGCTCAAGAAAAATTTAATGCTTGATTTACAGATTCATTATATATCAAAGCTAAAAGATCAAAGGAGTGAATTTACAAATATCCTTGTAAGGGAAATGAAATATCAGGTGACAGTTTGGTGGTGCTGCTAAGTTATTAGAAACCCCAATAGACCCCATTAAATGAGTAACTAGAGAATGAAAATGGTACACAAAATTCAGTGTCAATTGATATAAAAGAAGAAAAGTGTAAATGTTCTTAAATATGTAGATACAACACATGAACTAGACATTTCCATTTAGGAAAAATAACTGGGGTATTTCAATGGAAACACAGACTGCTGAACAAGGGCCAGCAAGTAAACTGAATCACAAAAAGTGATCAGGAAATAAAAAAGAAAAATGCATTCTACCACAGTAGAAAAAGAATGTCTGCATTTTGGGTACTGTTTGTACTACTGCTTCCTCAGACAAGGATGGCAAGGGTGGTCAGGCAGACTGAGTGGCTTCAGTGTGAGGAGTTGTTAAGGGGATAACACAATTTACCCTAAAAAAATGGTTACAAAGAGAATATAAGCAAAGTCTATAGAACCCTACAGGACATAAAAAAGCTACTCAGAGATTATTTCACTCATAAACTGGAAAGAACTTGTGTGAAATTAAGCTGATTCAGGAAAATTTTGTATAAAACTCTTTGACATTATGCACCATGGATGCTAAAATTTTGATGTAGATTGTGAAAATAATTGAATTAATTAATTGAAGAAAAATTCCTCACTAGCCAATAAAGTAAAAGCTGCCACCTCCAGGTGACTGAGGAGTCCTGAACTTTGCTAGAGGCTACATGGGAAAAGTATCACTTACTGCTTATTATGTTCTTGTGTTCTCGTTTTGACATCTGTTGTTGTTGACCATAATAGACATAGTCTATGGATAGACTAAACTTTTTTCTATCCAGCTTGATCATTTTTATATTATCTTTCATCTTCTTTAAAAAATCGGCTTTAACAGTCCATGAGTTTAGTCCTTTTCAGTCTGCTGACATCTCTAAAGATAACATTTTCAATCCAAAAATTCACAGCTAAAGCTTAAAATTTAAACAAGTCTTTCCCCAGAACCAGAGAAAAACAATCTAAATATTTACTTTACACCATAAATATTATATATTAACAATTACACATATCTCAACCAAGGTAGCTCAAATTCTAGCTGACAAAAATGAATGTATAATTTTGATTTGAAGCTTTTCAAATACATAGGTTCAGTTCTTGGTTTCCTAGGAAGCCTGGTGGTATTTAGTAATATTGAAGAGACTGAGGGGTGCTTTCCCCAGCTAAAATTGGCTTTTTAATGCTTATGAGAAGTCAGTCTCTCCATGGATGCTTCTGGACTGATGAAATTATTTGTCAAACAGAGCTTTAATTTACTTTCACTTACAACATATCTAACTGTATGTCCCATAGTCCTGCTTCCTCCATCATCCTGGAAAGCTTCTGATAAGTGTTTTTACTTCCTGCATAAATATAACATTTTTTGGCAACACTTTGATCACAGTCTGCATGTATGTCAAAATGACAGTTTTATGCACACACAAGTCAGAACTTCTAAGGCACTCTCCCACATCCCACGCATGTATGTAAGTAGCCTGATTTATATGCGTACTCAAAGGCACTACATTTTTTTGGAGGCTATATTAAGTGGCCTTATAGCAACATTCTAATTCAATCAGCTAACTTTGTCATCCAAACAGATGTAATATTAGAGTCTGATCCAAACGGAAAGAAACAAAAATGGATAGGAAAAAATAGGACACCAGACCCAAAAAGAATGGCTTTTTTCATGAGATTACTATATTTTTCAGACTGAAGGAAAAGAAAGGCAGATCAGAATAAATCCTTAATTAGAGGCTATTTTCTTACAAAAATCTTCTCTGAATATATATCACTAAGTCAGACGTTACATTATTCACACTTTATGTAGAACCATCTTAATTTCTGTGGTTATTTTGCTGAAACTAGACAAAGAACACTTTACAGACCTCACGGTGATTTGAGACCCATAAAACATTAAAGAGCAAGAACTTCATAGCAGAGGACATAATCCTTTGATATAAACCAGAAAACAGTCCCACCCACATCACCTCTCTTTTATTCACAGAGATTTAATTTGTTCATGTATTTTGCAACAAATATAAAATACCTTTTTGGTCTTGTTGATATTCTTATAAGTTCAATTCTGCAAAGTGTAGACAGTTTTATTTTATGTATAAGAATTCATACAGTAAATCTGTCCCTCACCTTCAAAGCCCATTATATTTAGAAAAACAACTTCGAGCTATGAATGAAATCTATAGGACCTTTACCATTTCTTAAAGGGAAGCAGGATTAGGTTGTTATTGATTCAGTGGGATTAATATGCGTGATGCTTCTGCAGTTAGCAAAGCTTTTTCAGACTTGGTTTTATAGTGACTGTAGGAATAGAACAGCAAAGATCTGCATCTCCTTGCCTACCACTCCAAATATTATGTCCATCAAATTTTTCTTTTCCATTTTCAGAACTAAATGGAGCCCTTTTGATATGAGATTACTGATGCTGACATTGGCCAGTCATTTATACAAACAACCTGAACATCTTGAATGCAGCTTTAAAAAATGAAAACTGTACATGGCTTCTTCTGAATAAAATAACAATCATTCTCTTTTATTTGTATGCCAGAAAGCCCAATTCCAACCTGCTTTCACAAAGGGGAATTTGGTAATGTGTGTTACTGCCCTGAGACCTATTTTCACATACTGTATTCCTCTGACTATGAAGTGTTTTACAAAAATATTTAGATTTGCAGTGCTTTAGGGGACTTACTTCTAATGGAGTAAATAGGGAGTGCTCTGTATTTTTCCATTTAAAAAGACATAGTTTTTCTGAGTTTATAAATAGCTGTGGGTCTCTTTTATTTAACATTATATTTACTGTAGAAACATAAATTTCTATGTAGTTGTTTCAGATGTAGATAGTCATGATGTATCCAGTCATATGGTATCCCTCTGTTTCATTGTTTTGTGCAATTTTTGTTTATACTACACTGTTAGTAAAGTAGTATAGATGCAAGCATACAGTGATTCAGAGTTATTAAAGATGACATTGATATAGAATTTCTAACAAGCTAGCTTTTTTTTTTTATCATTTCATGCTTGAACATGCATTTTATCTCTTCTACTACGGAACTGGAGGCTTTTCAGGTGTGGTCTCCACAACCACTTCTGGTGCTTCATCATTACAGGTTATAACAGAGGGCTTGCAGAAAGGGGTTTGATTCTGTTTTGCTACTTCCAAATCTTGCATGATGATGTCAAAGAAATACATGATGTTTAAAGATAATTCTGATAAAATAAGGTAAATACAACTTCATACAGCACCATGGAAGCTGATATGAGGTGTTCAATACTATTATTTGCTATTATGGTAGCCAAGCCTTTATTGGGTTATTCTTGTATTTTACCAAAATTACTCTTGAAACAAACACAGACAAGTTTCTTTGAGTGTGATTTGGTGAAAGGGAATGTAGGTACATGGTGTGACTCTTGAGGATGGTCCTGTGCAGGGCTAAGGGTTGGACTCAATAATCCTTGTTGGTCCCTTCCAGCTTAGACTGTTTTGTAATTCTGAATTTCTCTGAAGAATCACATCTAGTTCTGTGATGAGCTGCAGACCCGCTGCATCCTGCAGTGCTTTTATCTCACATTGATTATAATCTAACAGATTTTCAGATAAAGGAATTGAACCATTTTATCTCAGGTTCTGTAGCACAGAGTCCCTGATGCTGGTGACTTTTACCAGGCAGAAATTTCAGAATCCCTGCATGACTGTACAGACCCTACAACATGCCTACAATCAAGAAGGAATTTGAGTTCTGGCATTTTTCATTCAAATTTACTCTGATAAGGTTAACTATAGCTATTAGTTAACTTTCTGCATAGTATGAACAGATGGCGTCCCCAGACTGCTCTAAATATATTCTAATGCACCCAGGACCAGACAGCAGTACTCTCACCCACACTGAGAGTATATTTTTTTCTACACATGCTCTTTATCCCCTGGAACTTCTTGTGGAGTAACATACCTTACTATTTCATAGCCTGAGTGTAGATCAGCTTGGCCCATATGAGGTGTTGGTATTTGGATTTTTTACTAGCTCTGTGAAAAATGTTATATTTTCTTGATGCATTCCTCCGAATTTGTCATTATTCCTTTCCCCCTACATCATTCTAAAGAGTAGATGAAAATAAGGAACCCTACATGGGATTATAATGGCTGCTTATATGCTGAGCAACCCTGCACACCTATAATTAAAGGCTAATATATATGTTACCCACTTATATGTACATTCCTCTTACCACTGTGAAGTGCTTCTAGTTTGCATTTGGTGTTTGTTTTTTGTTTTGTTTTTGTTATTTTTTGGTGGGTTTTTTTTTTCCCTCTCCCCCATTTGACTTAATTCCTTGAACTTTATTCTGACAGAGAATTTGCGTGATTTTCATTTTCACATTTGCAGTGTCTCAGGTCAAAATTGTTTTTTTGTTTTTGGTTTTTTGGTTTTGTTTTGGATGTAAAGGAATAATACTAGGTTGTTGGTAGAATATGGCTTCGTCCTTAATAATATGTAGAATGGTTTTTCCTACCTTTCTTTTTCAATACCTTGATTTCTACTTTTGTAGTCACTGTTTGGCAGGCAAAAAAAGGAATAGCATGGTTACCACATCTTTGGAATACAAGCAGAGAGTGGTGGAGAATTCAAGTGTAGAATCATGAATTTTGAAAGACAAAGGGTACTTAATGTGGGGGAAATATTAAATGCCTTTGTTGCTTGCTAGTGATACTGGAATTAAATATGAAACAGAAGGGAAACTGAGCTATGAAGGATGGTACTAAACAACCATTATGGGAAAATGGCTTGCAATTTTGAGACTGGAGAAAATTTCAGGATGAAACATTATGAGATGGAAAACATAATGCTGAAAACACAACTTTTCTCCTCTGAGATATAAAGGTTAAGAAACTAACACAGATAAGATGGTGAAGTGTGGTGAAATTGTCTCATCAAGAGGATTATGAGGCTAACAGGTGGACTTCATTTCCCATGACAGGGGGTAGAGTACAGTGAGAAATAGCATATTCTGATCTAAGGAACATGCATTACCAGGGGCAGGTAGAATTTAAGACACTGATTTTAACATTATTTGCTCTGGTTACAAACCCCTTCAAAGCATTTTATTCTGTACAGATAAGGTGGATGTAGAGCAGGGACCTAAGCCTGAAAATTATATGCTAGGATCACATAAACTGAAATGGAATCGTTAGATGAACAGAACAAAATATTATACCATTTATATTGGCTTTGTAAGTTAAAGCATAGGCTGAATAATCTCCACTTGTGTGAAATAAATAAACTTCAGTGCTATTAGGAATCAGCTACTAAGTGACCTCAAAGTAAAAAGCGCAAAGCATTGACTTCAGAAAATTTGAGACAAGGTAAAAAGTTAATAGTCTGAAGTGTCCTATCAATAACCGTGAAGAAAATCTGGAGTAATCCCAATTAATGAACATTTGTTAATACTATACTTCTACTATAAATATTGAAATCAAACACTGCATTGTTAACACAGTTGTTGGATTTAATCCATCTTTGTTAATAAGGATTTACTTGGGTCACAGTTAAAGCTGCTCCTGCTGTAAATCTAAAAGTACTCAATAATTTTTATAAAAGGAATTTTTTAGAATTTATACCTCGTACAGTCTATACCTTAACAATACTCTAGAAATAAAGATAAAAATGATAGCTTTCCATAAAAGAGTTGGAAGTCTTTGTTAAGATCTTTAGAGTCAGTTGTATATTCCTATTTATATGATTGTCATGAGGCTGGAAATTACTACTAGTATCAGGGTAGATCTAAATGATGTACTGCATCCTGTGGCAGGATATGAGCTGGCATAATGACTGGTTGTGGCTGTCTGTGGTGGCTTGACCACAGATGTTAACTAAGCACTCACCAGCTACTTGCTCTGTGACCCACTACAGTAAGATCAGAGAGAATAAGAGCAACCCTGAGTAAAACTTGTAGGTTGAGGTAAAGAGAGTTTAGTCAGTGAATGAAGAAGATAAAATAAAAATTGTTGTAAAGGCATTTGCATCACTCATCACCTCCCATAAGCAGACCACAATGCCCAGCCTGTCTCCAAGCAGAAGTGTGTTTGGAAAAAACAAACACACAATTTCTTTATTGCTGAGCATGACACTATAAGACTTGGAGTACATTTTTGGCCATTTTGGGCCAGCTGTCTGACGGTGTTCCCTCCAAGTCTCCTGCTTGCTCACAGCCTACTTGCTGGTAGTGGGGCAGAGTGAGAAACAGAGAAAACCTTATGGCAGTTGCTCAGCAACAGCTAAAACATTGGCCTATATCAATGCTGCACTGTCACAGATTCAAAACAGCACCATGTGGGCTGCTGTGAAGTAAGTTGACCCCATCCCAGCCAGAATGACTATTCTCTCTAATCTCAGGAACCATAGCTGTGTTATGGCAGTGGTGTTCACCTGAGCCATAGAAGGTATGGACACGAATGAAAGTTACTACTAATGACAATCATTATCATACAGAAGATATTCTCAAAATACTTAAGGCCAAAAGGCAACTCTTGGGAGACTTGAACAATAAAAAAGTTATAAACGTAGCCCTTTGAGGTTTTTTTAATATTCTGCTCCATTTTAATTTTGTTCCTCGCATCCTTTCTTCTTTGGAAGTTATATCTTGCTGATATAAGTAGTCTTATGTGCCATATGCATGAGGATAAGGGATTAACATGGGAGGTCTAACCAGTCTTCCCAAAATATCTATCCTTGAGTGCCTGGTTGCCCCTCCTGGCGGAGCTTACTGCTTCACAGAACTAAGTCCCTGCCTGTGCCTTAGCTGTAGGGTGCAGAATCTGCCATCTATCTGAAAACCATCTCTGCATGCCTCTTTAGTTAAGCTGCAGGATGCTGTGCAGACACAGCTGAAGCACAAGCACAAAATCCTTCCAGCTGCCTCTATTGTGGGGGTAGTAATTTCTAATAGAAGGAGTCAGAGACTCCTTGGACTGACACCTTAGGTTTCACAACTGCTTTTTTGTCTGTGTCCCTGTATAATACATTAGAGTAATCATTAAGTTATCTTCACTTTTTTTGGTGATCAAAATGATTTGGAAAACATTATGGGCTGTTTAATACAGTGTGATTTTCAAGGCTTATGACATTTATTAATTTGTAAAGGAAATGATGCATCTCTTACAGCTTTGCATCTCTTCATTCATCAGTTGAATGATTAAAGCTTATGCCCATTCTACTATGGTAAACAGGAAAATCAAATCTTTACCTATACTGAAATAAACAAGTCAACTTTTGTCCTTGCCTGAAGGGATAATGTCATTGCCTTGAGCTTACATCTATCATTACCATGAATTAATTAGAATGAAGTAAAGCTTTAAATGTCTTCCCTCTGACTTATTCAGAAGTTCCTCCAGCATTACTACAACTGTCAATCATTTCAGTCCTTCAAAAATGTGTATAAAAACTATTAGAAGTATTTTTTTTGTAGGTTCAACAGCAGGAGATAGTGAGTCCCTTTTGTGCATTGACGTTTGAGCTCTATCTCAAAAATTATTTCATAGACTCCTTCTAATCTCATCTTCTCTGTTGATATCTTTGTCTTGGAGAGGCAGTGCTCTGCTTGTCAGTTACAGGTATGCCAGAAAGTTCTGATAAATGAAGAAATAAAAGCATAACAATACTTTAAATAAACTACTATTTTTTAAAGTGTCTTAATAAGACAGCTGTGTTATTTAATGTAATAAAATATTTAATTTTGGTATTATTTGTCAAAATAAACAGAATTCAAAGTCCTTGATCCTTGAAATCTTAAACCCATGGCTTTGCATCTGTTAAATCTGAAGAGAAAAAGGTATGGTTTTCTGCAATCACAAAAGAAAATGGCATACTTTCAGGGGTATTTTTGTTGCCCTTGATTTGTTGTGTATGCACATTTTCTTTCTCTGGTAATGTAAAAGAAGGTTGCTGAAAATATAGTATGTGATAGGAAAGTATGGGTGAGTGAAACAGCAACCAGCTGTGGAAATGCTAGCTGTTGGGAAAAGGGAGCTACCATACGAAATTAAATCCCATTCTGCACAGGGCAAAAATCACCTCTGGAAATTATGTCCTCTGTGTAAACTCTGTGGGTATTCACATATAGACATAAAATTCAGCAAACAAGAAATTTGCTTATAAATTCCAAATCATCCTACTGTAACCCTGGTGGGTTATAAATAAATCCTTGATTATAATCCTGCAGTGGATTTCTAAGAACAGAGAACACTGAAAGCTGTTTTGAGCAACATTTAGCCTCTGTTTGCAGTATTCCAAAAATGAAATGTCATTCACATCAGTGTGAAACATAACACTTAAAGAGGAATCCACTTTACCACAAAATCCACTGTAAGATTCTCTCTGATTTTTCTGTATTTTATTTCCACTTTAAAAATGTAGATCATTTTGCAGTAGTGGTGTAACAATGATAATCCTCTAGAAATAGAGAAAGAATGAGCTGTATAAATAGCATTATCTTTTACTAGATGCACAGCTTTACCTGGATGAAAAAAAGACAATGTTTCAGGCATATAAGCTCTCCAGATGCAGTTCATGAGTAGAAGTTGCATAGTTCAAACTAAGTATTGGCTGGGAATAGTTACTCTCAGTTTGATTTAGTTATGTTAATAAGACAATCTAAGAAGAAAAGTAGATGTTTGTTATCTATGAGACATAAGCACAAAAGGAAGAAACACTGTTTGTATGACTGTGAAAGAGAGAGACACATCATGGCCTCCTGAATCTGGAAGCAGCACAAAAAATCATGTGTCATGAAACCAGTGTTTCCACTAAATCAAATGTTTTTGGTGTGCAGTGAAATAAAGAACTGTAATTCACAGCCTCTTCTGAGGCTGAAGTTATTTTGAGTTTATTGCTCTTCCTTGAAGAACAGGACTGAGAGGTCAGACATGGTGTGGTGGTTCAGGGGAAAGTGTTTCCCCTGCTGCTGACCAGGTGTATCTGTCCTTTATTGCCTACTTGTGAGTTTATTCTGGTTTGCAGGAGTCATTTGGCTTCATCCACAAGAGGCATTTTGATGCATCAGATAAAGTATTCCTAAAGTATGAATACAGACACTCTAATAGCACTTTTGGTGTTGAAGTGGATACTCTAGTGGTATTGGATATGTGTTAAACGAAACCAAGACAAGGAATTTAACTTTCCTTCTTTTTTCTGGTTGACTAGTATGAAAATGAAAATAACATTCATAAATTACACTAGTTCCAAAATCTCCAACCCCTTCCAGGAAGCAGAAGTACTTTACTCATTATTTATTTCTGCGAACAAGGTGGCAGGCTTTGCACACCTGTTTTCATTTGAGTTATGTGATATTTTGCTACTGGTGCAGTGGTGTATATCCAGCCTAAATTTGCCTTGACGGTTACTCCATTAGTTGGTCCATAACATTAAATTTAAGGAAAATTCTTGTTCTTTACTAAGCAGTAAAGCCAAAGGGAGACTGGTTTATGAGCACTGACATTAGGCTTAAAGCATTTCCATAAATAGGGTTTTTCTTCATCAGGAATGCAACAATGAGCATTTTCTTCAAAAGATAAATTAAAATAAAAAATGTTACCATTCTACCATTTATAAATAAAAAAAAAATAAAGGAATTGCTCCATATGAACTTTCTGATTGCTCTGCTAAGACAAATAAGTGCCATTATCTCTTTCAGTATTACATTTTATGCTATGGAACAGCCATATCAGTACTAGAGACGAAATAACATAGATGCATGAAGGATTATTTAAGTGCAGTAAAACACTTGTGCACTGAAGTCACTGAGAGAATGCATGAAGAAGACACAGTATTTCTGAAAAATACATACCATCTTTGACTACTGTCTTGGTAAAGAAATATTAGCTAATATCTAGTCTAGTCTTCTGACACAGCTTTGAAATGTTCCCCTATGAGTCTTATCACTGGATAACAGGGAGATTCGTTCAGCACCTCTTTTTTCCTACCTTCCCTCCTCAGGAAGCTGTAGAAAGCAATGAGGTCAACCCTCAGCCTCTTTTTCTTCAAACTAGAGAAACCCAGAGACCTCAACTTCTCTTCACAGGACATTCCTTCCAGCATTTTCACCAGCTTTGTTTCCTTTCCCTGGACACTTTTGAGTGTCTTAAAATTTTTCTTGGATAGTGGGGCACAGAACTGTGCACAGTACTCAAGGTGAGGCCACACCAATGCTGAAAACAGTGAGATGATCAACTCCTTTGACTAGCCAGTGATGCTGTGTTTGATGCACCCCAGGATGGGATTTGGCCTCTTGGCTGCCAGGACACACTGCTGTCAGAGTTAATGAAGCATTTGAGTGATACTGTTAGGCACATGGTACCCAAAGATCGCTTTCCGCAGGATTGCTTTCCACCTGCTTTGCTCCCTATTCATACTTCTGCCTGGTGTTACTCAGTCCTAGCGTAGTTTGATCTTGTTAAATTTCATTCCATTAATCATCATCTCATGCTCCAATTTATTTAGATCCCTCTGCAAGTCGACTTGTACTCAAGAAAGTCAGCAGCATGTTCCAGCTTGGTATCATCAGCCAACTTGCTAACTGTGCATTCAATCCTGCATCCAGATTTTTGATAAATATATTGAGCGAAACTGGCCCTAGGACTGAGTCCTGAGGAACACTGATGGTGACCAGTTGCCAGCCAGATGTAGCCTCATTCACTATGACACTTTGAGCTCTTCCCTTCAGCCAGTTCTGCAGACAGTGCACCATAAACTAGATCATGTTAGACTGGAGAATTTGTCCAGAAGTATGCTATGAATTACAGTATTAAAAGACTAACTAAAATTCATAAGAACTACGTTGACCACCTTCCCCTTCACCAACTAGGCAGGGGACCTCACCTTTCAACATCTTCATAAATGACTTAGACACAAGACTGGAAGGGATACTAAGCAAGTTTGCAGAAGACACAAAACTCAGAGGAGTTGTTGACTCCCTCAAAGGCAGAAAGGTCCTGCAGAGAGATCTCAACAAATTAGAGGAAGGGGAAACCACAGTATTCAGTTCAACAAGGGAAAGTGCTGGATGATGCACCTGGGACGGGGCAACCCCAGATGTATGTACAGATTGGGGAATGAGATGCTGGAAAGCAGTGCCAGGGAAAGGGAGTAGAGGATCCTGGCTCATGGCAGGTTGAATATGAGTCAGTAGTGCCCTGGCAACCAGGAGGGCAAACCATGTCCTAGGGGGCATCAGGCAAAGCATCACCAGCCAGTCAGGGCAGGGTATTGTCCCACTCTGCTCTGCACTGGTGAGGCGTCACCTTGAATATTGTGTGCAGTTTTGAGTGCCACAATATAAGAAAGATATTAAGCCATTAAAGTGCATCCAAAGGAGGGCAACAAAGATGGAAAGGGCCTTGAGGGGAAGCTGCTTGAGGAGTGTCTGAGGTCACTTGATCTGTTCAGCCTGGGGAGACTGAGGAGAGACCTCATTGCAGTTACAACTTCCTCATGAGGGGAAGAGGAGTGGCAGGCACTGATCTCTTCTTTGCCGTGACAGGACCCAAGTGGATGGCCTGAAGTTGTGTCAGGGGAGGTTTAGGTTGGATATTGGAAAGAAGTTCTTCCCCCAGAGGATGGTTGGGCACTGGAACAGGCTCCCCAGGGAACTGGTCAAAGCACCAAACCTGACAGAGTTAAATAAGCATTTGGATGATGCTCTCAGGCACATGGTGTGGCTCTTGGGGATGGTCCTGTGCAAGGCCAGGAGTTGGACTTGGTAATCCTTGTAGGTCCCTTCCAACTTGGCATATTCTGTGAGTCTGTGATATCAAATTAGTTAAACAGCCCTTTCCCTTTGTGAAGCCATGTGGACTGTGTCTGATAATTGCGCTGTCCTTTAAAAGTCTTAGCTCAGTTGGTTACAGCATAGTGCTTCTAATGCCATGGTTGTGGGTTTGATCTCCATGTGGGCCATTCACTTAGGAGTTGGCCTTGTAGGCCCCTTCCAACTTGGAATATTCTATTATTCAATAGCACCAATATGATCTTTTTCATATTTTTTTGAGGAAAGATCCGTAGTTTGCTGGGTCCCTGATGCCATTCTTATAAATTGAAATAACACTGGCTGGCTTTCAGTTAGCAGAGATCTCCACAGAATCCAAGACCTTTGCTGATGGATAATGGATGATAGAGAGGAGTCCTGCAATAACATCTATTATGTCCTTCAGTACTCTGGGATGAAATCCATCCAGTTCTAGGACTTATGAATATTCAGTTGATAGAGCCGGTTCTTTAAAATTTCAGGGTCCAAAAATTGTCAGCCAAAAGTTTCCACAGTTGTGATACTCCATCTCAGATGACCAAGCAGCCCAATTAATATTAGAGACTGAAACAAACAAACAAACAAACAAACATTGAACACCTCTGTTTTTTCTTAGTTCCTGTTTGTCAGGTAGCCATCTTTGACAAGTATGGATCAAATATTTCCCTTGGACCATTTCCTATGATTAAAATACTTTCAAAAGCCTATTTTTCCACTGTTTGGTGAAAGAAGATATTGCATGAGCCATGACGTTTTTCACTGAAGGCTCAATAATGTTTCTCCCATTAAATAAATATGAGGGGTGATATTCAGCTCACCTAATGAAAACATCTACATCTAAATTCAGGTCCCTTTTGTGCTCAGTGAATAGCTATGTGTTTTCAGAATGAGATTCAAATTATTTAAGCTATCTATTTCAACACAAGGTGAATTGTGCCCTAAAAGTGCCTATTTTTTCCACCAAGTATGAATGGAAGGCAGGATGAATCACTCAGCTGAAGTGGTCTAGTGTATCCAAAGCAGGAAAAAAAAAAAGAATCTCAAACAACTAAGATTTCTGGCCCAGAATTAGATGCTCTTATTCCATCTTTGGCAGAACTTCTCCAGAAAAGCTGTGAAACTTGGATATAAGTACAGGAAAAAATATGGAGTTTGACCCTTCTCTGCTGCCTTACTTTGGATCTATTTTAGTTAAGATTTTTTTCTCAAGTGCATTCATAAAAATATTTTCATGAGCCAAGTTCTCAGGATGTAGTAAGGGCAATCTTTGACAGAATGCAGTACCTAGAGACATATCCTGATACCTCACAATGAGCATCATCTTACTCCTCTGTTGTTCCATTATACTAAGTATGTGAATTCACAAAGTGAAGATCAAATTAAAATGACTGAAGCAGCATAACGTGGCTGTTACTACTTCTGTTCCTTTATGATCTGTAAGAAATCAAATTTCTTTTCAGAGATGCTCCAAAGTGTCAAACACCTCTGTTATAGCAGGATGTTTATATAGTATGCAGGTTTCCTCAAATGATCCAAAATAAATTTTATAAACTAATAATGTGCTGTAAAAGTAATTTATAAGCTTTCTTGACATTTCTTGTTGAAATTTTCACGCAGGTAAAGGTCAGCTTGCAAAAATTGCCAATAAAAATCACTTCAGAAGATTAAACTGAATAATTTAAAACAAAGTAGCTGCAATTTTTTATTATATCTTAAATTTTATGGGGACATGTAAGAAATCTGCTGTAGCAATTCCATTGTGTAAATCAACAAATGCCTGTACTTTCTCTTATGTTATCATAATCAAATATAAATTTCATACATGGACTAAATGTCTGCAAGTAAATTTTTGAATGTCATAAACATTAATAAGTTCTACTCTAAATATTTTAGTACATAATAAAGGGAATAGATACACCTCTTACACATAAAATACAGATTTATGTCAAAGCAAACCCCTCAGTTTTATAACCCTACATAGCTGGGCTATGATACATAATAATCTGTCTTGTGACATTAGATCATGCCAGATGCATCACAGAGTTAAGACTCAATAAGAGATGATTTTAATTAGTGTAATCTAGACACATTAGATAAAAATTGCAATAAATGTTTGTTATGCACCCGATATTTATAACTTATATAGCACAAATGCACCATTTAGATACTTGGGTTTCTCTTAACTCTCGTACATTATTTTAGATTTTAGGTCTTCTCACTTGCCTAGTAGTGCAGGTGCAGCAGTAATCAACAATTATCTTATAAAGTTAGTCCTGAACTTCAGTGATTAAATTAAATTCCCTGCAGAGACACACCATACACACGCTGTGAGCCTAACTTAAGCGCAGTCTGCAAATGCAGATAAGCAAATGAACTTATACATAATTTCTGAAGAGGATTCATAGAAAAGTCTTTTATAATCATGTGAATCTTGTGAGGTGATTAACAGACTAAAAAGTGATCTGGACAGAACGAATTACAGATATAGTCACTGATATCCTGTGAAAACTGTATGAACTGAAGGAAGTCCCATTAGCAAAGAGAAATGAAATAAATCCTAAACTTGTCCAGATGGTTAAAAAAGATCATATTGAATAAATTCGAAGACGAGTGACTGGTCTAAGTATACGGCTACTATTTTAAAACTAAACTGTCTTGAAGACTTAAAGAAAGTCATCAAATATGGTCTCAGTTAAAAGGTCATTTCAATCTTCAGAATGCAGATTATCTTCAGTATTTTATATGAACCAGGAGCTTCAGAAACCTCAGTTCTGTGGAAAGAAGCCAAGGTACCTTATCTACAGGGATACTAGCAAGACAGGTTTTATTTTATTTTATTTATTTTATTTTATTTTATTTCACTTTATTTTATTTTATTTTATTTTATTTTATTTTATTTTATTTTATTTTATTTTATTTTATTTTATTTTAAATATAATGTAAATTAATTTAATATCATCTCCCTTGCATTTTATTTATTCAATTTATGAGTTGGTCATCTGGACAGGCTTAGTATTCTAACAGGTAATATCTATTGGCAGAAATGAGAAAACATTGGATGTTGTTACATTTATATCAGTTGGAGACATTTTCCTGTGATGAAAGTAGAAATTATTTATTTGGCTGTTGACAGAGCTCTGCTGCATCCAAGGACCTGTGCTTTGTCCTTGGTAAGCTGAAGCACTGATGTAAAATTTCTAAGATGGTGCACCAGGTACTAGGGGGATGCACTGAAATTCCTCTTTCAGAGCAATATATCTAACAAATAAGTCAGAATGGTCAAAGAGTTTCTTCTCATTGCCTTGCATTTCAGCTTGCATCAAGCAGACACTTCTGGTTGCTTGTGTAGAAGTGCTGCAAGGATGACATGAATTATAGAATAATAAAATGGTTTGGGTTGTTAACAGACTTAAAAATCTTCTAGTTCCAATGCCTCTGCCATGGGCAGGGACACCTCCCACTAGACCAAGTTCCTCCAAGCCCCATCCAACTTGGCCTTGAACACTTCCAGGGATGGGGCATCCATGGCTTCTGTGGGCAACCTGTTCCAATGTTCACTCTCATAGTGAAGAATTTCTTGAAGCAACTCTGAAGGACGTTGAGAGTCCCACTAAATACATCAGAGTCAGAGAAGGATTGACTACCCAATTTGGATGTATCTGTTCTAACTTCTCATAAATCTCAGAAAATCTTACAGTTATAAAAGGGTGAAGAAAGCTTCTTTTTCTTTTCAGGATACTATAAAAATATGATGAGATGGACTGCAGCCACAAGATTTGCTATCAGGAGCTCTATTTATTTAAGAAAATAAAAATGTTTACCATCAGTAACAAATTTTCATCTTTGAAGTTTTGTGTGGTATCTCTCTGTATACTGCTGCTGTCTCTTCAATAGATATAGACAAAATTTTATTAAATAGCTGTGGTTTGTATGGAAAGAAGAGATACTGTAGTTTCAGCAGCATCCAGAGTAGGTCTGTGTGTATTAGACACATGAGAGAAATCAGCTTATCTCCTTTGATCTTAATGAAAACTATCTAGACACAAGACAACAGTTTCCCCACAACCTTGAAAATCAGGCTAATCTTAGTAAAAACATTGTAAATGAGAAAAATCCTTCCTTGATAGTTAGTAATTCATGCTGCACAATATCCATATGTTTTATATTGGCTATTGTATCTACACAAATTTACAGAACAGGAGAACTGTGTAGTCTTTGGAATTTTTCATGCAGTTAAATGACTTTCACACAGAATCATGACTTTTAGTGCCCAGTTTGCTCTCGTGACAGTCTTTTGCAGACTGCCTGAGGACCAAGTCTGGTAGGTCAGTGGTTATTTTTGAAAAATATGCACCTGTCCTTTATTGACTGTGTATGTCAGATCTTTTTGATGCACAAAGACTGTATCATCCCATATACATATTTTCCATTAGTGACTTTAGTATAGTGGATAGTGTAAATTATACCTAGAGGTAAATCTGCGTAAGATTTGTGGATGTTAATGGTCTTTTTCTAGAAGGGAACTGCTGATAGTGTCTTCAATCCCCCCTGACCTCTCTGACACAGATGCTAACAACACATTTTCCCCCAGTCATACAGTTCTACCAATCCCTGCTGGTACTTGGCTCTGCTCTTCTGATGATGATCACTCACTTCCTCTGAAGTTGTTTAATCAAAAAAACCAGATTAATCCAGGAGCATTCAGCTCTAAGGTAAAATATATGTCCAGTGGAGGAGAGGGTGGTGCCGGGGAGTGACTGAGGGATATTTAAAAAGCTCCAGGGAGTGCGAGCAATACGGAGCACAGTGAAGAGTGGCCAAACAGCGGCATGGCAAGTCAGTGAGGGCATGGTATTGCAGTTTGGGCAAAGAAGGGCGTGGCACAGCAGCGAGGGTGTGGCACAGCAGTTTACATGGCAGTTTGCACAGGCGGCCTGAGCAAGAAGGGTTCTTCTCAGAGTACCCAAGAACAGCGGATAGAGGCAGCAAATAGACTCAGCTGCTGGTAAGGAAGAGTAAAGAGATCCTTTCAGCCCAAGTATTATTAGAATACTAGTTTAAACTTCCTCAGTTATGGTGTTGGCATGCTGTAATTTAATGTATTCAAATAATACGATTAATAATTGAAAAATACACAGCATAATAAGAATTAGGGTATCTTAATGACCAAGTCATTCAAGATATTGTTATCAAGATAACAAAATTAGTTAGATATTAAAATCTAATGTGAAATGAAAAAGAAGTTTTGATCTCTGCATAACAGGACATTCCACAGATGAGAAAGAGACAAAGTATTGTGAGTGGAAAAATAAGTCACCTTCTAAAATGGCAAGCAGATAACCCTTAGATGAAATAGTTTCTGGTTATGCACAGGGTTCACAAGTACTTGTTTCACTGCTTCTTTATACCAGACCAGGATTTCAACATCATATGTCTGATGATGATGCTACTACCAATAATGTTTAGTATTTTTGTATTAGTGTTTGAAAGTTTTGACTGCTGAATTTTGTGTGAAATGCACCCTACATAGTGAACAGTCTGGGAGAGCTGCCAACAATAAATTGCAATAATCCAGCCTTGTTGTTGTAAAGGCATGAATCAGAAGCTCAGCATCTTGCTAACACAGCAATCGTCTTAAACTTGTTATACTCCTGAGTTGGTATAATGAAGTCTTATCAATAATTGTTGATGTGGCTCTCTGAGTAAAGCTGAGGGTCAAAAATGACTGGAATTCATCATGAAGAGCATTTCTTTCAGGATGTCCAGCAGCAGAACTGTGATTTAATACTAAATTTTCACTGGTATGAGAAGGATGCCTGTGGAAACACAGCATGATGCAGATAGAAGCGAAAAAAAAATAAAAGCCAGCAAAATGAAATAAAAGTTGATATTTACATTTTAATTGATGATTATCTGATTTTAAGTTTGCCCTGTAGGTCTTTACAGACCATTTAGAGTTCTCTAGTCTGCTTCATGTTCTCTGAAAACAAGTTTCCAAGAAGCCCGTATGTGGGTTTTTACAGTTAACTGATCATAATGGGGTGGAAGAAGGTTGCAGTTTTTCTTAAGGAACAATCTGAGATGAAAATCAAATCAGATGAACCTAGACATTTTTCAGCAACAGACACACATAAAGTTGTAGCTTCTTAATTTACATGTTGTTTTCACTAATATAGCAGTCTTTTTGTATTTACATATTGTAAGACATAATTACTGTGGCCCAGCAAATAGTATTTTTCCAGTATTGTTAAAAGATTGACCTAACTTTGTATTAACACACCACTTTAGGCCTAGGATGCCATTATCTTAGAAGGAACTTATTTTAGATTGTTTTCTGCATAACCATTGTCTAGAGGTGAGATGAGTGTTGACTACTTTCTCTCAGTGTAGCTCTCTGTGTATGATAAAGATCTAAAAAACCCTATATAGGCGCTTTGAGACAAACCTTCAGGGCTGGTGGCATTTATTGCATAACAATTAATGTACTGATGGATGATGTGGAAATTTTAGATAGGAAGCAGTGAATAAAGAATAAGACGTCTTCTACACAAAAATCTAGAAGTAACCTCAAATCTGCTTGAGTTATGTATCAGTGGAACTAAAAATAACTTTTTCTTAATGCTAGTCATTATCATAGGTTTTCTGGTAAAGAAATAAGCATATTGACACTTTTAAAACCTAATTTTCTCCTCCTGTCATACAAATTCTTCCAGAGGAAGATTGAAGTTATGAGCCTTTTGATGCAGAGGGTTATTGAGAGGGTGAGCATAGCAGTAGAGAAAATACTAAGAAATTTATGTGTATCAATTTTCACCATATTATCAATGAGAGTCTTCTGTAATTTGATAATTTGATGTTTTAATGGGAATAATACTATTTTTTAAATTTTGATTGGACTAATGAGGCTTCTATTACCCTAAAGATAATTCTTAGACCATCATGTTAAGTGTTCTACTGGAATTTTGTGAGAAATATATTCCAACTCTGTAGTCTCGATTCAACAAAAATATTCTTATCGGTTTTCTGATAACTGTGGACTTCCTGATTTCTGGTAAAGTTCTCATTTATCTAGACGTCTCTTCTGTATAAACTCAAATTATTGATTCTGTAGACAGAAGAATACAAAAAAATATGGAGAGTGAAATATATTTTGAGGCAAGAGAACCTGTTTCCAACTTTCCCAATAAAGAAAAAGAAAGATGAAAAACTTGTTTCAGGCAAACCTTGCCAAGATTCTTTGACAGGTAGTGGGTTGAAGACACCGTTATGATATAAGATATATAAGCACATACTTTTTCAGGAAGGTAAATTTCATTATATCTGCTTTGAAAGCAAAATCTCCTTGACTAGTTTTCTTCAATTGCCAGGAAGCAAAGCACTGATGAAGAAACCTTGTTGTATGATCAGAAGTTTCATTTTAGAAGGATAAAAAGTCACTGTTGGAACAGACCAAATGGTTTGTGCTAAACCAGATCCAACTGCTAATTATTCACAAGACGGGAGAGTAGATGGGCATGCTGTTTGTTTGAAATAACCTTACAGTTATTTTATTGGGTTTGAGTGGCCACATTTTGGTAGAAGTGGGCTACAGAGGTGGCTTCTGTGACGAGCTGCAAGAAGCTTCCCCTGTATCTGACAGAACCAATGCCAGTCAGCTCCAGGATGGACTCGCCACTGGCCAAGGCTGAGCCCATTAGTGGGATATCGTGCTTAAGAAGGCAAACTGCCCCCCACTGTGCAACAGCAGCCAGAAGAGAGGAGTGAGGATACATGAGAGCAACAGCCTTGGAGACACCAGGGTCAGGGAAGGAGGAGGGACAGAAGGTGTTCCTGGCACCAGAGCAGAGATTCCCCTGCAGCCCGTGGTGCAGACCATGAGGAGGCAGCTGTGTCCCTGTAGCCCATGGAGGTTCATGGGGACACAGAGATCTGCCTGCAGTTCGTGGAGGACCCCAAGCCAGATCAGCATGATGCTCAAAGGAGGCTGTGACCTCATGGGATGTTCATCCTGGAGCAGGGTCCTGACAGGACCTTTGGCCCCAAGGAAAGAGTAGATCAGGCTGGAGCAGGCTTGATGGAAGGATTTGTGACCCAGTGGAGGACTCGTGCTGGGGCAGTTTGTTCCTGAAGGACTGACCTCCTGGAAAGGACCCATACAGCGGCAGTTTGTAAAGAACTGCAGCCCCTGGGACGAACTCATGCTGGAGATGTCCATGGGATCCCACACTGGAGCAGGAGAAGAGAGTGAGGAGTCCTCCATCTGAGTAGGAAGGAGTAGCAGAAACAATGTGTGATGAACTGACTGAAGTCCCCGTTCCCAGTTCCCCTACATTGCTGGAGGGGACTGGATAGAGAAAACTGGGAGTAAACTTGAACCTGCAAATATGGGCGGGATAGGGGGAAGTTGTTTTTAAGTTTTTGTCTTATTTTTCATTATCCTACTCTGATATGATTGGTAATAAATGAAATTAATTTTCCCCCAAGTCAAATCTGTTTTTGCCATGATGGTAACTTGTGAGTGATCTCTTTCTGTTCTTAACCCAACCCACAAACCTTTGTTCTATTTTCTCTCCCCATCCAGCTGAGGAGGGAAGTGATAAAATGGTTTCAGTGGATACCTGGCATTCAGCCAGGGGTAACCTACCATAGCTTTGTATTTTCTGTTTCTCTTTTTATGTCCCCATGGCATTGGATAAGAACTTAAAGGTTGGGGAGGCTAGCATTTTGCTTAGGTTCCCCTTAATGTATGTGGAGGCAGGAGCTAACTAGTTCTTAGCTCAGTTTCTGCAGTCACCTCATTGAATCCTCCAAACCTTTTTATTCTCTGAAAGACGTCTGCCTAGAATAATATGGAATTGTCTGAAGATAATATTTATTCTTAGAGGATCACAATCCCCTCCAGGGTCCCCAATTCTCTTTGGCTTCAAGACATAATAGAGCCAAATCCTGGAAGCTCCCAGCAGGGTCTGTTCTGTGATAGATTAGTGAGATGCTGAGTGACATATCTTTTAGAAGGTGACAGGATATTTCTCTTTAGAGAATAAGCACCTGCTTAACCTGCTTTTTATTTTCTGTAAAAACACTAGCATTGCAAGAGGCCTGATGGACAATCCTTTCTTTAACAACAGCCTAGTTTGGTTTCACTAAACTTGAAGAGATATGTTCTAGGCAAGAAAGATGCACCCAGGTTCTGCAGTAGACAAACCATACGGAAACTAGGGAAGAGAAAATGATGCTGGCAAGGAACCAGCCCCTGACACTGACCTTGGCACAAACATAGATAGCTCTTTCAGCTTACACTGTAAAGACCTTCAGCTGTGATCAGAAAACAGATTATGTTGGTTGTAAACCAAAATCATTAGAGAATGACACAACTTGTTTCAAGGAAAAGGTTGAAAAGTCATTTCAAATAACATTATTTTAATGAAAAGGTCATGTATTTGTACCACATTTTCCCCCATCAAAGAGGCACAGTCATGTGCCCCGGAGATCTGGGCTAAGGTTTCCAAGACGAAGTTGAAAGTACTGTCAGTTTTCCTCTCACATAGAGGAAGAAACTGCTTCTCTGTGGTATTGAGATCAGAACTGTAAAAAAAAAGCATTTGTTAAAATCCTTGCAACTACCAGCTAAAATAATTACTGTTTTCAAGACACACTCAGCTTGAAAACTACTGTCTGTCTTCCTGAGGTCTTCTCAAGATGGGAAACATAGAAAGAAAGGCTCAGAACAATTTGCTTCATGTCTGGTGCTCCCCATTTCTGGGCCATGTTATGAGGAAGCCATCGGATCTCTGTACAGGGAAGGAGGTGACTACATTTTGCAAAAGAAGACTCCTTCAGGGGAGCTTTTCATAAGACATCCTTTACCTCTGCCCTACTGAATAAATTAGTCCACAGATGGCAGATCTCCTTGCCAACATGAGAGACCTCTTCACTGGCAAAATAGGAAGTCAGAAACTAAGTTATAAAAGAAACAAAGTTGAGTTCAGGTAGTAAAACAAATATTTCAACTGCTGTTGGAAGACACACTATAGAGAGTTTACATGAAAGACTTCATTTATGTGGAAATAAAGTTGGAGATTTCTTTTTAGAATAAACAAAATTTTGTACTGGATATGAAAGAGGTTATAAAAAAGTTATTCAATATACTTTCTAGAGAACTTGTGAAATATTCTTGTTTATCTTTTTATTTGAATTGCAATGACATAGTGATTACATTTATATGACCATTTTTAATGGAATAGTAAATCTGTAATTTTCTGTTCTTAATTAGGTACCGTTTATCATGTCCTTGTGTGATTTGATGAATTGAAATGAACAAAAGTGTATGTTTTAGAATGTTGTTAAATGATAAATTTGCTGTACTTCTTGGTTACCTGGTAAATAATATGGATAGCTTCTTGAACAAAGCCTAATTAACCAATGCTCACATACATAAGCAAGTCAGAGTGAAGGATGAAATGATTCCTGACATTATTTTCAGCTTTTTGGAAAAAAAGTCAACCTAGGTACAATTAATAGGAAAAAAAAAGAGCACCCCATCCATCCCAGGGACTACTGGACACTCACAAAGGGTTAAAAAGAAGGAAAAACTATCATTGAAAAGGCAATTTGTTCACCTCAGGCAACTGATTGGATAAAATTATGAATTTGCATTGCAGCTACCTACTTTAAATCCAGTCTACAGATTGAGGTATTATCACACAATACCATAATTTTATAATCTTTTAAATAAGCATTAACAAAAAATGGTTTAAAAATACATGCCTATTTCCCAATAAAAACATGTATATTGGACATTTTAACACTTGCATGGGATTGTTTCATGTTGTATCTTTTAACTAATAGTGGCATAGAAGTAAATAGCAATTTTGTGGCCCAATATTGCTTTTAATTCATCCTGAAAACTGGGAGAAGAGGGAGTATAGAGTGGTAATGCAGAGCAACCTATGTTCTAAATACATCACTTTTTTCATCACTATTATTAAGACATGTTTTCAATTTATAACTGATTTGGGGTAAAAGGGGATAAAATCAATGATCTGTTAGATTATACAGTGCCAGGAAACAGCCTACCAATTCCCACTCCCTGAATGTGTTATACGGCACAACATCCCCAGACACTGGCTGGAAAGCCAAACTTAGCAAGCAGAGAAAGAACTGAGATAGAGTGCAGTATTCTATGATTCTATGATTCTCTTTGATTTTTGTGGTAAATTATTAAAGACCATAATAGAAGCAAAGCTATCCAAGGACTTCCTGTCTTTCCTTCTGGAATGTGTCTTTAATATTTATTTTGACTTTTATTAAACAGAAACCCTTCTAAAACAATATTCCAACAATCAGTTCTATCTTTCCAGTAAAATCAGGCTTTGCTAAAGGTATTAGTAACTGTAAAGAGCGTAAGCAAGAAGTCTGCTCTGTACATACATGGATTATATACTGTATTTGCTTTTATAGTGAATAGAAAACCTGGTAGTGGATGAGCTAATTGGGTCCTCAGGGCTTCCTGATACTGACTGAATAATGTCTCAGTATCCAGAGTCTCTTTCTCATCTGGAAACAACTGAAAATCATTGCTGGATTTTCTTTACATTTCCTGATGGGTTTAATAAGTCTGTGCTACCGTGCTAATTTTTAAGTTAAGTTGATATATTTTTCAAATGTTTGTACAGTATTTTCTTTTCCATGAAAATATTCTGCCATGACTCTCAGTTTGAAAAAGGTATTCACAGCAGGTTTGCAGTATTGCAGTAGAATCAGATGGGATAATGAAGGGAATATGTACTCTTGGAAAGATCTGGTAGCACTGTGGATTTTGGCAGGTAAGGCAAAGCAATGTGTAGTAGAACTCCATGCAATTTACTTACTAGCACATAATCCACCTGAATAGCTCATTTAAGAGCCTGCAGACTGCTTAGACCCATTTGTTAAACACAATTTGAGCCTAAGACTTTTGTTCCTCTTACTTTTGATTGATTACATTGGCCTCAAGAAGTAATTTATGGGCTTTCTTCTCCAATCTAAATAAATGAAGGAAAGGTTCCCAATGCTGTTTAATAATTAAACTGAAATCTACATCTTTAGTTTCCAGATGATTTTGGGTTTTGGCACTCACAAGATATCAGCATCTCAGAAGACTTCTTATGAGACACACTCTTGGCCTGTTGAAAGCCTTCTTTGCATTTTCTCTTCCCACTTGCCCCACACAAAGAAACTCCTGTGGTTCTTGCCCTGCCTAGCTGCTCCTTTTCCTCTTGCAGAAGAGTGCAGGGAGAAGGGGGTGTGAGAGATGTGGCTTCACCCTCATTTGTTCATAACTTTCTCTTCAATGGAGAAAAAAGCCCCTTTGCTACAATGCTGTTTTTGGCTAGGATAGAGATAACTTTTTTCACAGTAGCTGGTATGGGGCTGGGTTTTGGATTTGTGCTGAAAACTGTTGATCGCACAGGGATGTTTTAGCTATTGCTGAGCAAAGCTTATGTAGAGTCAAGGCCTTTTCTCCCTCTCACCCCACTCCACCAGTGAGGAGGCTGGGGGTGCACAAGGAGCTGTGAGGGGACACAGCAAGGACAGCTGATCCCAGCTGACCAAAGCAATATCCCAAACCCTATGGCATAATGCTCAATAGATAAAGCTGGCGGAAGAAGAAGGAAGCAGGGGACATTTGGAGTGATGGCATTTCTCTTTCCAAATCATTACTATGTGTGATGGAGCCCTGCTTTCCTAGGGATGGCTGAACACCTGTCAGCCCACGGAAAGTGGGAATGAATTCCTTGTTTCTCTTTTGCTTGTGTGCACGCTTCTGCTTTACCTATTAAACCATGAGTTCTCTCACTCTGATTCTCTCCCATGTCCCAGTTTTCTGGATGAAAATAGATTAGAATACAGCACTGAAGGCAGAAAGTGATGTGACTTCACTCTGACTGGATTTTGGCAGTAGAGCACTTGGTGCATCTTTGCCAATTTCTCTGTGTTGTTTCACAGTGAGTGACACTTTCTTCAGCTCATCTCTGGTTAAAATTCACAGAGGCTTCCAAAGAAAGATTTCCAAAGAGGAGTGCTCTGCTGTGAATTGCAGACTTCATGAAAAACAAGCCTGTTCAGAGCAATGGAACAGCTGATTCCTATGTGGTAGAGCATTTAGATGTGCAATTACAGATAAATACATACTGTATTTTCAAACACTTTGATATGCATCCTGTGGTTTCATCCTAATGGCCGCTGAAGGAAATAAGAGCCACGCAAGCCTGGGCCTTGGCTGTAAGATATTTGGTAAAATTTTGTCATCCTGAATAGATGTAGAAACCTGGAAAAGCACCAGCGTGTTCTGGGTATTCAAACCTGGGAGGACAGGATTCGACCCGTAACATGCAGGCTGGTAATTCTCTGTCATGAAACCACTCATAAATCCAGGTGTAGAACTGTTGTTTTCAAGGAATATGGTGCATGCCTGTATGTATATTTGTTTGATTCCTCTTAAGAAAGGGACATTCTGCCATCAATAAAGCTGTTAAGAATAAACTGATTCTTGCAATTTTCATTCAGTGGGCCCATTGAGAAATTAGGAAATGTTGGGGACCATAAGGGAATAATCATAATTTT
This sequence comes from Poliocrania exsul, assembly GCA_035041345.1. Lineage (NCBI taxonomy): Eukaryota > Metazoa > Chordata > Aves > Passeriformes > Thamnophilidae > Poliocrania > Poliocrania exsul. The sequence continues at coordinate 27,166,054 of JAWWLZ010000042.1, read as the reverse complement.
TTGTTTTTACTTTTTATTACTAAAGGTAGCTTTTGTATTAAAATCTACTGAATGGTAGAGCTTATGATGGCTTCTTGTATTCCTTCAAGGATCTCAGACACAATCCAATTCCACACCACTCTACTAAGATACTCTTAATAAAGAATAGAAAAGGGTAATTTCTAGGATTCTTTTTATTTTCTTTCTCATTTTGATTTTCAAAGAGTTCAGTGACAGCAGAAACGAAGGATTAGGATTCAAATGAATTTGATTATTTTTAAAAAAATTTATTTGTGTAGGGTTTTTTCACTTTTTATGTTGGAGTAAAACTCATTCTAGTTTTAAAGAGAAGTCTGTTTGCTTAAAGTTAAGGGTATGCAGAAATAGCCCGAGGATTTTGGAAATTGTTGTAGGATCCTATTATGTTCAAGCATTCTTGAATTATTTATTGTGAAAGATTTAGTGTCTTTTTCCCTGTTCACACCCTATTCACTGATATAGAGAAAAATGATCCATCTCCTGTCTCTGCAAATGAATTAAAATGAAAATATGCCAAAAGCTAAAACTTTTAGATCCTGAGAAAGAAGGACTAGCTGTTATATTGTGCACATACTCCTCTACTGTATTTTCTCTGTCTGGGAGCAAAGATGGTAAGTAAATCTAATCGATGATCCTGATGGGTCCCTTCATATTCTGTGATTCTATGATTTTATGAGAATTATGCCATATACTTATATTGCAAGTACTTCTTCAACAAAGAATTTTGAACTTTCCTTTTTGAATCTTCTGAGCAGCTAAAATAGGAATGATAGTTTACACTCTAGGCTTTGACACTAAAATATTTAATATTTAATTTCCCGAAACATGTATTCCTGTCCTTGGCATCTTAGTCTGACAACAAAATGAAGTACAAAGGCCTTGTATATAATATACTGCTCCCATGGTCCTGGTGTGGTCTCTGCAGGCTCCAGGTAAGTGCCAAAATCTGCTAGGAGATCAGGTATACCACAATTAATTTATTCCATATTGCTCCCTTTAATGATCCTTCAGCAGTACCAGACTGATTTCATTTCTACCGCTACTGATCTTCTCTATCCCATATTCATTCTTCCTCTCAGCTTGAATTAAATAAGAAAGAATAGAGATTTATTTTTGATAGTTCATTGTTATAAAGGAGATAGCTCTGTAGCATTGTATAATATAAAAATCTTCATTACACAGATATATTTGAGTGCATTGTTCTCGAAAGAAAGCCATGGAGTTGTATTAACTCTTAATGTACTCAAAACACAAAGTAGTGCTTTGATTGAGGTACAGCTCAGTAAGCACTGCTTGATTGCAGCAGGGAGGGAAAGGTTGCCAGCACTTTCAAAAAAGTAGCAGGCTATAAGCTTGCTTCCTGTAGTCATCCTGACACACTGTAATAAAACTCAGCAATCACAGTTCTAATTTATATTTGAGTGACCACACAGTTGTACAAAAACATTTCAATATGCAATCACTTGACCGCACACTGAATTCCTGTTGAGAATGCCTATGCATTGTGTTCGATGGAGCTTTAGACTCAGAGGTGCCAGAAACTCACTGCTAAACCATTAAAGCTGCTGGATCTTTTCTGATGCCATTTTCAAAGAAAGATGAAGTGCTTTTGGAAAGCCATGGGGAGTAATTCTTTCTGAGATATTGGATGGATTGAGGCGGCAAGGGACTTGCATTTCTCTGGAGATAATTTTATGATTTAGTTGTTTGAATACATCCAAACTCTAATTAATATTCTAAATCTCTACAATCAATAAGAAAAATACCCTGTGTGAATTCTGTTTGTTACATTAGATCACTAATAGCTTTGTGCTAACTTGCACCCAGCAGAGCAAGCTATACATAAGGATGGGAGAACTCTGGGAAGCAAGAGCTGGGAACTGATGCCGAGAAAAGGCCAAAATGAATGCTGCTAAGAGAAAATTTTTATCTTTTAGCAGAAGGTATTTATTTGCTGCGCAGGGGAAGTGAAGCAGTGGGTACTGCTGAAAGTTCACTTCCAACTTTTGGTAGGAATTTGGGGGATTTTATACTATGTTAGCATGGGGTGACAACATTTTACATGTATATTCATAACAGGTGGGGTTAAGGCGGAGTTAGAGGAGGAGTCTTGCTAGAATCTTCTTTTAGAGGACATATTGTAGGGTCATTCCAGTGCCTCCAGCCTCACTAGGGGTCTTCTTACTCATCTTCCTCGCTTTGACCTTTCCATCTTTCTTTGTTCTCTTGACTCATGGTGGTTGACATCAGGGAGTTTTCTGATTCATATTCTCCTTAAGTGAACATCTTATCAACCGGTGACTAAAAGGATGTTTTAAGTACATTTTGACACATTTCTAGGGTAGAAATATTTATCTGGTATTTAGATAAGGCTGATGGTACTAGGCACATGGAAGGTGAGTTTCACAGTTTTTCAGTTAACTCTTTAAAGCTGAATGCCTGTTTCAGGACACGCATAACAAAACATCGTGCTTTGCCCCAACTCTGTGGATTGCTGAGAACGGTGGTGCTGCACTGATGGCAAAAGGTGGGAAATGGCTTATTACTTTTCATATTGAATGAAGGAGGTGGAAGCACATGTTGCACTCTCAGTGCTGAAACAGTGAGTTCCATTTCCCTGTTTTTGTCTACAAGGAAGCATTGTAGCTGTGCTTTGCCCTGTGTGCTCCTGGTCAGACAGTGGGGTTATATCACATTTCCTTACTTCAAAGGTACTTCAAAAATACCATATAATCCTTTAATTAGTTTTAATTGGACTAAACCCTTTCTGAACACTTTTTCTTCTGTTAAAATTATTTGTATTATCACACTGCTCAGAAGCTCATTCAAGGTGCTACGTGAGTAAAGAGTATAAGGTTAGAATTACAGATCTTGTTTCAAATAGCTTTCAACTGAAATGCAACACAAGATTCAGCTGATGTGAATAGACAAGTGAGGGATGAAACAAAGTGCTGATTGAGAAAAACAATGAAACATCTTCATGGACAGCTTTCCACACGTGAAGAGACATGTGAAATCCCAGACGTTCCAAAAGGTAATAAAACTGGCATATGCAGTGGAGACAAATGCTATTATATCAAACTGGAGCTTATAGGGTAAATGTACAGCAAATAGGACTTTGACAGTGAAGGCTATCAGCTTGTATTTGACTTGAAGAAGGGGCAGCTAATAGCAGAACTCAAAGGGAGAGATGAATTTATCACCTTTGGAGCAGCATTGCTCCACATATTGTTAAGAAAATATGGGCTGTATGACAAAGCGGGCTACTGTGTAGAATGGACTGATCCTAGAGATGAATAAATGCACAAGGTTTACAGTCTGAAAACCTGAACTTTCACTGAGATCAAAGTCTATAGACCTGAAAGCAGGAGAGATCTGAAAAATTTAGATAGTAAAATGAAAGGAGTTAAAAATTAACTCATCTGATCTCAGAATTTCTGCGATAAATATTTCCTAATATAGAAATAGGAATGGAGGAAGTAGTGTTAAAAGTGAGCCACATCTAAAACTACTGAAATATTATAATAGGAAAGATAACAAAAACAGTCCAGGGGGAGACTTAAAGCACAAAAGGAATCAACAACTTCATCAAAGAGAAAAAAGTAGAGCAGGAAAGGGTAAAAAGGAAAGGATAGGGGGAAAATTTGAGATCACCAAAGCATGAAGAGGACTGATGTAACAGAAAGAGAACTGTAATCATCACCATTTAAAAAAAAATGGTGCTTGTGCGAGCACAAGGGAACAATTTGTGGTGAATAGTAGAGCTCCAGGCTGAGTGATGTGATTAAAACTGAGAGAAATGAAGTTACAGGCTGAAATGGTTTATTGACTGATTTTAACAAGGGTAATACCAAAGGAAGGTTTTCTTTCCTACCACAAGGAAGATTTAAAGTTGTTTTAAATCCAAAACAGATTTAAGTATAAAATGCATAGATATCTTTATCAAGAGTTCAGTTTCTCAGTTTGACCTTAGTAGTACTTTTCACTCCTTTTTCTATTTCTGATCTCTTTGTTTCTTTCTAAAATTTAGTTTTAACAAAAGGAATTAAGATGGTACTTATTCAGGCCAGGCAATTTGGTGATCCCACCTAGGCTTGGATCATATTTGAACTTCAGGCACTAGCATTCCCAGAATAAGCAGTTCTGCTCATGGGTGTACAAACGCAGGTAGGCAAAGCCCAGGGAAGTTTGAGACTAAATAGAATGGTATCTAAATAGCTTGTCTGTCCAGAGAATGTGGCAGGCCCAGAAAGCAGGCTAGTAGATAGATGGTACAGATGACTAAGACTGGATCCCATTCAAAGTTTTTAATGCACTTGCAATTCTGCCCATAAGCTTGTGATACTCAGTTTTACACCTAGTGAAACCAGTAAATGAAAATAGTGAGACTATTTTACATGTGATCTCAGATTGTTTTGCATGACTCATCATTTTTAAAATTGTGAAGTGGGATTTTGAAGTTTCTGATTAATATATTTTGATAGTTTTAATAATTACAACAGAAGAGGAAAAGTATCATTGTCACTGAACTGCACAAGTGAGGAAAGTAGTGCAATGTTATTAAACTTTATCACTTATAATATAAGTAAATTGCTTGTGCAGAGCAGGAAGATTTTCCTGTCTGTTATTCTGAGCATTAAATACTGGCTGCTGCCCAAGAAAAGATAATAAGCTAGATGGGACAGTGGATTTATCTGATATGTCAAATTCAGGTTTCCTTTGGAGGAGGGAGCTCTATTCCATATCTCACAACTCCCATAAATAAGAGGAGCCATATATTTTAGCACTGAGATGTTATTTTTCTCTTCTTGAGTCTACAGCATGGCATCCGTTTGACATTTTGTCTGAATACTTACATCAAAATGGTTGTCATTAGGTATCTGGCACACCCTGAAGCACAGAGAGAGGTGCATTTTTTTTTTCTGATGTTGTAAAGCTGTTAAAGAATCTCTTTTAAGTTTAAGTGTATTTAGCCATATGGTACATCAAATAAAGTTCCCCAAATGCCTTGAACTTTTAACCAAGTGAACATAAAACAAGGGACTAAGTAAACTGACAGATCAGGTGTCTGTGTATACCTGTGTAGGTACATGAGGAACAGCTAAGGCAGCTGGGGTCGTTTAGCCTGGAGAAAAGGAGGCTCAGGAGAGACCTTATGCTCTACAATTACCTGAAAGGAGGTTGTAGCCAGGTGGGAGTCTGTTCCTTCTCCCAAGCAAATAGCAACAAGATAAGAGGAACTGGTCTCATGCTGCACCAAGGGAGATTCACACTGGACATTAGGAAGACTTTCTTCACTAAAAGGCTGATTAAGCAGTGAAACAGGCTGTCTAGGGAAGTAGAGTCACCATCCGTGAAAATGTTCGAGAAATGACTGGATGTGGCTCTTAGTGCTACTGTTTAGTTGATTTGGTGATGTTTGGTCAAAGGTTGGCCTCAATGATTTTGGAGTTTTTTTCAACGTTGATGATCCTATGATATAGGATCCTATGTATAGGATCCTATGACCCTATACATAAAGAAATCAGACAAAGTCATGGTAGGTTTTGGGGTTTTTTTCTTAACACTGTCTGCATGAATGGGATTTTTGTCCTACACCTGGGAAAAACTGAAGTAGATAAGTTTTAATGCATTCTTAAACCTATCTCAGTTAATTTTTTAAATTGGTACTGTGATTTTCCATTTGCCACTTCATTTTTATTGTCTCTATCAGTTATCCACATTATCTTTCCTGATAGTGACTATCAGTTCATACTCAATTAATACTATCTATGATCTCAATTCCTTCATAATCTGCAGAAGTGGAAGAGGTTCTGCTATTTGGTACATGGTCATTGTGGTTTTGGTTGTCTGAAGCACAAAAGCTTGGGACAGATTTATATCCTGGCATGGGTAGTTTATATTTTTTCACTGAATACAATAAATTTCCTGTGAATTCTTGATATCATCCACTTGAACTAGACTGTTACAAAATGGTCTTCTTTTGCAATACCAAAATGTGTAATGCCAAAATAGGTGATATAGTTTACAGAAGTATAAAAATAAATATATCACCTTTTACTCTGAGATCACAGCAAATCATGTGACTGTTTGTGAAATTGAACCTATGTCTATGTATATAATAGTTGTTCCTGTGTAGGATTCAGTTTTCATTTTCAATTACAGCTTTCACTACTTGTTAAAGCAGTATTTATGAAGTTTATCTATCTGTTTATATTTCAAGGTGGAAGAATCTTATGGGGGAGTGCAGATAAGTATTGGCAGAGAAAAGGGAAGAATTTCTAAACTAAGAAAAACAATGCCACAGGCTTTATCATGCCATCCTGTCACAATCCACTGCCCTACAAAGATCTTCAGATGTGTGTGATATTCCTATTGACAGTATTGAGTGTTTATATGTGGGTTGATTACTCCCCAGTGTCTTCTGCAGACAAGGTTGACAACAATGAAGGAATTGACTTTGTTCAGTATTTGTTTAAACCTAAGTCCATGTTAAATTCCATCCTTTAAGTTCAGTGAGTCAAAACTCAATGCTAAGAATTGTTGTATTTGCAATCCCAGAGACTTTACAGCTCTTGAGACAGAGCATTAGCATTCAGTTAAAGAGGAACGAAACTCAGACAGAGCTGCCTTGTCAATTGAACTAAACATCATGCAGCTAATGAAGTGTTTTTAAGGATTCTGTAAGTTCATGAGATATTTGAGTAATACCAGACTCTCTGAAGAAAGGGAGACTCTTTATCAATACAAATGAAGACAAATAGTCTTGGCAAAAAGTCTGACAACATGTTCCATTGTGGAAAGAAACATAGCCTTCATTTTCATTTTCTCTGTGTCTTCAAAGCATTTTATATGTCCTCTTCTTTTTAAACCTTTTTAATGCAGTGCAGAAAACCTGTGGCAGTTCAACATTCCCGTGGTAAGGATGAACTAAATGTTTGTAGACCCTTCTCACAGTTCCTTATACCATAGCATCACATAAAAAGACCATATATCAGTAAAAGTAACTGAAGAAGATTCTCTTGATTTGGTCTTTGAAAGACCATCTGCAATAGCTCAGTGTCTTGGAATGATCATGTGCTTTAGAAGAAGGGGTGGAGGTGACATGGTAGATTTGCTCAGGGAAATACAGGTGGATCCGCTTTTAATGAACAGCAAAGTGCACCTCACCAAGAGGAATTTTAAACATGGGATGAAGTTTCAAAATGGACAAAAAGGTTGTGTGTTTTGTGTTCTTTTCTGCACAATGTTTTTAAAAATGTCCAACAGTACAAAACTAATCACATAACCCCTGGTGATAACCATTGACTAATATTATTTCTTTCCTTTTTTTTTGCCAGGTAAACTGTACAAGCCCATTTGCTGACACTGAGAATCAGTTTAAGAAGAATTGGAAATTAATATGGAGAGGATTCTTTTTTTGTCTCTTGTTAAGGATATATGATTCAGTAGGAAGAAGTATGAGTTTCAGTTGTTGAAATGTATTGTCTTCCTGCTTAAAAGAAAATCTTTCTTTTCTTAACTGGACACAACTGTTGGCATATGTAAATACTGTATTAAACAAAACTTATATATGAGAAAGCAGTATTGCTATAAACAAGAAAAATCATCAGACTAGTAGTATATTCCTAAGTCTATGATGTCAACCTAATTTTGTTTCCATAAAAATCATTTGCAAAAGTCTTACTGCCTTTGCTTGTCTGTAAGGTTTATCCATCACTAACTAGTTTTGAAAATCCCATATCTGGGGCCTTGAAATCTTATTACATTAGTGAAGGGCAGAAATCATTGTTCATGGTATAAAACAAAGCTAAAGTTGAGCTGTAAGAAAATATGGAATTGCAAAAACACTGTTTAGAAGAAAAGGTGGAACTACTCAGTGAGTCGAGAGTGCAAGGTTGTACTTTCTGAGTGAATCAAAAGATTATGCCTGAAAAATGAAAAAATAAAAAAATTAAAGGCAAACTAAAATCCACCAAAGTCAACCTGTAAGTAATTAAAAGTTTGTATATGATTGATTTTTAAAACAATGTTATTTTGAGCTTTGTTTCTCTGCACTTGTGACAAGTATTCATCTGGAACAATGAAACACACTGGAATGCAATTAAAATCAATGTCCTTCTTTGACATAGACCCATTACATCCATTGTTTTTGGTTCCTCTTAAAAACACAGTATCTTCTAAGAAGCCTCAAAGCAGCATCTACTGTCATGAATGGTGTTTGAAATGTTTTGATGTTAATAGTAGAATGACAGGTTTTCCTCCTCCAGGACAAGATATTTGATCATTGTGGCAAATTTTGTGTTTTTTCATATTTAAGGATTTTTTTTATTTTTATTTTCCAGCATGTTTTACAGCTACTTATTGTATGTTTCAATCAAATTTACAAGCTGCCCAGCTGACTGCTCAGTGTAAGTTGTTATTCAATGTAAATAACGATGTCTCACTTATTCCAAGAGACTAAGGCTCTATTGTGTAGATATTTTTCAATTAAAGATGCTATAAATTGTCCAGGCAGAACAGCCATTTTTAAGTATTGCCTGTTGACACAGAAAACAGACGTTATTGGAACTTGCAATAAAATGCAATTTGTAAATTTAGCAGGCACAAGTATATTCATGGATCAACACTTTTATATCAGCCCCAAATATGAAGAAAATTCAATGAAAAATGCAAGACCGCATATATTAAATAGTGTTTGATAAAGAGACAATCATGTCTCACCTCCACCCCATACCATGTAGCAACCTCTAGTCCACATATCAAAGACTAATCTAGGTGGGCACAAATCGAGCAGTTGCACAGCAGAACACTTACATTGCTTAACTTTGGCATTTCAGTCAGGCAAACTGTCACCTCATCAAAGTCTCTTGCAAAATGTCAGCATAACAGTCTGCTTGAATGTTAGTCTTCTAGTCACTGGGGGATCAAATATGTCCTCCTTTATGCCACTTTGTGTATTGTTCCTTCACACCTCGTGTTCCTATCCTGTTAGCACTTGTGAAGGACTCTTGACATTTTTGGTTTGCCATGTGGCCTAAAAAGTATTTTTTCCCCCTGTTTCCTGGGGCATGCTGAGACCTTCCTGCAAATTTTTCCTTTTAATCCTAGAAGTTCACGTGTTGAAACAGAGGCTAAATTCTAGAAGTCCCTTAGCCCTTGGCTTTGGAAGTCAATACTGTATTTATCAAAGGGAGAGGAAGAAAACCCTGAGGACAAATACAGACTCATTTTCTGCAGGAGGAGTTTCTTCCTCTCCCATCTAATATGTACACTGAAAGATGAAATCTATATCCAAGCTATTTATTTATTTATTTATTTATTTATTTATTTATTTATTTATTTATTTATTTATTATGTATTGTCATCTGTGTAAGTAGAAACTGGATATTCTTAAAATGTATCTAGGCTTTGAGTAATTTTAATCCCTTGACCTCCTTTCATGTTTGATATTCTGTTCTTTTAGTGATCTCATTCTACCCCTTAATCATTTGTGCACCTGGGTGTTGTAAATGTTTTAATACATTACTTCTCACAGAAGAATGTAATATCTAAGTATTAAATTAGTACTTGCAATAGGTTCAGGTTGTTTTATTTATTGAAATTCAATAGAAAGTGATATCTATTAGAAGAATCCAGACCTAATCACTACAAGAATCAATAAACCAGTAGGAAGTTTGCCCTGGCAGGTAATGCTATGGTTTACCCAGGTATAATTTAGGTAGAAAAAGCAATACTCTCTAGTTCTGTTTAGGGAGAAATTTGTTAAGGTTTATCAGAGAGCTGTTTGTTAGGTGAGGTATTTTTTTAACTATTCTTTCTAAGCAGGAGTTATTGCACTTACTAAGAATTAAAAATTTAAGACCTTTAACCATTTACATGAAAAAGACCTTAGCTGAACAAACTGAATGGTCATGTAAATCTAGAGTGTTTCAATTCCAATAAAGAAGAAATAGATTTGTCTTATATTTAGAGGATATCTGATACTTTCAGAGATAAAGCTAAAAAAAGGAGCCAAGGAGAACTAGATTGGTTTATTGTTGCCTGAGAAATGATGTCCTGATAAGTAGCAGCTAATCAGTTGGAAGAATATCTACCGGTGATTGCAGACAGTTCAGAGACATTTATTCAGAGAACAAGTTAAAGAGAAACTCCTTTCAGCAAAGAAGAGATTTTGCAGGATAAGAAAATGGATTATGCAATAAAAGAAGCAAAGCAGAAACTGAAGCTAATACCACTGAATAAAATGAAGAGGCAAATGCAGCAGCTCAGAAATACCATATTGGAAGACTGAAAACAGAAGGATAAAAAGCAAACCTCCTCCCTTTCCCTGCAAGGAAAGGAACTGAAAATTGAGTTAAAATGATAGAATCACAAACACAGCAAATAAGGTAAAGCAAAAAAAAAAATGGAATCTAGGAATCAAGAGGTCTCCCAAAGAAGACTCAATACAGCAGAGACGTATCAGGAGCTGACAGTCACATCTTTGGACAATGATAGCTGGAATCAATTTTAGTACATCTGAACATCTCCCTCTATGTTGTTCATGGTTGTTGTTCAGGATGCCAAGAAATGATACAGCATGAGAGACTTGTCTTTGTTCACTTCTTAACAGCTCTTTCCTTACTCAGAATCCTTCTGGGAATTGACAAGCATTTCTGACAGCAATTCAGCCTTTCCACTGCTGTGTACAGCAGGGGTAATGCACTTGTGTTCTGGGCTATTACACAAGCTCATGAACTTGTGGGTGGCTTCAGTTTTGTGCATGAATGTTTCACACCCACTTCCTAAGTAATACTTCAATTTTACTGAATTTAAAAAAAGGAAATCAGTGATTTCTAATGGAAAGTATTTTGTGCCAATCTAATTGACTAAATTAAGGCTCCCATTTAATTTAAAATTGCTTTTAGAGAGTGTTAGGGTTTTTTTGTCACCATGTCTATTTACGTTTGCTATGGGCTACAATCTTAAAGCAACAATCTCAGCAAAATCTGTGCAAAACTGTTAGAGTGCTTTCAGACTCTTTAATGCTTCTCCACTGAAATGTCACATTTAGTGGGGTGAGGGAGTGGGGACTGCAAATAAAAAGAGAAGATATGCACTCATACCTACAGGCATATTCATAACCCTACTCATATATCCACCATAGAATTGTACTTGTTCTTTGCCTCACTGTTGTATAAAACTTTAAGTTCTTTCTAGTAGAGACATTTTTCTTGCCACTGTCATGAATAATTCAAAATGTATTTACATGAGTAGTTCACTCCAGTGATCTGACACAGATAACAGGGGTATCACAGTTGGACACGTATCAACTCATCCTGCATAATTCTTCATTGCTTCCCCATGGCTGCCTTTTCAAATGCAGAAGGCTTTTCCAAAAGGCAGTGTGACCGAGAGGGAGCTTGAAAATACTAAGGTCCTCTCAAAACCTGTGTGCTGATAAGAGCTCTGCTTGGGTATGTAGGGTGTGGGAAAGAATGAAAATTCAAGTCACCTAGAAAGTTATGTGTTTTAATGTTTTATTTAATATATTTGATCTTTTTAGGTACAGAAGAGTTGCTTACATGCATCTCTTTTTAAATAATGAGAAGTTATACCTAAGCTGCTTAATTGTCTTCCTGCTGTTATGCAGTCTTCACTAATCTTTCAGGATACGCTAAGGCTAAGTTGTTTAATTAGCAATTATTTTTGTTTCCATGAGTGAACTGTTACTACACTCTTTAGCAACTTTTGCCTGGTTACACACATTACAGAATTTTCTTCCTTTTCTGAGTTTTCAGCTGATGCTGAATGTGTATTCAGCAGTGCAAAGCCTAGTTCACCCTCTGAGCAAAAGTGTGTACGTAGAAAATGCAGAGTTAAACTGTTCACATAGTGCTAATGAGGTGCTGGGGTAAAGCAGGCTGCATCTGGCTGGCTAATCTCCCACTCCAGGACAGTACAACAGGTTGTGTAAACTTGCAGTCACAGATAGAGACCAGCAGTGTCTTTCCCTCTCTCTGTTTCTCATGACTACCAGTCCCCCTATTCACTCAACAAACTTTTACATTTTGGAACTGAAGAAGTCTTCAGATCTGGCACCAGGACCTTGCCAATTCATGAGGCTCCCACCTATTGGCACTAAGCTCATCCACAGCTCCTTCCCATGGAGCCCCTGGGATGGCAGGTTTCTGAGAAGAAATTGTCACCTGAAGATTAAAACATGGCAAGGATGATATCCTTGGAGTGAGGATACTTTCAAAGTCTGAGTGTAGCAAACTGCTCCTTATCCTGCAGATACAGACCTAGAAAACAAACATGAACTTTCACTCTGAGTTGCAGAGAGTCCCATTCCCTGTGTGAAAGTGTCCAGCAGTGATTGCTCTGTGGGGCATAGTTTCTATGAGACTTTTAGAAGTAGTGGAAGCAGGAAGAGCTGATGGAGCTCCATGTGGTCCAGGGAAAGGGAACTGGGCACCATCCTCTGAGGGAGTGACTTAGCCTTAACTGCAGCCAATAGCAGAGCTGCTGATGCTGTCTTTGAGCCACCTCTTAGAGCTGGTGCTGGACAGTGGTGAACAAAGCTCTCTTAGACCTTCTGTGGAGGCTGGTAGGGGAAAATGAGTAAGGAGGTTAATGTTTTCCCAGCACTAGGTGGTGAAATAGACATGATGACTTTATCACTCATGAAGTTCTCTGGTTCTGCTGAGTTTGTTCTTACCCAGATCTCAACAATTCTAATTAAAGAAAATAATGACACTGTACAGCTTTGTTTTAACATAGTCTACCAAGCAGCACAGCTACTGGAAACAAACAGTTCTGACAACAGAGACATATATTATTAAATACTAATAAAAAAGAGCAAAAAGCACACCTGATATTTAACAGGCTGAGTATCACAGGTACTAATAGGAAGGAGCTCACCTAAAAGAAATTAATCACAGTCAATTACAATGCTAAAGAAACAGGAATAGGTTGACAATTAGAAAAAAGTTTGTGATTACCTGGCCTTTCCTGCTCATTCTAATTCAAACTCTGGCAAGAATGAACAGACTAGCTGGTGACTGTTTCCCATGTGGAGTCAATAGAGCATTTCCTTGATACAGCCTCAAGGGGTTATTGCATGTTGGTAGCATGATGTTCTTGGCTGTCCACCAAGAATTAAAGGCAGGTGATTTAGGCAACCTAGAAGGAGGGACATAAGAAAGAGGTGAATCTCAGGCTCCGGCAGATAGATCACATTAATTGTAGGCTTTAAACTCGCAGTAGAGAGAAATAAGCACTCTAAGACATGTTTATTCTCTTAATATTGATGTGCAAAACAGATTGTACAAGTTGTACTGCAGATAGGGCTGTTATAGTAATTATAGAAGCACCCTGAGGGAAAGGTAGCTATTTGCACTGCAGATATTAAATTAGGTGAGTACAATCCTATTGCTATGATCTTCAAGGAAAAGAAATTATGGCCATTGGAGGAAGTTATCTGGGTTAGCCTGGGTCAAGGGTTTGGGAGGTCATCTTAATTTGGCATCTTCTTATAGCAGAATACTCAGGAAGAAAATATGAAGAGGGCAGAAGGGAGAAGTCATGTCCCATGAGGAGTAGTTGAGGACCTTGGACTTGTCTAGTTTGGAGTAAAAGAGGCTGAGGAGAGACTTCATTCCTCCCTACAGCTTTGGGAAGGGGAGAGGGAGATACTGTTCTCTTTTCACTAGGATCCAATGATAAGACATGGGAGTGGAGCAAAGTTGTGTCAAGGGAGGTTCATAGTAGGTATTAGGAAACATTTATTTTCTGAGAGGGTGATTGAACACTGGAATATGCTTCCTAGAGAGGTGGTGGATATCCCAGGTATGTCAGTTTAAAAGGTATTGGACAATGCCCTTAAGAATATGCTATAATTTTTGTTCAGCCTTTAAGTGGTCAGACAATTGACCTAGATGAGCATTTTTTGTCCCTTTCAACTGAAAATATTATATTATTCTATGCTATGCTATGCTATGCTATTCTATCCAAAAGTATGATACTTTGGCAAAGGGAACTAGTTAAGTGCAGAGAATGATGTAAAAGATTTTTTT
>JAWWLZ010000042.1:27134769-27151876 GCA_035041345.1 Poliocrania exsul | reverse complement strand
CAGAAGCTGACCTTAATAAGGCTCTCACTTTAAGGCATGCATGATTCAGGGTGTCTATGGGAGAGACAGGTCTGCTGCAATGCTGTCAAGATGGGGAATGAAAATACATGGGATAAAGAGGTGGTGAGCTTCAGTTCACTTCTGCCCAACCCAGAAGATATAGATGCAGCCATAATCAGGAACTTCATGATCTTTAGGCTGCTTAACTAATTTTGAACGCTTGTAGTCAGAGGATCCAGTTAGTTGCAGTGTTCCATTGCAGTCTCAAGGTTGATGATCATTATAGTGACCCTTGGTACCTGTGAGAGAAACAGGCTTTGTGTTGCAGTAAGGATGTTTATTTCTATGTTCCTGTGCCCTTCTACTGTATTTTCTTAGTACACCAAGGAATATGGGAAGCTTTGCAGTACTTTAGAGCCCAGAGTGTTTCATGGCAGAAGCACATATACCAGTCACGAATATGTAAGATACTAAAATTCCTGTTCTTTTACCACTTGTAATATGCTAAATTCAGTGATATTTACACTTACTTCAATTGCTTGTAAGATTGCCTAAGCAGTTAAAATGGAGTTGTAGACACATTTATTCATACATTAACAGTTATACCCTTGAGAATATTTCAAGCAAAACTGCATTCAAATAGGCTGTTTATTTGTTTTAAGGACTTTTTAAAAAATCAACAATTAAATAGTCCATCTGTTCCCCAAACACTTCTAGTTAAACATTTGACTATACAATTTTGTATAGGCAATTTTGCTAAATTGAACATTCTGTGTTGCATGTGTAGAGATCCTTGACTGCTACAGGCAAGCAACAGAGTAGACAAAAGCTTGGATTTGCCAAATTAAAATACGGTGTATTTCAGTGGAATTACACCCACTTATAGTACATTAGGTTACTCTTTTACTCTTCTTAGAAAGGTAAAAGTTAAAAATATTTTCTTCTGAAAGCTGGGTTAATCTTACAATTAAAGAACAGAATGAATGTCTCTAAAATCACTGGGAGAGTACTTTCACATGCACTTGTGGAAATCACTTTTCAAAGTGTGTTTATATCCCATAGGTTTCTTTTTCCTGCATTTTAATGTTGGGCTAGTAACTGCTGATATGCCAGTCAAAATGTGGCTCCACTCTAAAACCAGTGCAAGGATTTCCTAATGTTAAAAATGCATACAGACAAAAAAAATGGGTGATTAAGGATAATTTATATTTTTCATTAAATGAACACATATTGATCTTAGAACAAAGTGTCTTATTATTAATGGAAATTCATGATTGATATTAATTACACATTTTGAAGTGCTTTAATTTTAACTTGTCATCAGTTTTCCATAGCAAAAAGATATGTTCCAACTTTGAACATTCTGAACTTTACTTTGCTCTTAAATTGTGTCAAGATTTTCCTTTGGGCAATCAGTTTTTTGGCAAGAATGTCTTCCATTAAACAGTAACCATCCTTTTAGTCTTCATCTTTTCTCCTCGAACTACTACTTTTAACCTCATGTTATTTTTTTCTGGGGTTGAAATACTGTGGGGATATGAAAACAAATTTTAAACTGTTATTTCATTGCTCCTATTATTATTGGGTGCTAATATGCTAATATGTGCAGTCAGGAATAGGAGATTAATTCAATATACTCTTTTTTCTTTTTTCTTTTTTTTTTTTTTAATAAGGACTGGCAACAATTCAAGAAATAATTCCTTGAAATGATTTTATTTTTACTCATCAGAATATATCTCCAGAAATCAATCTGTTTATGCAAAACTGACATGGAAGCTGAACCATTTTGCAATCACAGATGGCAAGACAGATGTTTCAAATGTATTAGAGTTGTAAAGAAACATCAGCACTCTGGGGAATTAATATATTGTCTCCCATGTATCCTGAAGATGCCAAATATATCAGCATGAGACAAGGCAAATTTTGCTTTACTGTTACTTTAGAAGTGTTTCACAACCATGACTAGGAATATTATTTGACCTTATCTGTCTTTGAATTCCAGTGCAGAAATTAAAAAATACAGGAGCCTGCTCAAAACACATCCAAACCAATCAGAAGGAATATTTACATAGGCAAGAAGCTGGATGGTCAAAAAATATAAGAACAAAAAGCAATAAGGAGCAAACAATTAAGCAGGAATAGCATCAATGTGTTTGCCTCATTCCTTGCTTCTACCTCTGTAAAAATTGTTCAAATCTTAGCATACTTAATCCAGAACTTCCTTAAATTAATTTTTACTGGGTTTTTTACATTTTTACCTTTCCTTCCTGCCTTCCTGCCTTCCTGCCTTCCTGTCTTCTCACCCTCCTGCCCTCCTGCCTTCCTGCTTTCCTTCCCTTCTTCTGTCTTCTCTCTAATCTTACCAAATATTTGAATTCTAGGCATTTATTCACAATCAACACCTTTTACTTCCTTCCCAGCTTAGTGATGATCCTACCCATTCTGGATACCTTCCCTTTTTAGATTTTGATTGTGTGGTATCAGAAGGGCCAAAGGGAGGTGGATGGAGGTTGGTGATTGAAGGGTAACTGCATAAAGCTCAAAAGGAAGCAAATCTACTTAGTGCAAAGAAAAGGAGAGCCTGGTCCAAGGACTGGGGTTCACATGTAAATGGCAAGGAATTGTGTAGAAGGAGATATACAGGGAAACAAAAAACATAGCCAGTCCCTTCTGAATAGGAGAATAGAGAAGTCTGAAAGCTGAGAGACTGACAGAGATAAAATTTGAAGTGGTATGTGGTGAGGTGATCTGAAGTGTAGACACGACAATTTAGAATTAACTGGAAGTAAAACCTACATTTTAGCAAGGGTATACAGAAAAAAAAAGTGACTTAACAGGTTACAGGCTAGAGAAGGACAGAAATGAGACCATGGGAAATCAGAAGACGTGGCAAATTATATTGTCTATGGAACACAGAAGCTGTAGGAGGAAATATGTCTTATACACTGTGATGAATTCACCTGTTTTCTCAGCACTGGATTTAAGAATGAGTCACTGGGGGTGGATATTACCTTATTAATGTGAAGAAGATAAAATGTTAATACTAATATCAAATGGACAAAAAAAAGCTAAAAAAATTAGATGCAAGTAACTCATAGATATTAAATTAAAAGGCTTGGTGCTGTTGTGTTTAAGGAGAATTGAGCAAAGGAGAATAGGAAGTAAATATGACTTTTGAGGGTTTTCTTTTCTCATTTTTGTCTGTGTAGATTGTTATAGAATGCTGCTCTACTCATTTTGCTCTTTTTTTGGCTTCCTTCATAGTAATAGCAAAATTAATTGATCTGTTCACCAAATAAGGTTGGCTAGCTTTGAAAATTCAGTCTCCTTTTAATTTACTGCAATGATGATAACATAGTTGAGCCCAAACAGCAAAATCTAAACTCAAATTCACCGCAAAATGCCTGACAACAGACAAACTCTACAGACAAAAGTGAGGATATGTTCTGATTCCTTGCATAACCTAAAGCTATCTATTTTATTGTTTGATATGTTTTTATTATACATTGTTAAAAATATTTTTATTTTTATTAAATATGTTTTGTTATTTAATTTTTATTACTATTGATATATGCATTTATTGTATTTATTACTATTTAGTGAGTTCCCAAAATTCTCTAAGTGCTTTATGGAACAGATGGAAAGTAAAAAGTTTCTCCCCCAAGAATCTGTGAAGTAGCAAGAAAAGAAGCAAGAAAAGAGGTATGAGGAAGAGCTAACCAACTGAGTAGAGAGATTGTTTGGCTGCATTTCACCTGTAGAATCAGCTAGCTAAAGTTACATGCAAGAAGAAAGTGTTTACAACTCTCCCAGACTCAAAACAGAACCACACAGAGTTAAACTGTGCATTTTGTTTTCTTCCCCTCTATTATTTTTTAAAATGTACTTAGAGTGTATAAGCCTTCCAAAAAGTGCTAACTTGGCTAGTAGATGTTAAAACTAATGAGCTAACATTTTACTGGTCAGTCCTATTATATAATGAATTGGGGAAAATTGCTCATCTCATTTAGCTCAGTAATTAGTTATCCCTGGACATGAAGTAGCCAGGGATCTCTATCCCACTCAGCAATTTACTTTCCTTTTCACCATGGAACCTCTAGACATCTGGGATTTTGCAGCATGCTTGAAAGTTATTCATGCTATTTTAAAACAGTGTGGGACACAAGTTTCCAAGTATTAAGGTGCTGCCACTACCCTGCAGCCAACGGGCCTCTTCTACTTTGTTCATGGTGACAGGTTTGCTGTCCTGGAGTGAGGAAGAGATGTTCTCTCTGATGGGCAGATTATAGGTCGTGTTAAGGACTAAATATAGTTCCCAACATTAAGAGAATTGTAACTATGTCAGGTATGATTTTTGAGCCAAGAAAGAGGGGAAGAGCCTCAAAAATACAATGTAATTGTGTGTTTCAAGTAAGGATATCTTTGGCATTTAGCAGTTAAAGAGGAAGATGTTGGTTCTGATAACTACAAAGAACACAAGCTTTTCCATCAAAACAGATAAAAGCAAAGAAGAACTTTTTATGTCTCCATATTTCAACTGAGATCGTTAAATGGAATCATACTTAATGAGTGCAAAAGAAAAAAAAAAGACCCCAAAGACATTAAATGAGTGTTTTTGGAAAGATATTTCTTAAAAAAAATTCTAGCAAAGTAAGATTGCAAATACTGCATGCAGACAAGCTTTATATTAATTATCTATGTTCATGAAGTATGAATGAATAAAGGGTGATTCATAGTTAAGTGGTGCCTTTCAGCCATACAACATCTATTGAGAACAAACAGTGTTCTCCAGATGGAAGCCAACTAATGCACTAACAACATAATTACAATGATTGCAGCTGTGATGAAGGGTATGAGTGTCTTTCAACCACCGCATACAACAGTTTACAAGAAATGCATTTTTGTTAGTTAAGTATGTTGCAGTTTTGGTTGTGAGAGCAACTAAAATGCAATTGGACCTATTGGCTTGTACTAGACACTGCAGAAATTGGTTAGAATGGACTCTATTAAGAATGTAAGAAAAAAATAATCTAAACCCAAGACAGAATTCTGCTGTTATTTTTATGATATTGTTGTGCTGCCTGTGAGTGTTCATGTGCATACATAAGATGAAAAAAGAGTAGTTCATGTTTTCTAATGCTCACCCATGAGAAAATAGACTGAGAGATGGGATTCTTTTCACTGCATTTCTGACTCTTGTCTCCCTCCCTTGAAATGAGGAGACTCTTTTGGAGTGTGATTAATTTTGCCATATTTTAAACTTCAAATATTCAGTGGGATTATTTTTGAAGAAACTGATTTGCTCCATTAAGTAAAGAGAACTAGGAAGTACTCCCATATACATATTCCCACTGCAAAAGTCCTCATCGTACAAGAGGCATTATGCCTTTGAATGAATACAGAAAGACAGGTGGATAACATAAATAAGACCATTTGTCTAAGTTAGGAACAACTGTAATACTCCAACATAAGTTATCCTGTGTGTATCAAAGCAAAAGTGAGCTTTGAGAAAGGCAAGACTAATGATTATTAAAGACTACTCATCTCAGAAACAAGGCAACGTGTGGAAAGAAGTGGAAAACGGTGAAGATTTAAAGATTTAACAACACTGAATGTTGCAGGTATTTTGTGAATGGAGCTCTGCCTATGAGGTGACAGTCTGTGAAGGGCTTTCAGAGCAGAGGAAAATGTGATGCTGTGTGGGTTTGCAGAGAGATTACTGATTAGCAAATGCAAGAGGAAGGTTTATTCTAAAACTCAGTACCTCGAAGTCTGCTACCACACAGATCTCTGCAGTTTGACATGGACTGTCTGTATGTCCTACTTAAATCCACCATAGATACAAATCTGCACTGCTTTCTCTGAAATCCCTGTTTCTGAGGAGACAGTTCACCCACAATCTGATGTCTTCCTATCACTGCATATACTGCAACATCACTGAGCAACGTGAACCATAAAAATGACAGCATTTATTAAGTAGGACTTTAGGTCAGATATTTTATTAAAGAGCAAGGAAAAATTTGTACAAAAGAAAACATTCTATTTTAGTAACATTCTATCAAATTTTATTAAAAATCAGAGACTTTAGAGTTCACAGAATAACCCTCCTTCCCTGTCTTCTCCCAAAAGCTACCCCATCAGATCGCAGGCCTTCATCAATTTAAAGAAAGGGAGGAATAACATCTCCCTATAGGCATGACCTTCCTGTTATCCCCTCTGAATTATTTTTACACCTTCTAGGTTCAAGATAAATCCTCCTTCTTGTCTTTCTCCATTCTTAATTCTCACATCTGAGTGCAGTGAAACAGAACACATAGCTTATCAAGCAGCAGAGGCAAAAATTAACTTTCCTATTTAAAGAGCTTTCTGCCTTATTACAGTTGGAAGCCTTTTTCAATCTGCAAATTGCATATCATAACAAGTATTAGCTATACATATGTTCTATTAAATTAATAATCTTTATTCTGGCCTTAGCTTTTGGCAGGGACTACTTGTCGCAACCCATTATTACTTACTGACATAGGCTTGAGGAATATTCTGTCAAAACCCTCTTCTCCCTCTTTTACCCCAATCTGTTACTTTTAGAGATATCTAACACTAAAGTAAATAAAAAATCTAAACAGATTTTTAGGTACTGTTTGGAAAAGAACAGAATAAGTCAGAAAACAACATTACAAAGCTTCAGACATCCAGGATGACCCTGTGGCTTAACCATTTTTTTGCAGTTCTGTTCATCATACCTCAAAGGAATAGATTATAAATGGAAAAATCACTAAGAGAGACCACAAAAGTCACATGAAACATGGAAAAACTTTTGTACAGAAGCAGAGTAGAGAACGAGTTTTGAGATTGGGGAAAATGCATCCAAATATCAATAAAAGGGAAACTTATATAAAGATGGAAATATAATTTACTCAGTTACCACAGTGATAGAAAAAGAGTACACTGACTGAGATTATTTGGCAACATATTTAAAATGAACTGACAATATAACTAAGGATTAAACTGAGATTAGTTTCCCCAATATGTTGTGTTGCCTGAGGTTTAGGCAAATTCCAGGGAACAGACATGCCCAGGCTTATTTGGTACCGTGATCCCAATGGTCTCCATCTCAAGAATTCCCTGGATGATTGCTCTCCAGTAGACTGCAGGATTTTCATTGGAAAGGAGGGAGTGGAATAACTTTCTGCATATCCTTGTCTACGTATCCTAGTTCAGCAGGACTAAATTGGTTGACTCATTTCACCTTCACCAGCAGTTTCAGATGAGCCATCTGAATTTGTCTTGAACTGAAAAAGTTTTGCCTTACTCAATTCCATTTGGCTCAAACAAGTTGGTTCAAGCAGTTTTTAAATGACTCCATTTTAACCACTTCAGCTTTTTTGTAGTAAGAATATATGTTATGCTACTTTGAATGAAAAGTTAATTTAGGAATGTCCATGGAGTGATTTGACCAGTTTATAAAGTCTTTTAAACATATTTTATTAAGTAGACAAGGCCTGTGAAAATATGACCTCGTTGATACCATTATTATATTTTTTATAATGTTCCCTTTATGCCATGTGCACTCATGAGCTAGAAAGGACATGATCTGAAAAAGCAGTATAGGCAGACTTTATTAGAAAATAATAATCTCTCTTCTGGTATAATGTTTACTGGTGGGGAATGTTCAAAGTATAGCAAAAAGCTTTTCAAGAAAATTTTTATGTTCTCTAGGAATATAGTAAAACACAATTTTTCCTATAATTTAAATCTGTGATCCAGAACAAAAAAAACCCCTTGTCACTTTGTTAGCTACCCAAACATGACTGTAGCATTAATGTTTTCAGATAACACTGATTTTCTATGCTCTACTTTATTGGTACATGGCTACTTTAAATTTTTGAATTGGCGGTATGCATGGCTAAACTGAATTTGGTAAATAGTTTACTTACCTCTGGAATTGCTGAGTTGATACTTTACTGCTTATAGAGTTTTCATGCTTTTACCTGAATTTACAAGCAAAATCTTGGGCTAAAACTTCTAAATGTGATTTATCCATAACTTCTGCATGAGTTATACCAAGTGCCTGTGCACCAGAAGAGAATTTAAACATTAGTTTCAATGGCAATCATAATCTAACAAAGTGCACACATTTAACAGAAAATTAAACTTGAAAATTCTGTCAGACCTTGGTTATGTGTCTGTCATTAATTCACTGCTTTGGCTCTCAGAGTAGTCAAACCTGATCTCAAAGCTCAGATCATCTAGAGGGTGAAATACTCATCTTGTTAAATTTAGTGGCAAAATTGTTTTTCTTGTCAGGAAAGCTAGTTTTTCAGAATAGCTCTTGATAGAAAGATGAATCATTGATAAAGTAGTGTTGGTACTGCATATTTTTGTTACTTATTGAGTTCATACATTTAAAATTTATTTGTGGTGTACTTTGTAAATTCCTTTTTTTTTTTTTCTTATCTTGACTTGCGCTTTATCTTTTTTTGAAATATTTACCCCTTGGGAAATAAATCACAATTCCATTTGATATGAGTAAATGTAGGAACTGTTTCCATTCTTTTCCCCAGATTGATTTCTGTGCTCCTCCTTGTACCATTGCTCTTTAATTAACACCAACTTGTGTAACAGTAGTATATTTAGGGACTTCATACTACTTGGTGATTTTACTGGTCTGTTTTACTAAGGCCTGGCTTGTGCTTCATAAAACTGATAGCATCTACATGGCACAGTCCAAAACCACAGTTACTGAGGCAGAGTATGTATTTTATGTATTTTTTAGTATGTAATAGAGGATTTTCAGTATTTATTCCCTCCCCTCATCACCTCTTCTGATTCTTGGCCTTATGAAGTGAAATATTATATGATCCATCCCAAATAAAATACACCTTAGATATTTTATCTGAGGGTTTTGTTTTTGTTTGTTTGGGGAGGTTTTTGTGATTTTTTTTTGTTTGTTTTGTTTTGTTTTTCTTTTTGAAATAGCATTATTTTAAGAAACAGTAGAATTTATGCTGGATCCCCAATATGCAAGTGGTTGCATTTGGACCTATCACCTACATTAAAATTTGATATATCAAATACCAATGACTAAGTCCCCCATAGCCTATATTGAGAGGGATTGTTGATATGCCTGCTATGTAACAACAACAACAACAAAGAAGATATGACTTACATCAGATGAACTTCTGTAGGCTCAAAATTTTCCTTCAGGTAAGCTCGCTGAATTTTCAATCACTATCTGAAGGTTATGAAATTAAATTTTGGATTTAATTATTCACTAAAAGGATGAATAGAAGTAAGGGGAAGTTAGTACTTTCAAATTCAGAAAGTGCAGGAACAGTTTCAGCTAAAGCAGGGTGCTGGGAGATGAAAAATGGGAGCTAATTCCCTGCTATTTGAGAATGGCTTTATGATTTCTGAAGTATGTTCATTTTTGGTTGTTAAAACTTGAAGGAGGCTCCAGCTGTTCTCAGAGCCCTTGTCCAATAGCAAGTGTTCTGATAATATGTTTTTGCTGCACATTTATTATAAAAAATAACTGCAGTGTCTCTGATACAATTAACTTCATTGAAACAGGTGGCAAATTCTAATTTTTAAAAAGAGGACCCCTGTTGAGTATTCCAGTTGCAAAGAGAATATAAATTATAATGAAAAATAATCATGGCATATAAGAGACAAGACATATATGAACAGTGGTGGCATACAGAGGGCTAGATCACACTTTTCACAGTACTTAATCAATGCTATTACGTATGTATTTCCATCTGTCTTCATTCAGGAAAGATCCTAAGGACATACTTGAGCTTAAGCTGAAATTAACATGGTACCTTGCTGACATCTCCCTGAGTACATTAAAATCCATTTTTTCAGTGTAAGATGGGAAGCATGGATCAGTGTTTTACTTTATTAACAGGTATACTTGAAACCAAGATTCTGATGAGAAATATAATTTTTAGAATTTGTTACAGTGCCTTTTCATATAAAATATCGTCACTGTGTTAGGTTAGAAATGGACACAGAATTCCCACATCTCTCATAGAAACAGGCCTAGATAGAAATAGATAGTGAGAAACAAGGAAACATGAAATTTGAAAAATGAAACACTTGCCCTGCCCCATTTTGAATTCTGCTTATCTTTGGTGAAAGTCCTGGATACAGTGCTCACTAGGGCAGGGAACAGTCTGCAAATACATGTGAATGAAGCTTTGCTAATGTTAAAGGGACTTGGTGTCTTGGAAAGTAATGTATGACCACAATCCCCAAACTTTCTTAGGGGGCCACAAACTAGAGGATGGAAGGGAACTGGAAACACTTGTTGATATGCCCTTTCTAAGGGACTTTTTTACTGGGGAAGAAACACTGTGGTATTCCAAAGGAATACGACTAATCCCAGTTATCTTCTGACAAATAATGAATACTGTAAGAACATCATGAAGACCTTGCTAATACTTATGCATATCCAGCTAAGCAGCACCAGCAACTGGTGGAGGCCCACAGATTGAACTCAGGTTCTGAGTTCATGATCCAAAAGATAATGTTTCATGAGCTCCCCAGGAGCACACCAGAATTTTTGTGGTATTTTGGACTGGCATATACGAACTGCTCTATGCCACACACTGAAAGGAAATATTAGCTAGGATGCCAAGGGTGACACCAATCCACCAAGGTGGTGACATCAATAATACACCTGAGCATCAGGCTGGACCATACTGTTTCCTTCTATTCTCTAGTCCATTTAGGTTTGGATCTTGGGACAAAAGCATATGGCAAAAAGATTTGGGGGGTGAGGGCATGAAGCAAGGGATAAATCTCAACATAGGAAAATGGATTGATTTGTCTCAGAGCAGTGTGGGGTGGAGAAGGATCGTGTCTATGGAAAGAGTTCTCCTGACTCCTGTCAATGTCCCCTGATTGGACAGTTGTTGGCACTTCAGATGAAGGTAAAAATTACCCTGAGAATGCACTTGGGAAACAGCATAGGTAGAAAATGTCTTTCTGACCATTTCAGGACATGAGTCAAGAGACCTGGGGCTTGGTTTGAACATGCTGTTAATGTACAGCTGCCAATATTATCAGCTTTCTGAGGTGATGCAGGGAATATGGTTCTTCCTGCGGGCTAGGAAAGAAAAAGAAATATCTACAGAGACATACACCCCAGGAGGACCACTGTGATGAGCCAAATGAATCCCAGACACAGAGACTGAAAAAAATAATAAAGGGTATAAACATACTGAGCCTACTCTTTCAGTAAAGCTGTTACAGTGTTAAATTGCCTCACATTTCTCAAATTGTTCTTGCTGCAAGAATGAAATAGTCTTACTTTCAGCTGTACTCTGCAGGGCTGCACACAACTTTGTTAGGAAAGTGGGAAAAAGATCCCATCCCTGCAAGCCTTTCTGTATGCAAGTGCAATCACCTACCTACACTTTTACAGTCTCTTGTTAAACTGGTTGATTTCTTTAATTCTCACATTTAAAAGGTTAGTTTCCTGCTCGGGCCTTTTAAATGTCTCTCTTTTGAACTGAAGTTTGTATTTTTGTGTCTTTATTAAGTCATTGTGAAAACAGCTGCTTCCTAGGCTGTGTACTGCACCAGGTCACATTCTAGGTTTTTTCAGTCTTCTCAGGAGTGTGCTCATGTTTCAGGATCACCTTATTTTGGACAAGGATCCTGCACACAGTGCTGCTAAGCGGAGTATCTTCTCTCCCCTCTGCCTCTTTTGTATGTGGGAGTTTCCAGAGAGGAAACTGAGCAAGTAAGTGCTTGTGCTGTGTTTGTAGAGAAAATTAGGGTATAGCAGAGGAAAAGTTTTCTGACAAGTCAAACAGAAGGATATGGCTCAGTCAGCTGAGGGGAGAGGAAGGAATGACAGGCAATCAGGTCTATGGTGGCAAGAAGCCCAGAAACCTAGGACTGTTATTCCAGATCAACACAAAACAGAAATCTATGGTTTCTACATCCAGTCAGATGAACTGGATATGTTGGATTTTTTTGTTTTGGTGGTGTTTTTTGGTTTGTTTTTTTTTTTTTTTTAATCTGAAAGGTCTTTCTAGATCCTTTTGGTTACATTCAGAAATCATGATGTGATGTCTCTAAGTTTATTGGCACAACATTCTGATACATCATCAGTCTCTGACCTACAAACCTCTAGTCTTGATGCCAACTGTATTACAACTTGTGGTGAGTTATAAACATTTAACTAGGGAATACAGTATTCTAAAGCAGTAGTTTGTCTTCCTTATTATTTAATGCTCCACTAAATTTTGTGTCAATTGCAAAGTTTATCAACAATGATTTTATGTCATCCTTTAGCTTTCATATCTGCTGTATTTTATAGTACAATGTAATTATGAGGCAATATTCTGTTGTGGACTATATGAAGACATTTGTTTTGGTTAAACAAATAAAATAAAATAAAATGCCCAAATTTTAATGGGAGCTTTTACAAATAATGCAAAAGAAAGGATAAATAATACAATAAAACTATGAAACCTGAAATCTGCCCCAAACCATGGCAAATCAATTCTGCACTGCTGTAACAGACAAAATACTATACAATTCTCTTTTGGCTTCTCAAGAAATAGAAGTGTATAGCTCTGAGCATTACTCTGCCCTTCAGATCAGCCAGAGTGGGTCTCCTTTAGGTCAGCTGAGGGCAAATCCAAGACTGCTTTGACACAAGGACTCATTAAATCAGGTAGTGTTTAGCCTAAGTGCTTCTGCCACTCTGTATATGCTATAAACCAGCTCCCTCTAACTTCCCTGAGAGAGGTTCAAAGCCTTTGAGCACTAAAAATTGTTTCTGCAGCACACAGTCTAATGATCCTTCTTAAAGAGAAGTTATCATTTTCATGCAAAAGGAAACTTCAGGCAATTCAGGACTGCCTCAGTGCTTCCAGAGTGGCCTGTGTGTGGTGTGGCCCTGTGCTTCACAGACCTGGATTAAGTGGTATTTGAGATGGGGTTATGACCATAATGCCCGTTGCATTGTGATAGCAAGCAGGTTTTCCTGTGAAAGCAACAGAGGTTACCAGGTTACTATTAATCTATGAGTGTTCTGCTAGTTGAAACACAGTTTTCTTGTACTGATTGTGAGTAGCTTCTTTTCTTCAGTATGTCTAGAGTTTGCCCTTTCAAAAACTCAGCGTATTTTATGTTAGGATTTATCCAGAACCCACAACTTTTCCTGCTTCCTGTATTTTCACTAATTACCACTCAAAAGCTATACACCATCAGTTGAGCTATCAAAGGACAGATGTACTTCAGAGCCATGGTATATCTGGCACAGTTTCCTGAGGTTTTCAAGGATATAATTTGCATAGATTGATATATTGGAGAACTATTGTAATTTATATAGCGTTTCATCTTAAATAGATTTACTTTTTGAAATATGCTTGGATTATATAAGATTTTAAATTGTTCAGCTACCATTGTTTTGAAAAGTACTGATCAAACACACCAGATACAGAAGAAAGGCCATTTCAAGGCTGTTGAACAGTTAGCTAGGCAACTTACTATACTGAATAGCCAGTGTTATTCCCCTGAAATTATCCTCTAGTACAGTTTAAAGCATTCTCTGTATCTTGTAAGGCATTAGTTATACAATGTCAAACAATGACCTTTATTGTAGGGCTATGCAGAATTGTTATGAGATTTAATGGGAATCACAGCAGATTTTATGTATTTCTGAGTGGAAAGTGCAAAATTAAAGTTAATTTTAAGTTGCCTATTGCTTGGGTGTCAAAAGCAAAATATGTATTTTCTTACTTTAAAAATGTTTCACTTATTAGGGGATTTTTTGAGTTTGCTGCATCGAAGAAGCCTTTTATGTGTTGAAAAGCTTTTTATGTGTTGAAAAACCCTTTTTAACTGAAAAGCTGAAATTTTATTAGAGAAACCATTCTGCTATCCCAATACCCATATTGATGTGACTATGTTGTTCTTCCCTAGAAATTTTTATGATAAGACCTCATAGTTATTTGTGGTCAGATTTCTGTATCTGCAGGGAAGCCCTGTGACAATGTTTGTCAAAACCTTTGTTAGTGTGGGTTCAGCTGCAAGAATTAGTGCTTCCTAGAACACCACATTTCCAGATGGAATTGAGAGCCTGGTCACGCAACTGTCATCTTGTTCCTCTCACTGCTCTATAGGAACTTTTGGTATGATAAAGGATTAATCAAGAGAATAAAGGTTTGCTGGGTCAGGTCCCAGTTCTGGAATGTGATTAATTTATTGCTTGTAAAATCATGCTGCATTTTTAGATATTACAAAATACAGTAATAAATAAACAAGGCTGATATGGCTGTGAGATTGGTTGAGGATTATCATGAATTCCAGTTTGTGAATTAGAACTGGCAGGCTCTGGAAGGGTTTCAAGCCTAGTGCAATGGATCTCCTGGGAGCTATTTCGGCTTTTCTAGTTATGTGGCAGCACTGACGTAGATTGTATAAGAAGCCAACAGATTTAAGAGGAAAGAACTGAAAGGACAGGTATAGTGAGTCAGAAAGTTTTCCCATGTTATAGAAATCATCTGGGAACACCTGGATACTTCTGTCTGTGAAATTTTAACCTCTAGTCAGCTGAAGGTTATAGTACCCTATTGTCTCCTTTAAAGTAAAAAAAAAAAACAAACAACAACCCAATAAGCAATAAAAGCTATTAAATATATTGGTCCACTCTCCTGTCATGAATCTAGTGACTTCTTGATATGTTTTTATTTGTATAGCCTTTTCTCTTGCATTTTTCTTTCATTGAGACAGACTACATTTACCCAATTAAATCTATTCCCTTCTGAAATCAACACATATTTGGATAATAGTTTGGGCGTCACATTTTAAAATACTTCAATTTTCTGAAGAGGTGGGCTGCTTAGAAATGCATGTGTTCATTAAAATTTGGTTACTGAGGAAGTGTCGGGAAGAGGTTTCCCTCTTTTTGTTGAATCACTAGAGGGAGCTCCAGATGCATGCGAAAAGAAGGCTCTCTTCTCAAACCACAGAAAACTCAAGAAGCCGGAAAAAATACCTTTCCCAATGGACAATGATTGCTAAATGTCTAAAAGAAAGAGAAAAAAAAAGTTTTAGTTTTTTTTTCTTCCTAATTAGAGCATTTTATGTGCGTTTGTTTGCCAATAATACAAGCCTCACAAGCTAATAACAACAGCGTTTAAAGGCTGGTAACAAAGAGTGTCCAGTTAAAAACTTTGCAAATAGGAAGCTTGAAAAATGGATAAGACCAATGCCTGTGAGCTCTCTTAAGCAACAGCAATCAAGATATGTGGCTTTTTCAAGTGGCTGGTTTGTCAGAGCTGATGAGATAGCTATTCAGTAAGTTGGAACTAAACCTTTCCTCTGATGCAATGCAATGATTTTAAAGCAGCATAACATCTCTGTAAGTCCACTGGTCTGATGTCTGATATTCATATACAGCAATGGTTCTTATGGTGCTAAAATAGGCATCAGTTTTGATGGGCACAGGGACATTCATTTGGGTGAAACATAAAGTGGAGGGAATACAAAACACCATAAGCATTTTCAGTTTTTATTATTTGCACAATTGCTTCCAAAGTCCAGGAATTAAGAAGGCATTTTGGTCTGGCCTATACTTGAAATGTTTTTGGATTATTTTCAGTCTTTTAAAGGAGTTTCCTTATGTTTACATGACATGAGAAGCTGTCAAATGTCTAGTATCTTTTCAGAGTTAGCATTTATAGCTCTGTTCCCTAGAATATTTGCATACACAAGCACAAAGAGCATGAGGATGGAGTTCATCTTTTGAACTAAGCAGTCTCACTGGGATCAAGCCAATCTGAGTTAGCCAAACATTGTATAAAAGCAGCCTTTTAGTATCAGCTTTACATATCTGCTTTCCTAGTCCAGAGGTGTTTTCTATGTTAGTCTTCTCTGAACACTTGTTCCCACAGATAATTTTCTTTAAAATATATATCTTGGAAATACTGTATTTTACGTTATGATCTTATATAAATACCAAGAAATCACATACTTTGTCATCAGGATTTCTGAAGTATTACCAAATATACCTGTTACATGCGCATTATAATTGCATGTTTAGGGAAGATTGTAATAAACTACTACTTCAGCATCACTCAATGATTTGTACTAGGAGAGAAATTCATAAAATTTTCTGTTTACCTCTGATTTTTCTTCATATTAAGTGCCACATGGCAACAGTGCTTCAGAAAACAAAAGTAGCTCTGTATTTTCACACCATTTCTGATGATATAGAAATGTATGGCTCATCTGAATAAACTAGATGAGCTTAGAATTTGTGGAAATATCCATCTTTGACTTCCATAGTACTCACAGTATTCACTGATTCCATGAGGAAGAAGAAGTGCTTTATTCTTGAGGCTGTTATCTGAAGAACAGTGCTGCAGAGGGTTATATATCATTAGGAATGTATCACGGTTATGTGATGGCCAGTGTTTAGTTAGTGGCATTGTTAGCTGGTGAAGCATATTCACTTTTACAATTCCTTCTTGAACTACTTCCTTGTGGTACAATTTTTTGGATCTCGCCTATGAGTTTTGGTTAAAGATAACATATTTATACCTTGATGTAATTTTAACCTAATAATATTATGTTTGGGTATGAAAATTGTAAGGGAAAGAGAAAGAGGCTTTTTTGTCTTCCTTACTTTCTAAGGCTAGAAGTGAAAAAGAGTTTTTTTTCCTTCCTTACAGTGTTTTCAATGAAACAGGAATATGAAATATGACATTTCTTCTAAGAGTTTTGCATACTGGTTTCAGAAGGATCTATTTAAAGCTACTCAACATGTTTAAAAGCAGCAGGATTGGGCCTGTGGAAAGAATCAAATGAAGTAAGTGTGAGAAAATCTCACAAATTCTTCTGTGTAGCATTAGGATGAATCTTCTATAATTTTGAAAAAGGCTAAAATCCTCCTTTTTATCTGTTTTAATTCAAGTGTTTATCCACATAACATAATAAAACAGAAATAAAACCCTCTGGGCATATGGCCATATATGTTTTTCTTAACAGGAGCAAAATAAAAAGGCGATGGTGTGCATATTGTTCAATTAAAAAAAAACCAACAAAAAAACAAACAACAAACAAAAAAAACCCCCCAACACAC
>JAWWLZ010000042.1:27122740-27134759 GCA_035041345.1 Poliocrania exsul | reverse complement strand
CCCCACCCCCACCCCCCCCCCCCCCCCCCATCATTCTGTGGTGCTTTGTTTCTAAAAAACCCCATTGGTTTCTTTAGCCCTGCTTCTGCTTTATCACATCTTTCTCAAATGTTGTGCTAGAAACAGGAGAATTTATGATACAGCTACTCCCCAGATTTTCTTTCCTGAAAATAGGCTGTTTATTTAAGGAGTAAATGATACTACAATTTTAGCCAGAAATTGGCAATAAGCATCTGTGCTGAACCCAGTCTCTGTCCTAACCCATGTTCTCAGTATAGCTCATTCAGTGATGGAAGGAGGATTCTCAGCTTTGCTTTGTAGGTCCAGTGCAGCTCACAGTGCTCTACATTTTCCAAGTGCTGTGTAAATGTTAGCGGGTCTTCATGACACCTCAAGGAGGTAGGTAAAGATTAGCAACTTCATTTTCCAGGAGGACAGACATACCTTGGGAAGAAGTGAATTGTGTGAGCTCATATAGGGAAGCAATGTTCTAACTGCTCTTAGAATTGAGAAGTCCCATCCCAGTGAAACACAGTGTCTTGGGCTCAAAACCCACATAAAAATCAAGCTGTGCAACTATTACCACAGAGACAGTAGTAAATAGGATAATTAATACAGGTCTGGTGTATGATGCCAAGACATACTGATAGTGTCACAAACTATATTCTAAGACCCTGAAATACATAGGGAGTTCAAGAAATTGTAATTATCCCTCACTAATATTTTTGTGGCCATTTTGATTTGACAAGTTGGAGATATGTTTCATTTTGTAGAAACAAATGTACTGTACTCATGGTTATGTGTGCACTGTGTCTAGACACCAGAGCAATTATAATGAAAATTACAATTTCATTTCTATTGCAAACTGTCTTGTTAATCTGCTCAGTAGTTCCTTGTCTAATCATTTTGTTCAGCAGTACTCTTCCTTAAAGAAGGTCAAACAAGCTCTTTTCAATGTTACTGCCTGCTGTAACTATACTATGGGCAATAATAGTCATAGTTCATTATTATTATGCAAAAAAACTCCTTTTTTTGTAGTGGAGGTAGCTGGTTTACTCTTAAAGTTTTAGCATTTTAGTTTTCTAAAATTTAAAAGAAAAAAATGTATAAGGGAGCAAGATGTGGTGAGTTGTCTTCCCTAAAAATACATATTGGCCTTCATGGTCACTGCTTTTCTAGTACCCACAAGAACTGTAAAATGTGACCAACCATTTCCTCCTCCTTACTCTCCAGCTGTGGAAGAAATCAAGAAAAGAAAAAGTTTTCTTTTTAGGACCAAACATAAAACATTCCCACTGTCAATATGGTTTACTAGGCTCCCAATTACAACATGGTTATAAAGCTTAATGACTTGGGAACTAGGCCTTTTAAGAAACCAGGAAAAGTGCTTTCGGATCTTCTCTGACTGGGAAAGCAATTGAATCCCAGGCATCTAGAAGGCAATATAATTCATATTATTGTGATGAAACCACCAGTTCAGTCATCTAGTAGAAGAGAAGAAAGTGCAATTGTCATAAAAAACCCACACTGCTTAACAACCTAGGTATGGAAAATGGTGCCTTCCTCTGAGCACAGCTCTCAAGGAAATTCTGCACTCTAAGTTCCAGACAAGTGACCAGGTCCAGGAGCAAGACAGTGCTTTTTTTGTCTGTGGTTTAGGTATTTTCTCTTGGCTGTTTTAGGTGTCCCTTTGTACAGCTGACTGTGAAGCCCTTTTGTAGATGCCTAAATCTTTCGTGATAATGAGTTTCAGATTTACCACAAAAAGACCTACCTGCCTCAGCACTTCTGGAGCTGAGTCTATCTGTACACTGTAGGTGTTGACCATCACAGCACGGAAGAGTCTCTGGGTGTACTATGACTGAGAACTTCCAAGACTTTTCCCATCTGAACCTAAACATATTCTACTCTTGCATAAACTTGCACAGTTAAATTATTTGTTCTGATTTCTTATGGCAACTAATAAGAACCTTCTTAGAAAATGTAGTTATGACTTATGAAATGAGAGGCTGCCTGTGAGTGAATAAAAATGATGAAATGACCACTGCAGAAAATAGGACAGTGGGTAGGCAATGATTTAGTACCACAATTAGCAAACAAATAGTAATCTAAACTACTCAGAAGGTGTTTTACCACAGCAAATTGTTAGCATTGTCAACAGTTTCTTGAAATCACAAGCTGTTTGCTGAATTCCTGAATTGTTCCTACTAGGGTGCATATTTCTATGTAAATGAATGCCATTAAACAAATGCTCCTGCGGTGATGACACAAGTTCCTTTCTACATTATCGCAAGTTCTTCCCTTAGGCATATTGCAGAGAGAAAAAAATAAAAAGCCATTCCGATTATTCAATGTCCTATTTGCTTCTAAAATGCAGCAAATTTCAAAAAACAATACATTTGTCTACATGAGTGTGTGTAACTCTTCTGTAGGACATATGCCTTTTCATAATTTTTAATTCCCATAGAAAGTTAAATGCCCATGTTGGTGCCGATTCTTGTCAACCTTGTCATGATAAAGACTTGTGCTTGCTCTGTTCATGAAACTCAAGGCCTCTGTTACCTTTCAAATTAACTGAAACCTCCGAAGTGCAGTTCTGAATATTTCAGGACAATTTTTTAAACCATGTTACAAGTAAAGCCAACTTTAAACTTTCATTTTAAGATTTTCCTATGCCATTTTCAACTCAACAGTAATTGCTTCAGAATTCCTGAAACGCAGTTATAACATAGAGGGTAAATAGTTTAGCTTATGATGTTGGCAGATTCTGATTATGTCCTGTTCATAATGTATTTCAATTTATCAAAGAACAGGAATTTACCATCTCCAGGAAAGTCCTGGAGATATCCAGGTTCAGAATTTAAAGGTATTACATGCTGGCTCTTCCAAGCATTTCTCAGACCTAGGAATCACATGATGAGCTTGCATATTTTCAGCATGGTAGATTCAATTTAGAAGAAAGTGAGAGAAGGGGTAGGCAGCAGGAAATGGATTAATAGAAATTTTTCAAATGTTATCTGCAAAGAAATATCTTATACTAAAATAATGATATTTACAGGAGAGAATAGCCTGCCCGCATTACCAACCTGCTTGGCCTATATGGCTTGCTTTCTTCCTTGCTCCATTTTGTAAAGAAATCTGTCTGTTATACAGATTTGTTTCCTTTTGACTCAAACAATCTCACAAATTTGCAAAAACCTACAGTTTTTACTAAAACAAAATTAATACAAAAAATATTCTTCATTCTAACTGAAAGAACTCCTGTGAAATATTCAGCCTAATCAGAATTAAGCAGAGAAAACTGGAGACCTATTGCACTGAATACACAGCATTACTGCAGTACTTCCGCAAACTTTCTGTTGGCTGAGGCAAATGCAAAGGCTATGATGATAGTACAAAGAATAAAAAGAATTGGTAGGTAATCAAGAATTCTGCAATTTTCACAATGCAGCAGAAAATAGGCAACAAATACTGAGTTTTCCATTACATCTGATTGGCATTCAGTGCAAATATTGAAACTGGAAAATAAAAAGGGTTTGAGTAAGGTATATAACTGTTTCAACTGAGAAATTTCGGAAAGTGATTTTGATACCATGATAATATGATTATTTTAGGTATACATTGATTTTTTTTTTGAGATTTTTACTTTTAGACTGCTTTTAATGGTACAGAATAGGATACGTAGATGAAAAAATAAACCCTGCGTATCGTACTTTCTTGACTCCTTCCCTTTCTGCTCTTATACTTGAATAAAAGCCTCTATTTTCAGCTTTACCAGGTACCATTGGCTGAATTCAGTAAGACTAGAAAATTCCTGCAATTCTGCAAAAGTTTGTGAAGTGGTCAGTTGTAAAAACAACCAATGGTCTAAACAGCATTTTAATATTTATGGAGGGGAGTTTTTTTTGTTTATAGAAAGTCATGCTGTCCTAATTTCAAGCTATAGAAATCTTGGATAATCTTTACACTAGAAAGTTAAATACAATTCTATAGTTTCTGTTTACCTAGTTGGAGGTTTGGTGTTTACCATGTAGGTTGTCTTCTGAGAAACTGCTAAAATCTGGCTGACATAGACTGAAATTATACCTTACCCTCTCCTGGCAAATCACCCTTTGACTCCTACATACCTTTTATTTCCAGAAAGCACTAAAGACATCAAGCATGAAATATTCCTGACTTAGGTATATTTTAAGTGGAAATGGTTAAAAAGTTTGCTTTGCTGTCTGTATCATCTCCTTTCCACCACCTATTTTCTTGACATAGTCAGTAAGGCTTTGTATACTTTATATATACATAGATATTAGGAGTTATATCTAATGGTTTAAGAAAAAATAGTTTCCCTTCATCATTTTTGTACAATAAAGGGGCTTTATTGACTATTCTTCCTAAGAGTTCTGAAGTTTTTTGAGAAGTTTCTCAGCAGGAGGTGTAAAGTTTGAAAACGGCAATGGAGAATAGTAGTTTCTAGTGAAGATGTAAGGGCCACATGAATAAAAGAAACAGAGAAAGAATGGAGAAAGAAATAGATCTGCTGTAAGAAGGTTAGAATATAATTCTGGCCTTCACTTAGGTAATGGTTTGTTGTCTCAATTTTCCCTGCATTTGTTCAGAATATATTAAGACTGAATTTCTCTTGTAAAGAAAAACTGTGTATGTAGTTGTTTCCTTCAAGAACACAGACACCATTTTACAAAAAATGGAGGAGCTGGAGAGTGTAGTTAGATTCTAACTTTAAACACAAATAGACTTTTCCTCTTGTAGTGAGTCAATATTTCAAATTAGAAGTGCAAAAAATTATTATTTGTGCCCTTTCCTTTGTATATGTGCCTTAAATTATTGCCTTATTCATTCAGATGATATGTTATAAAAATTATAAAAACAAGGCATTGTGGAGATAAATAAAGGACTATCTAGATAATTCTTTTTCTTCATTTTAGTTAACATTATTTAAGCTGTAGTTCATTAAAGGTTTTGACTTCACAACAAATGAAATGTTCCCCTACTGAGACCAAGAATCAGAGGCATTGTCAGCTTGAAACTTGGTCCTAGATTTAAATTTAACAAAATGAAAGATTTAATTAAATCTAACAGTGGCAGGAATGCTTTTGTAATTAAAAAGACTTGAACTATTCCATCTTGGTAGACAACGATTTTCCTGCAGTCTTTGAATTCTGAATTATGTAACACTAAAGATATGATGTTAAAGACAATTACTTTAATTGAATTAAACAAAAAATAAATTGATTTTTGCTTTCCACTGCCTCAACTGTAGAGAAAATTGAGTCGATATTAAACAAGAAGGGAAAACAAAACTATTTTAATCTCTCTTTAAAGATCAAGGATCATAGCACATAAAAAGAATCATAGAATCATTAAGGTTGGAAAAGACCTCTGAGTTCATAGAGTCCAACCTTTGTCAGAACACCAAATAGTCAACTAAACCATAGCACTAAGTGCCATATCCAGTCATTAAATATAAAGTGATTTATAAGGTATTTAGTTTAAATAGCTGAAATTTTGGGTAATAAAGGTGGGGAAGTGGTTCTTGCCGAAGATTATTGATCCAGAAAAAATCATCAAGGCTAATTGGATGGAATTTTTTATCAAAATAAGAGAGTTGTAGCCTTGTTTTAAAATGGTGCATAAAACTTAGTTGTATAAATATTATAAAGACATCTTTTTTACACTAATTTCCATTCTGTCCTAAGAGCACTTACATACAGGTTAACTAATTTTTCATTATCATGGTGCTATTGATTCAAATAGTTACAAAATATGGCTCTTTAATATTTTGCTAGTTCTGAGTCTTAGGCATCTTGAATGGAAAGAACAATTTTGATAAAATTTAAGAAATAACTCAGCATAATATGCATCCTTAACAAAAAAAATCTAACAAAGCTTTTTTTTAAAGTTTAAAACTGGCCTAACTTATCAGTCCTCCAGGAATTCTAAACATAGTGGTTTATAATTCCCCAAATTACCTCTAATTCTTAACCTCTAAATTCCTAAATTTCTCTAACTCCCTTAAGGGAGTCTCCTGAATTCTCTAAATCTCTGTATAGCTATGTCTACACACATATTCAGTTGCATCCCATTCTGCCTCGAATATTCAGGAGCAAGATGCTACCCAGCTGGAAGAATCTTTCTCTTCCCTTAGTGTTTTGAGGCTGAAGAAGGTGCACCCTGTAAGGCCTGAGCCATGAAGACTCCGGATTTTCATTACTTGGAGGATCAAGGACAACTTAAAGATTAATTTACATTTTCCTTGGGAATATGATCTGGAAAGAGAATTTGAATTTTGACCTAGCTTAGAAATGTTAAGATAGTTGTTCTTTTCATCGATCAGATACATAGTGAGTTCAAATAGAAATAAACCTCCCTCAAGAAAATTCATTCTTAGAATTAAAGCTGTCAGATGTGGGGTACTGTTTTGATACTTCTGTCTTCTTCTCTACTTCTTTACAACTAAATTTTTACTTTTGAATTTCTTTTAAAATTTTTGTGAAATTCTTGTGTAAAAATGGTTGAATCTTTTGGTAAATAACATCTGATCTTTTTTTGTTTGTTTGTTTTCAGTGACTGAGCCACTCATTTGCCTAGGAGATGCCTTAGGAATTCAGATTCTTCAAATAATAAGTATTCATTTCACATTGCTGTGACAGTGGAGCCAGGTAAATTTCTTACTAGCTTTATAAGGCCAAAAGAACCCATAATGATTTCTCTCCTTGGGAGTTCTCCAATAGCTGGTGTAGCCTGAGCTCCCTCTGCTCCCCATCTGGGCCAGGAATCTCTCATTCCTGACTGTCTGTGAACTGGTAGATGAGGACCTTTTCTCACATGCAGGAGCTGCAGGTTCAGTGCCTCTTGCACAGAGGAGAATCTAAATTTTATTTTTCTGTTTTAGAATAGAAACTGTGTATGGCACTTTCCGTTCCATAATATTTACCTATCAGGGTTTCATTTTGGAAAAGCACATATATATGTCTGTGTGCGTGTGTATACACACACACACACGCACACGCACAGGCACAGGCACAGGCACAGGCACAGGCACACGCACACGCACGTATACATGTGCTTAGAATCCTATTTACTTTTCTCATAAAGCAAAATTTGGAGAAAAGAGGCTGATGGTGACTCATCTTTCATATTTGTCTTTCATCCTCGGCCATTAAAAACATGTCTAGTTAAATGCTAGTCATTACACCTTGCTGGCTTCTTTTGTCTTTCTGGAGGAGCTGTGGGGAGTTCTGACCCCAAATCCTTTGGAGCTGCTGTAGCTTTCTGCTTCTCTCCTTAAGACACCTCTCTCTGAAAAATATATATTACTTTAGTGATCTATGATGATTCTATCTGCCACTGGTCCATGTTCATAAGGTTTGATATAACAACTTCATGATGAGTCCTCTGAATTTGATGGATTGCACTTTTACTGAAGATGAAAATATGTCTGTGTTTGGGGCATATATTTAATGGAATTATGGGACCATGTCATCTTTTTTTTTTTTTTTGTGACAAAGCTTTATAGAATTCACACTTTATGGAATGAACATTGAGCTACTGAATGAATTACCAGTATAACATGGACATTTTCATGGACCTAAAAGTGAATTTTCAGGTGATTTACCTGCAAAAAGATAGTTGACATTTATTGCTTAAGATCTTTGCTTGAACATCAGATATATTCAGTTTAGCATTTGTAATTACTTTTGCCTGGCAATTACCTACATCCTATTTACAACATTTATATTAGTTACTTTTAAAACTACTTTTAAAACTACTTTTAATAATTGGCTTTACTATCTAATGAGCTCATAATTGCAGTACATATTCAAAGAAGTAAAATACACAACAGCAAAAGTCCTACCTTCAAAAGGGTGAGAATTTTGAAGCAATAGGATAAAAGTAGGATAGGATAATAAAAGTGATGTATATTTTCAATTTGCTCATTGAAATTGAGGGGATAAAGGTCACAAGATTTTTTTTTTCTGAGTGATAATTCGGATCACAGTTCCAAAGGGGTTGGAAGCCTCAGCCCTAAATGATAATATTTTAAAAAATAAGAGGCAAGGATAAGTCTCAAACAAAACAAAACTGCAACAAACTTTGCTGCAAGCATTCCATTAACCATGTGTAGGTGATGTCTAACAAAAAGAAATCCTATGAGTCCTCAATGACTGTTCAGAATCAGGCCCTTTGTGAACCCAGTATTCTATTCCACTTGCTGAAGATGTAATGGAAGAAAGAGACTCCTTGGTCCAAATGAATTCATAGCCACAATGGAGCTGTTTAATTTTTAATAATAGGTGTTCTAGGGAATGAGATACACATATTTCCCATTCTCTAGAGGATAACTTTTTAATATCCTGTAGTCAAATTTCTTATGCCTTCCTCAGTATGATTTTCCAAATTTTCAACGGTAGATAGGCCCACTGTGGAAAGCACATTGACACCATATATTAGACAAAAGAAGTCTTGTTGTTTGGCTGCCCTTCACCTTCTTGGCACCATAGGCTCACTTACTGTCAAAGCCTGGTATTCTCCCTGTGTGTTACAGCTCCTTCAGCTATGGATATTATACAAAAATACATATGTTTGTATATACATTTGTATCTTCCCCCTCTGATTTGTATACAACAAAAAAGTTTGGTCCCAAATGCCAAAAGGTATATGGTGAAAGGAAAAAGACATTTCTTCTGTCATAATGTCACTAGTAGTGTGACATCAAAAGATAGATTTATACAGTGGGAATGATCATAAAGACAACCATTTTTTAATTTAATATAATTGTCAAATATATCTGATGTCTTTTGTCCCTTTATTGCCTGTTCCTATATAATGAGACCAAGAATTGGAATTGGTGGAAGAAAGTTGGTTTATGAACTTGCTTACTAATTTTTTCCCTGGTACTGAGTTATAATGACAATAACTGTCACCTAACAGCAAATAATAGTGGCTCCACAGCCATATACAGATAAAGGGGCTGGTGTTAGGGTTTCTGCTCTTTTAATATAATTTAATTTTAGTTATGATCTAGACAACAAACCCACTGGCCAGACTTGTGACTAAGGTTTTCATTAGTAAATATAAAAATTTAATACTACAGTACATTACCATAAAAAGAATGTTTTGGAGGCTAAAGGTCTTAGCTATTTGCATTAATACTATATGATTTTTGTAATGTAGAGTAGAATGTCAAGTAATGCAAGTAGAATGTAAAGTAATAGAAAGTACAATGAATTTCAATTTTATTCCTATGCTACAGATTTACCTTGTTCTCTATTTCTGGTTTATTTGACACCAGTCTATTTTTTGATGGGATTTTGGATTGATATTTGTGGATGCCTCTAAAAGCAAGCTCTTCATGCCTAGGATTATTTTTCTCTAATGCAATGATCATCTTGCATGTTCTGAATGAATCTGTCTTCAAGAAAGAAGGAAAATAGGCACCATTAGCTGCAGAAAGTTGTAACTCTTCAAAAGGGGATTGTGTAAAACTGTAGTTAGACTACGAAAACAAACACTTCCACTGTCCATCTTCTTTCATATAATCTTCTCTCTCCTTAATTTTCTAGCTGTACTTATACTAATCACAGTACACAGAACAGAGCAAAACATTAAATATATATAGGCAGAGACTAAAAGATCATGGTGTCAGGCAACATTTGCAGATACATGTAGAAAAAGATGAAAAGATATTTTACCTTTATATTCTTCATCATAACAAAACCTTCCAAAGTAGCGATGCCTAAGAATTTTAGTGTATATTTTGTAGATTTTTAGAATCATATAGGTTACATGGATTTTGCTGGGTTGCTCATGTATAAGGTGGTATTAGAAGTTGCTAAAACGTTTTCTCATACATTATTAAGCTCTCTCAAGGCCATGCTGTTTTGAAAAATCCACCAAGTTTTAAGAGAAAACACAAGAAGAAGGCCTAGAGGCCCTGGAGCTTCTCCGAGGGGCAGTTCTGAAGAACTCTATGGGTGGGGCACCAAGAGAAATGAGAACCATGGTTGGACACTGATAACATATATGTTAATGGCTAGTAACATCCCTGGTCACATGTGTGCATGTGGGTGCGTGTGCACCATGAAAGCTTTCAATAAAGGTATACCATCTATCTTTCTTCATTAATATTTTTCTGAGTATCTATTTTCACAGGAATTTAGGCAACAGTAGAATAGGTGCTATTTTACTTCTAAAGGAGCAGCAGCATTGCCCCTCAAAGTAACAATAGCATGGATGTGCTTGGGAAGAAAATTATGCTCTGTGTTGGAATATCCCTTTGGCTCTCTTTCCATATGGAGTTCAAGATAGAAATTGAAGCTGTTTTCCTGACAGAACTAGAGTTAGTTTCTTTCTTCATGTGACAAGCCTTATTAGTGGCAGGCAGTGCACTTTTCACCTTGTTGTGCCAGAAGGAGTGATTCTAGCACATAGGGAAAGTAATATTTCCTTTTCTGGACAGCTCATAAGCTGCCTTGTTAGGAATATTATGGGGTGATGCTTTTGGTTAAATAACAGCAAAAACAAGAGAGGTGCTGTTATGGTAATGCTTGTTTTTTTCTCATTCAGTTTGTGTTACAAAGGAGATAAGGGCAATCCTCTAGGACCTTTCAGAGAGAGGATACATAAAGACTCCAAATTTCAGTTTGAGTCAACAGCATACAACAGCAGGAGTTTCTAAATCAACAGAAAAAAAATTTGCAGCCTGCAGCGTTACAAAGATAAGATAAAAATCAGTGTCATTGCATTAAAAAAATAAAAGAGGAAGGCTTCCTAATATTTAGATTAATAAAACATGACAGATGTCTGAAAACTTGTTAGATAACTCTATTTTGTATTAGAAATACAAATCTGATGATAAATAGCAATTAATCTTCAATTTTACATTAACAACAGTTTTGTGAGTCATATGTAAATGCAGCAATAGTTATTTCATCAGATAACATGTTTTAATAATTGTCAAGAGCATATAGAAGATATTAAGCAAAGAAAAATACAGAACTTGCAATCCAATCAAAGATTTCTCCAGTCTTTTTCCTACTCCTAC
The DNA here is from genome assembly GCA_035041345.1 of Poliocrania exsul. Lineage (NCBI taxonomy): Eukaryota > Metazoa > Chordata > Aves > Passeriformes > Thamnophilidae > Poliocrania > Poliocrania exsul. The sequence goes on along the minus strand of JAWWLZ010000042.1, from coordinate 27,123,703 downwards.
TTTATACACTCAGTTCAGCAATAGATATCTACACTGACTAGGTTGTCATTGGAGATCTTCAGTTTGTCTTTCTCTCTCATCCAACTACACTGGGAAATTATATGATTGCATAAGCCAAAACTCCAGGCTAGATACCTTAAACTTAGATGTTCTTCTCAGGGTCTTTACATCTATTCATCTTTCTCTCCTGTTTTGTTACATTTTGTTGATAATATATTGTAAGACCCCAAGACCAGACCTAAGAGCTCCCCAAGTGGGTTTTACTTTAAAGATATACAAGGCTTCAACAATATCCAACCACTGGATATATTAGAAGAGCCTTCAGTGCTTTTATGATGCCTAAAAGCTAGAAAATAACTCTCTAAGATTCTCTTTGAGTAATAGAAAGCAAAAAGCACTCATTTATTACAGCATGCCAGATCCACAGGAGCATTTTCCAAAATGTTCATACCGAACTACATAGATGTTACAACTTTATATTATCATCTAATTACAATATTCAGTTCCTAATTACAATATTTGGACATTACTTCACTTGTTACACCCATTTCCAAAATTGTCCGTCCCATCATCCCTCCCTCTGTCATGCCTCCTGATGTTGAGTCAGTGGCCACAAAATATCACCCCTTCATCCCCATTGTATTCTAGCTTGGGACATTTCAGCTCTTTCATTTGACACAGAATTATCAGGTTAAAAATTGTTGTACTTCTTCTCAGTGCCAGGTTCCATGCCCTTGCATGATAAGAGGTATATTTCTACAGCTATGCCACTGGCAGAAATTTTGTTCTTCCCATTCTTTCTGGAAGTGTGGTGGCAGGAGAATGACCAGGCTAGAACCAGATGTCTCTGTCTGACCTGCTGTCTATGCAGAGGACCTTTTCAGGTAGCCATGAAAATCAAGATTTGGAATTGGAATGATGACTTAGGTGTCTTCTGCATGTGTTGTCCTTAAAAATAGGAGG
>JAWWLZ010000042.1:27108079-27122640 GCA_035041345.1 Poliocrania exsul | reverse complement strand
AGCCATGAAAATCAAGATTTGGAATTGGAATGATGACTTAGGTGTCTTCTGCATGTGTTGTCCTTAAAAATAGGAGGAGCCTTTCCTTTGGAAACCTTAGAGATTGGATGTCTTTATTCCCACCAAGTGCCTGGAATGTCTTCCTCATTGTGAATTGCCCTGGAGTCAAATTGACATAAGAACTACCTGAGTGAGATAATATTGGCTCTAACTATGTAATAATTTTCTAGAAAATCATGCTGTTTCTAGTGTATTAATAAATCTTACTACTTCCCACAAGATTTATCTCCATCAAATTAACTTGTCTTTTATTGCATCTCTATTAAATTTAATTTTTTATGGTATGTTGTCTTTTTTTTTTCTTTTAAAATATGGAAGAGATTTTGCATGTCTTAAGCTTCTGTAGACATACTAGAGTGCTTTATGAGTTATGCTTTAAAATATATCAAGTAATTTGTGGCATTGTGAATAAGTGTTTTAATTTGAGATATATTGCTTTAGAAGTGATGATGATTTTAGCCCCCTCTTGGACTAGTTAGGAGGATTTTGACTTTTCTTTGCGAATTAATGAATCTATCAATTTTCTTCTTCCTGAAGCAATAGTTGATCTTTATGGCATAACCTGTCTAGCACCATGGAACAGCTTGATCTTCAATTGATCTTGGGAAAGGAAAAAAAAATCATCTTTTATTCTAATTAGTCCTAACAATCACTTTAATTTTCACCCAAGGGCAAACCATTTTTATTTAATTTTACTTGTCTTTTCTAATAAATGGGCACGTTAACAATGTCCAGTAATAGAGATGATAATTTTTCCATTTTAATCTTGAAACTTTCTTGCCAATTCATTATTCAATCAAAGATACATTTAAATAGGCCATATAGTAATTTCTTTGAAAGACTGATAGTCTCCTTTTGCCTCAAAGCAATAAATATTTTATATTGTATTATCAGGGATAAATGGAGAAACACAAATACTGTAGAGGTCAAGGCAAAACACACATCCCTAAAGGTACAATTCCTAATCAGCATGGTGATAGATTTGACCTTTATTCCAAATAGTTTTAGAAGGTCTTTACTGCTAATAATTTGTGATTCTCCTTCCTGGTTCTCAGTGACAATGGAGCCACATTAGCAGGTCATGCACTGCAATGGGGTTGGATCAAAACAGGCACTGCTGAAGTCTGTACATTGACAGTGTATATGTTTCAGGAGGTTTGCTTTACATAGAGTTGTCTATCTATGTTGACTGTATGTTGTTGGTACATTAGGTCTTCAAAGCTTCTTGAAAGCAAGCTGACCACAAACATTTGCCTTCTGGAGTATAGGTTGCTCAGCTGGGAAGTACCTTGGAAATGATGATCCTGTATATTTTTTCATCAGCCCCATGTCTTATATAAAGCTCACATGTAGACACAAGACTTGTTTTTGTTTCTGCTCATTCTGTTGACCACTCCTTGTTGGTGACCTCCCAGTGCCTGCTAGGACTTTATCCCACTGTCTAAACAAAGGATCTGTGAGAGGAAAGTGGTGTGTTAATCCCTCTAGGCAGCTACTGTGGGAGATTACTCTGAATTACCTGACTCCTACCCTCCTGGGCTTCTTTTGGCCTGGCAAAATATATGACTTCCGTGAAACTTACAGCTTCTGTGCCTAGAAGAGATCAGCTTAGGCTGGTGGGAGAGCATCGTGCTTGGGTAGTGTAACAGCCAGCAACAGACAATAAACTTTTGGACGTGGAGAGTCACCAAGGCCCTCTGTTACCAACTGACACCATGACTTGCCAGATAAAATTTCAGGAGCCCATAATGATAAACCTGGAACTTAGAGGGTCTAACCCTTCCAGATTGTAACTGATGTTTCAAAGAGTATCGACTGAGCCCTCAGTTTTGGATACTACAGGCAGCAGATGCTAAAAAGCATGTCTGGACCTTCATTCTCTGTTGCTTCTGCATTGTGGAGGCTTTTGTGGAATGCAGACTCCAGCCTGATGTGTGGTGGCAGGATAGTGACATCTGCACAGGAGACTGCACGGCGGTATTGTCTGTGTCTATTTCCCTTTCTGGATCTGATTCCAGAAATATAGAAAAGCTGCTGATAATCAAAACACTTAATTGATCTCTGGAGTATGCCAGTGATTCAGTTTCTCCCTCACTCCATGACTTACATGTTCTCTTTGTTGTGCATCCATTTTTTCCTGATCCCTTCTCTGTATTGACAGGCTTCTGGTGAAAAACAAAGTGAACAACTATGAGATATGTTTTCAGAATTTAATGCAGGTGTATGATTTCTGCAGGTGTACTCCATGGTTTTGGAGGAAAAAAATGGTGCAGAAGTCTTGGCAGCTCTTGACTGTACAGATGCAGAAGGCAGCACTTACTCCATTTGTTTCCTATCAGTCCAGCACATCTATTTAGCAGAATGTCTGCCTTAAAAAAAAAAGTCACAGAATTGAATCAACAGTGTCTCAAAATAACACTTTCAGCAAAGAAAGATGCAATAGGGTTAGAGACAGACAGTAAAACGTCATCTGCTTAATAAGGCTACTTAAATTCTACCTTCTACTCATGATCCCTTCAAGAACTGTATGTAATGCTCTCAAACCTGACAGTGCTTCTGTTCCAGGGAATTAATGTACGTGAGATAAAGCATCTGTATCCCATTCTGCTTTGTGATGAAAAACAAACACCATCAAAATTAAACTTGCCAACACATTCTTTGTGATGGTTGTGGCTGCAATAGTGAAACTGCTCATTATATTTCACTATGTAGCTTTATTTTCAAATGTGATAAAAAGTATTGCAGTAATGCCAGATTATGAGACCAAACCACTCTTTTTCTGAGTTAACATACTGTAGGCTCTTATTAATTAGTAATCTCTCTATATATGAAAAGTCTTTATGAAAACCATATTGTAATTGTCCTGACCTGTCATTCTCTCTTTTTTAGATATAATATGTATAGTTATATACCACTAAGGAAATGAAGTTTTTCAAAACAAGGATTTCAAGTGAACAGAGAATCATTTGAGAGGTGGGAATCCTTGAAGAGGACTGAATTCAAAACCTGAAGGAATACTTGGACGCTGTTCAGTAATTTACTTTCCTATAGGTCCTATAATGGAAAAAAGACTCGTTCAACCAGAATGAATAAAAAGCAGATGTAAGTCTAATAAAAAAACCCAACCAACCAAACAAAAAAAACCCCAAACCAGGAAAAACTAAACATGAGAAGATGCCTTTGAGGGACTTCTTTACTGACATTTTATTCAATATTGAATTCTCAGGTAGAATAAATCCCTTAGGAAATTCTTGTAAAGCCTTCCAAAGTTGTAGTTCTGATTTGGGCTCCCCAATTTGAATATTTGTGCATAAATGACATGAGATGACAAAGGTTAGGAAAGCCATTTAACAATCCTTGCTTTATATGAAAAGAGGACAAATAAAGGAAGCACACAGAGGCTAAGACATAACAAGATAACTGTCCTTTGAGTGAAATTGTATATTTTATTAGCTGAAACTCTGTTTTTCAGCTTCTCTCTATACTTTATCCCTCAGAACACTGTCAGAATTTGTCCCTGTTCTTAAACATTTCCCATCCAGTCAATGGATCCACTTATTCCCATACAGAATTATCTTCATTTTATATTCCTTCAGTTTAATCTGCTGAGTAAATAATTTACTGAGAAAATAATCAGATCTAGGCTCTGTAAAGTGTCTGAGAGTTTAGGACTATATTTTAGAACTCTCTTTTTTTGATTTTTAGCTGTCATGTAGCTCCACTGTAATTTTGGCAACAAATCGCCTTTCCATTCCATTTACTGTTGCTTTTTCCCTGTCAACTTACACATGTGTTTTTTGGGCTTTTTTTTTTTTTTCTGGTAACCTATGTAAGTTTATGTGCCAAAATTAGGATACTTACAGGATAAGATCAAGAGAAAATATCACTTATTTCCCAAAGTACCACACTTTTTTGACAGGCATATTTCCATGTGGACAACCAACCTTTGTCCTGAAGAGGTTGTTCTGCTTGTAACTATAGAATTCTGTGTCTGGGGGAGTAGCTTCTGGCTCGGAAGGGTCATCTTCACTCAGTTCCTCTACCTTTACAATCATATACATTATATTTGTTAAACACATCTAGTACTCCTGTACACTTGTTAGCTGCTGAAACAAAGAGAGTTCTCTCCATTAAGGAGTTTGCCTGGCTTGCCATGAGGGAAAGACTGCAATCTCCTCTTTGTAAGGATTTTGACCTGAAAAACTTCAGACTTTATTCAAATCCATTTTGAATACTCCTTTTAACTGCCTAAGTACTCCTGGGTTTCAGTAAAGTATTACAGCAGCAGTGTATATAGATGCATATAGTTATCCAAGCAATAGAGCTCCATGCAACTGAACTAAGAAAGATCCCCTCCACAGGCTCTAAAGGCTCTGTATGCAATCACAGACAAGGATCTACTTCATGGAAGTGAGTCAAAAAATAAAACAATGAGAAAAAAAATTTCTTGCAGTTGCTAGACTTTCTAGAAGTTTCTAGGAGATAGGTAGCAGTGGTTTATGATTTTGGAAAATAGGTCCTACATTGAAGGAACAAGGACTGATTTTCAAACTATTATCAGATTTGTTCTCCAGGTACTGTATGAGCTAATATGCTTCCTTAATGAAGTATATGTACACTTACATAATGACCATACTAGAACACACTTAAATGTTCTTGAGATTCAAAAATTTAAAAAAAAAAAAAATCCTTTTTTTTTTTGACATCCTAGTTTTGAGAAATGTCAGATTGAGAAACAGCAGGAGGACCAGAAGCATTAGAAATAGTGTATTTGACATTGCATTTCAAGCCAGAAAGGTTTTTTACATCATGCTACATGCCTTTTCTCTTTGACACATCCTTTCCCTTTGACTTCCTTTTCATTCCCCTGAGTTTTTCATTATCTTTCCAGTACGAAAGTTTGGACCACCGTGCTACATAATGGAAATGAAACATTTAAGGGATACTGAATGCTGTGGCCTCACTGCAGATCAGAAAAAAAACCCCATTTGTCATTTCTCTGCCTGTAACTGTGATAACACATAAGTTTAACATCTTTGAAACTCACACTTCTATTTGTATGATAGCTGAGAGTAGCAGCACCATACTGGGTTCTAAATTAAATGTGTAAGATTAATGACTTACTGGAGACTCGGTGAGAGTTTTCTATGAGTCTGACTGGATTTTGAGTTTATATAAATTTGCTTCTGCCCTCTTGGAAAAAAATATTAAGTAAGTCAAAAGGTCTGAGGTGTAATTTGAACTGCAGTGATCTAATTCCATTAAAATTTTGGATTCCTATGGCTCTCAGAACCTTTATCAAGTTCAACTTATTCCAGTGAACATCAGATCTGGCTATGTGTCCATAACAAAATTGACCAAAGAACACTGAGCATCAATTAAATGTTTTTATTTTTTAATTGATTTAATGTTTTAATTACAGGTTTTGAGAATACTATTTTTGTAGAATAGGTGAAAAACCAGTAGAAAGTGAAGGTTAAATCATTAACTCTGGAGACGTAGTGGAGGAATGGAGGAGAGAGACATAAATGGCCCCAAAAATCATGAAAATATGAACACTATCTTAAGTCAAAAATTATCTGCAAAGCCTTTTGGAGTGTTTGGCTAATTTACACATATGTTGTATTAATGAAAAAAAGGGAAAATGGAAACTGAAGAGAACATAATATAAACTTGTATCAGGTCAGAATAGACTGATTATGATGAACTTGCAATTAAGTATTAATTTAATTCACAAATTCTGTGGCTCAGTTCCTGTCCTTGGCCAAAATTTCTTCTATTATAATCTGGTAAAGAAAACATTTCAAGGTCTCTATCCATTGCCATGCCTTATGAAGAAAGGATTTAAGCTCTGATTTTCCATCTGGGAGAATCAGACTGGGCACTTTGCAACTACACTTCTGGAGATCTCTGACTATTGAATGACATGATTTTTTGAAAGAAATTGGTATTCTTACAGAAACTCTTGTCTCCCTAGGGTCTGAAATGGCGGAAACTTGTTATCAACCCTGAAATCACTCTTAGTGCTGGTCAGATTACAAGCTCAACAAAAACCTGAGTTTATTATGCTGCAATCCATCATTAAGAGGTACAGAGAAACAAAAGAATAGTACTAGTACCTCTAAGCTTGACTTTAAAGTAATATTACAACATCTCTGTAACATGGACAATTACTGCTTCTCCCAAGCTGGGATTCAGTTTTCAATTCAAGACTCTTCCCTACATGTGGCTTTTCAAGAAAGGGAACTGAATACGGGTGGAAAAAAACTTTCTTACTTTACATTGTTCTTGCTTGTGTTTCTTCTGTCTGTAATTTCTCTTGTATGCATCCCAGTGTCATGCCTCTTTTCTTTTACTCAGAATGTCAGCTGGATCTCCTTTCTCATGGATCACTTCTGCAACCATCACAATCCCTGCCACATGGGGAAACTTTTGTAGTTCAGCCTCACACTACAAAACCAAAGAAGTTCATGAGACAGCTTAATTTTCAAAATTCCACTTGTTTTCTATGTCTGTCTGTCTGTCTCTCTCTCTCTCAAAAAAAAAAAAAAAAAAAAAAAAAGCTTATGAGGCAGCTTGATTCTCTAAAAATCCATCTGTATTCTCTCCCAAAAGGCAAAAACTGAGGGAGGCTTATGCCACTCTAATTTTGCACATGCTTCTACAGATAGTTCCTGATACACCTACCTGAAAATAATCCTTAACCAAAACACTAGTGAGGGTGAAGAATGCACCTCATTAGTGGGTCCAGATAGGGACATATAAGGAACATTATTCAGTGTAACACAGTACTAATATGTAATCAACCACATCTACAATTTTTTTCATTAACTATAGTTTCTGTATGTCTTCAGTGGTATCTTAATTATTCTTGAAGGATAATTTTCTATTTCTGCATAAATTCCAATGTAGGTTCAGAGTTGCAATGTTTTAAAGAAACTTGTATTTCTGCATGTATTTTTGGAATCATAGAGCTGGTTTTGCTAGATCTGTAATTTTAAAAGAAAATATAGATGGAAGATTTTGAACACTTGACTGCATAGCTTCTAATCTGGCTCTTAGAAATCAGATTAATACTGAAACCTATAAAGAAGTATAAGCAAAACTAAGTAGTTCTTTAAAAACTGAAGCTCAGGATGTGTCTCAGTTCCTTTAGTCTTTTTTGTTTTCATGCACTGTGTGAAATTATCCATATGCTTTTCGATTTCATAGTACACTTTGTAATCAGGCATTACCCAACTCCTGTTCACAAACATACAACCAGTTCCAGTTAAGATTGTGGTTTATGTTTTTATTTCTTTTTTCCCCAGGGAAGATGGGAATCAGTGGTCTAAGTGTTAGTACTTTATTGTAGGAAAATGCTGAAATGAATCCCAAGGAGAGATATGCTGAAGAAGCACCTTGAACCTGAGAAGATACATGATGAGAGACTTGTTGCTGAAGTTTTAAAATTATGTCCTTACTTGCTATGAGTTTTTTAGTTGCAAAGTTTGTGTCACCTCTCTGTTACATTTCCCCTGCAGGGCTGTTAGACCCCACTCCACCCCACCTTGTATTGAATCTACTCCTCCCTGTCTCCTTTGTGTTTCCCGGAGGTTTTTTGTTCCCCTAATGAGTCATCGAACCTGATCTTGAGCAGCGCCGCCCCCCCACCCCCGCCCCGGGTCTCCCCCAGATCAGGACATTCTATGGTATGATTGGGAGTAGAAGACTCCACCTGAGAATTCCTTTTTCTCCACAGTGATGCAAGGAGGACAGAGTTGAAAACACAAGGTGAAAGGAGGATTTTGATCACGTCTTTGTGTCTCTTAAAGGAAGATGAGGCTCCCTAGAGACTTGTATTTTTCCTCTGTCTGTGAACAATGTTTTGCCACTATATCCTCTCCCACTTTTGGCCCATTGCTTGCCCCATCTCTGTACTTTACCTTAAGCAAAGGATTTTAAGTGGATAAACCTTTTTTAATGCTTATTTTATTCTCTCTGCCTGAAGGATCAACTTGAGCTTATGAATAAGATGAATCTTTAAGAAGTTGTCCTTTATCCTTCTCTATGTATAAAGATGTTAAGTTCCTAGGACAGGTTTTCTTCAGCCAGAGTAAGTGGGGACTTCTCCTACACAGTTTCTGCTTTGCAGTGAATTTGAAGGAAAACCCAAAAGCTGCTAGAGTAAAAAGAAGTAAAGACAAGCACATCTCCCATTGAAACTCAGAAACATATGGGGAAGTTATCAAGGTATTTTCCTCCTGAAAAGACAGCCGCAGATCTCTAGACTAGTGCTGGCATGTATATTCAGAGTATAAAATTAAGAATCTATGTGTTTCTCCTGAATATATCCCATAAACAGACTTTGAAGCCTCCAGGGTGTTTCAGAAATGTTAAGCATAGAATTTTGTGAATGACTAGAGAGGACTGAGAGTATGCAGAGGCTTTCTAGAGTCCACATACACATTTGTTATAGGACAGATTTGTCCTTAGTATAGCTGCATTTTTAAAATTCTTTTTCCTAAAGTGTTCTTTCCTCCCCAAAGAAGCATATCAAATATACATAAATAGAAATAAAGCAAGTTAATCTAAAGGAGCTGTGTCAGCATATAAGAAAGAATTGATAAACTTTGCTGATAGGCAAAGCATCAAAACAACTGTAAAGCAGAGAGACTAACAACCCAAGTTGCTTAAAGATCCACATCTGCTCAAAGTTCATATGAAGGTTCTTCAAAGCTAGTGTGAGATATGGGATTCATAGATATATGTGTAGCCTAAGGTGAGCATCTTTAAGGCAAATTGATCTAAAAGGGCTATTTCAGTGCACTCATGTAGAGGGAATCTAAATAGCCTGTACATGGACACATATTTTCAGTCAGATGAATCCCAACAGCAGTGTTCATGTATACCTTTGGTAAGACAGTAGGATATCAAGAAGAGAGCACTCTTTCTCCACTGTCCCTTGTTTCAGTGTGCTTTCCAGGAGGGCCGCATAATCTTCACCTCAGACACAGGCAATTAAGCACCTAAGATGTTTTTTTTTCTGCAGAAATACTGCTGTGGCTAGGTATATATGATGGCTTCTTACAGCAAGAAACTCTGATGCCACAGAAACCTTGCTACAGCAGATTAATCTGGATTTCTTCCTTCAGTGTTATGATATAAAATGTATACCATTTCTCAAACACTCAATAATAAACAGATAGGTATTTCAAGTAAACCTTGAGCTTAATCATTGAATTGTACATTTTTATCAAGGCCTAGATTACAGGGAAATTTAAACAAATAATAGCAATGCTTTTGCCATGATGTAATGACTAAGTCTGAAATTGCCTTATCTTAATTCTATGAATGGTATTCAATCTTATTTTACATGAAAATTTCAAAGACACAATAACACAGATAGCAAGAAATAAGCTAGCAATGATGGGAATATGGTTCAGAAGTTAGTTCGCTCTTAGCTTCATTGTATTCCTCTTCTAGTTTAATTCAAGGAAATGTGCCTTAGATTTCGTAGAAGCAGGTTCTTTTGTACAGGAAAATTTTCTTTCCAGTTGGTGTTTATAATTTATTTCTAATTGGATTTGGAAAGCAAGTAATCAAAAAATAACTGTAGTATTTCTAACATGTCTAGCTATTATACTTTAGCCCCAGCATAAGAAGCATATTGGAAATATAAACTCACACAGAAATTTCTTGTCAAAGTTGACAGGTTAAGGAGATAAGCTAGTGCAATTAAAGAGAAAGCAGATAAGATTTTACATTATATCACAATATGAGCCAAGGTTTTCAAGTGGGTACTCAAGGGTGAAAAGATAGAAGATCACATGCAACTAAGGGACCTGCTCACCTGAGTGTAATTGCAATTGTAACAAGATAAGCTATCACACAAACATAGCAAACATCTGCTTTGCTGTTATTATATAATTTAAATGAATATCAAATATTACACTGAACTATCATTTCAAGCCATGGTTTTTTTGTTATTTAAAGTGAATCTCCATGTTTTCTCAAGCTAAAAATCTAAGCTATGCTCCTTGATTCGACTCCAAAATGCATGCAGCAGAGGAGCTGAACTCTGGCAGCTGGGCAAGCATGTGATGGGACTCACTCCCCCAGTGCAACTGGGAATTGCTTCACATGGCACAATGAACTCATCCTACTCTTGTTGGTTTTATATTGCATTGATAGGAATTAAGAAGTAGCAATTCTATTTCAGGTATTTTGTTCTTAAAAATCTACCTTGAACTGCTCTCACACCGTTTTCAGTTGTCCACCTTGTGCAAGATATTTGTCCACAACTGGAAGCCAACATGCTTCTTTCCTATTGGAGAGCTCCTTGAAAAAATAAATAGTTGCACACCAGATGCATCTAGGAGATAACAGAATAAAAGCAAATCCTGGTAGAAGGAGAGCAAGGGTGGACACAAATTGCAACATTAAGACTTACCCCAGTGCTTGGGACATGGTATGCTGCTTGACTAAAGTTTTGAGTTTTAATATATTCACATTTCAAGCTCACTGACAAAAATCACTACAGCTCTGGGCTGTTTAAATGAGCTAGGAACTAGGAGTTGCCAGTACACCAGAGACTTGGTACACTTCTTTTCACAACTGTGTCTTTTCCTAGTAAATAACTCAACAGCTTATTCACACTTGGGTGCTAGCTGTTGTGAACATGAATTTCTTTACTTAGAAAGACTGAAAATATCTGTTCACAAACATTGTTAGTCACTAAAAGCTCTAGCTTACTCCACAGTAATGTAGATTAGGATAGCAAGACAGCTCAAAAAAAAAAAAAAGAAATATTAAAAAAAAAGAGTGAAGGTTAGATGAAATGAACCTACTGACTACTTCTTGTTTCTTTTATTCTTCATCCTGTGTTTCCTTTCAGGCAGACATATAGTCCAACTTTTGAACTAGCACATCTAGTGATTTGTACTGTCTCTTTGTGGTGGTTTGGCCCCAGACAACAGACAAGCACCAACACAGCAGGTCTCCCACCCCCACAGTACAGGGTAAAAACCAGGAAGAGTAAGAGCAAAAAAACTTCATAGGTGAAAATAAAAATGGTTGAATAGAAGCAGGTAAAATAAGAAAAGGAAAAAAGAAAGTCACTCACCCCCATCCTCTGCCAGACAATCAGTCTCCAAATGGTAGTCACCTCAAAAGCCGCTATAACCAGCCTCTATCTCCTTTTTTAACACTGAGCATGATATTGCATAGTATGGAACATCCGCCTGGCCCTTTTGGATTATCTGTCTTGGCTCTCTTCCCTCCCAGCCTGTTAATGGTTTCACAGATATACACACTCAGTCAAACTCTCCAAGTGATACTGTTTCATTGACAAAAGGAAAATTAGTTCCAACCCAGCTAGACACAGTAGACTCTAGTATGTGTCTGAAGGGTCTGTGTATGACTTTAAAAATCATGGACATATCAGAAACAGGTGTGAGCACCTGAAGGATGCATCTCATATGACCAAAGGAAGATGTCTCTGCACTAACTACATGTAACGGCTTTTACCATCAATAACACCAAAAGAGGTGCCTACAGAGCAGAATTTAGCTGACTGACTTGAGGAATTTAATTGACTTATGCTTAAGTAGAAGCAGTTCATAGCATTTGGGTCTGGAAATTCAGACATCAGGCCTATAGGGTGTATGAGGTCTGAAGTATTAGACTTTCATCAGAGCCCATCAAACTCTGCAGCGGCTGTTTACTTAAATGGGAGCCTGTCACGACTATCCTCTGCAAACAAAGAAACTCCCCAAACAACTTTCTCTTTAACCTTGAAGTTCTGCAGAAATATATATCTGGAGTTCACTTCCATGCTAACAATTAGCTCCACAAGCTGCAAATATGGGGAAGGAAACAAAATGAAAGAAAGACACAAATCTGAGCAAGTAGTAGAAGGGAAATTCATCCCCCTTGACTTAGAGGTAAGCAAGGTAGTAGAATGCCTTGGTGGGTGCTCAAAACCTTGTGATTCTGTGAGTGCTATCTGACTTTGTGTCCTGAGGCTGATTTATCAGCTTCTGTCAGCAGCAGATGTCCTCTTAGGAGCCTGCAGAGACTGGAATGCAGCTGTGAATCCCTTGGCCTTGGGAAAACTTGAAGGGCAGCAAAGAACGTGACATAAACTTTGCAAGTGATGGATAACAGCTGTTTTGGGAACCGGTTACGAATTTCTACCAAACCACCAAACCAGATGGAAACACCTCCAGGGCAGCTTTAGCCTGTGATTAGCCATTCTCTAGCTGACTAAACCCCGGTTTCTTCTTCTTCTTCTTCTTTTTTTTTTTTTTTTTTGTCATCTCAAGAACCAGGTATATAGCATAAGGTAGAGTACACAGGCTGGCAAGAAAGTAAGGGAGGAAGCAAAAGCAAGCAAGAAATGATGCAACAACAAACTGAGTTCAGAGGTGACTGACTTCCAGCATTTAGTGGAGGCTGCCTGCTTGCCAGGCAGAGATGCTGTGAGCCAGTCATGCTTGGATTGATAGTCCTAGACTCTGATACTCTACAACACAATTGTGGGGCTTTTATGGCGAATCCTAGACATTTCTTGAAGGAAAGTGGAAACTTCTCAATTATAATTTTTATTTTGTTGTATTTGGCCTACAAATTGTTGGATTCAATATTGCCTGTGGCAGGATTACAGCTGGTGCAGCAACAAGATAATAGAATTTTTTGTCTGCCTTTCAATGCTTAATATAAATAAATCCAAAGCCACATAATAGGTAGAAACACTTGCCGTGGTTTCTGAAAAAATAAAAAAACAAGCAGCAAAGCTTAGCATTATAAAGCAATATCTGGCATAGTGTATTCAAAGCATGAACTGAATACAGCAAGTACTGAAAATTTTAATTGTTCTACCACAGAAGAAGGTAATTCATTTTAGAAATAAATTCTTATTTTCCCCCTTGAGAAAATTCCTTATTAGCGTTTAAAATAGTAATGGACTAGAGGGAGTGCAGAATGTATTTTAAGTAATAATTTCCATACAAATATAGCTAAAGCTCATTTACCTATGTGTTTCTGTGCATCTATCATCAATATATCTCACTACTGTTGTTCCCAATATTTCATTTTCATCGATTAGTGGCATTTAAAACAAATGTGTTCCAAACACTGGTGGAATTATTTTCCACTTGAAGCGCAGAATTAGTGGAGTATAAATTCAACACTTTTCAAGATGCAGCTCAGATACTGCAGAAAATTACCTGTTCTTGCTCTATGAGTAAAATTCTCTTTCCCACAAGAGAATTAAAGACTTGCCTATGTTGTTTGCATGCACTTCTTGGCAACAGAGTTCTCTCTGAGATATTGCAATGGTCTTCAGTTTTCTGTAACAGTCCCAAAAACGTGAAAAGGGGATTCTGGTTCTGAAGGAACAGGAGTGAGTGACAGAAGAGATGATAAAGCAGTTTTAGCAACTGACAACTTTGCTGACAGCTGTTTGTGCCAATTTCAGAAGTGTATGTAAATTCAGTGCTACTTTAACTGTAAGACTCTCAGATGATAGTGTCACCTGTTAGAGAAGATAATCCAGCAGCAAAACAGTGTTTTGCAGAAATTTTGAAAATCAACTCACCCACCATCCCCTAAACAACACAAAAACCTAATGATGGTTTGAGTAATACAGAACTGTTTAATCTTGAAGTTTAGCTGGAGACAGATGACTAAGTGGGCTTTCTTGAGATATTCTCAGTTCCATGTTTTGGTTTTGATTTTTTTTCTTTTTAAGAGAAGTAACTAATGTCATAACATTTCCTGGGCTTAATCCTGTTTAAAATGGAGAACATATAGAAGGATTTGAATAATTCAAACAGTGAGTGTGTTTACTGACTGCGTTTTATATATGAGTTTAGAGCTGAGTTTCCAGACTGAGAGCCCGGCTGTTACCAGTTCTGTAGGTATGATCTGGGAATGGAGAAATGCCATCTTCAGGGCTGTCAATTCAGCAGTTGAATAGGAACAAGACTCACACATACACATTATTTAAAGGACTGTACTCTGTATACATTTTAAATAAACTTTACTATTATAGAGTCTAAAGGGCAATCAATCATTTCAGATGCTATCGCCTGATGAGCTGGAGTAGATGTCAGTGCTTCACAAGTGCTGTTCTTTCTCAATGTGCCTTGGGTTGAGCTGGCAAAACGCCAACTGCCCAAAGACAGAGTTAGTCTCTAGCTGAGAAAAGGGAGAAGGGAAAAAAAACTTTTAAAACCAGGTTTATGCTTAAATGAGCTACATATATTTATACAGAAAAGAGAGAAATAAGAGGAGACTACAATATAACACACACTTACACAAGTTATGTATAATAAGAAATAACTTCCCACTTCTCAGTAAACACAAATTCTACCATTTTAACTACAAATCACTTTAGAGAAGACAATTCCCCAGAGACAGACTTAAGCAGAGAGAAAAACTAAGAACAAACACCTTACTTCCCTAAGATAACATGATGGTGAGCCGGTAGTCTGGGCTTGGGCCTTCCCATCCCTCCT
>JAWWLZ010000042.1:27064362-27100839 GCA_035041345.1 Poliocrania exsul | reverse complement strand
GGAGAGGAGAGGAGAGGAGAGGAGAGGAGAGGAGAGGAGAGGAGAGGAGAGGAGAGGAGAGGAGAGGAGAGGAGAGGGAAAAAAAAAGAAAAAAGAAAATAAAAAAGATTTTGCCCATGATTCAGGAAGGCTGGGCCTGTCTGGGCACTGTAGCCTATAAACAAGTTTATTTCATTTCTTCTCTTTCTATTACTCAAAAGGCATTGTCGATTATGAGAGAATGTCTTAAACCCCATAGTATTCCTGTGTATGAATCCCTGCTTTTGTACCTGAAATGTAAAATTCCTCTCATAGGCTCAGACACAGATGATCATAAATATGTTCATCAGTAAAGGCTTCATTTAGTGTCACAATATTCACAGAGAGAGTTTTTGACAAGCAGGTGACTCATCATCCAAATGAAAATTTGTTTTCAACAACAGTAAAATGCATCAACCTGTGATGTCCTTAAAGTCTGGATAAAAAGTTTCAGTTGAAACATAACTGAAATTTTTGGTTTGCTTTTCTTGTGTTTGAGGTTTTTTGTGTGTTTGTTTGTTTTTTAATTTTTGATATGTGTTTGTCTTGCTTTGTTTGGGCTTTGTTTTGTTTTGTTTTCCCTTGAGAAGTGTTGGGTTTTCTTTGGTAACACCATGTGGTAGTTTAGCCTAGTTAGGCCTTAGTTTTAGTTAAGCCTAGATTAGGCCAAAGTTTAGTAGGTCTTCGTAGGTGCTACATAGATTAGAAGGGACAGGTGTCACCTGACTTAAACAACCAAAGAAGTACTGCATACCAGGTGATGTAAACTCAAGTACAAAATCAATGTGGGGAGGTATCTCTCTTGGTCTTCTCATGGCTGTGTTGTGGGGTGGACCTGCTGAGACTGTTCAGGGATAACTGAGCCTCACTGCCACTTACCTCTATGTTATCTCAGGGAAGTAAGTATTTTACTCCCTTCTCCTTGCTAGGTGTCTCTTGGGAGGTGCCTCTAAGGGTGCTTTGTGGGGTCAGAGTAGTGCAAGTTTGTTATCCAGTGGGGAGATGGAAAATTGTTTGTTATCTCTTACCTTTGTTGATATGTGTTGTATTGCATTTTGCTTATAATTTTCCCTTTTCTGTGTAAATACATAAACCTTTCCATTTAAAATTTCAGTTTCAGGTTTTTCCCTCCCTTTGCCTTGGTGGGAGCAGGGAGGGAGCTGCGTTTCTGTGGTGAATACTTGACATTTTGCCAGATCAACCCACAACAAACCAAATCAAATTGATTACAAACATTTTACTAAAAGAAAATTTTAGATGATTATTTTTTCAAAGTGGGAATTTGGTTGTAGGAGTGAAGCATATTATATAGATCAGAAGGTTAAACTTGTCATGTACTTCCCTTTCTCCCCATAACATAATAGGAGGAATATGTACAGGATATTTTTCTCTGCATGAGCTACAGTTCAGTTCTATGATACTGGGAGAGAACTACTCTGGATACTTTTTCTTTGCTGTTGTTTCATCTTTTGCTGTGTATTTTTTCATAATGTGAAGAAAAAAAAGATGCATGATAAGTGGCAATTGCCACTGTTCAAATCCCCTTGCTATCTGATATACAATGAGTTCTCAATCTTTTGGATATCACCAAATTTTGCAAACAGCTGACAGATGCTATTTCTTCAATGTTGATAGTAAGAACCGGTTAATAATTCAAAAGTAATCTTATGCAGTTTAATTTTTGCTTTGTTTTTATTTGATAAAAGAAAATAAATTAATCATATGATTTTAATATCTAGAAGTTATGTGGCACAAGACATGAATGATATAAAATTTGCTGAAATTTTACAGACTGCAGTAAATTGCCAGATATTTGGAAATAAGGTATTTTGATATCTTCCTAATTTAAAGTTATTGGTCACAGAATAAGTAGGAGATTCTGATGTTGAGAATAAATAAATAACAATATATAGAAGTGTATTAATTTTGCTTATTGAATTGTGATTATATTTAAGTAGTTTCTCAGTAGTAAGGAAAAAAAGGCAATTTGTTTTCACACTGAGACCACTACTGCTAAAAAAAAACAAACGTGCAATGCAACAAAAGACAGGTTCCAAGTGTGAACAGTTTGACCTCAACAATATTAGTATTTTTAATATAAGGGTTCTGGTACACATTGTTTAAAAATGCAGAAGTTATATCTTGCTGCTTCTAAGCTCTCCTTGATTTGCTTCCTAGTTGGGAATAGTCAAAACATAGGAAGCACATGAAACTCAGAGTTCACAGTAAGCCATAGAGCCTGATTGCTCGGGATGCTCCCAGGTTAAGCAAGGGTGGGACAGAGAATGGAATAGGCTTAGTAAGGCACAGTTAGGCTCCCTGTTCTGCAAATGGAGAAAAGCAGTAGAGAAATGGGTCATCCTGTACCATTGTTAGGAAAGAAACAGAGCATGTCAACCTCAAATTATCTGCTGCCAGGGCTGGAATATGTGTATCTCACATTATTGCTGTCAACTGTATCAACTCGTATATTGGGAAACAAATCCTTAGGAGTGTTTTATAGGTAATTTAGTGAAAGAAGTTAGTTTTCATTAGGAAACCTAGTGCCTAGGGCAATAAGGGGTAAAAATGTTATATTTACAGAGTGTAAGGGATAAACTGTCTTACAAAGCTTGTCCTGTCATGCTTTTTTATTTGTTTAGGTAACCCACTGGGACTCATGAACACCAGAGCTTCAGGTGAGAAGTCATTACTTCCTCACAGCTATCATAGCTGTAAGACACTCAATAAGGAGTGTCAGTAAAGTCTTACTTTTCACACTCACAGAGAAAAGTGACTTATATTTCACATTGTGAATAGTGTAAAACAAGAATCAAAGCCAGGACTTATCAAAAGCCTGTCAGGAGAGGTTATAGATGTATACATATACATATATCATGAAAATAGGGCCTAGGAGTTCAAATATATGAAATCTAAAGCAAAGGAAGCACTCAACACTTTGTACCTTTGCTACAGAACTGGTGATGCATTTCGGTTTTGGTGCACTGCTTTTCCACATAGTGGAAGTGCTGAGTGGCTTAGTGCAAAGGTGGCAGTGCAGGCGGCACTGGCCCAGCTCAGTCACTTGTAGGTATGTTGGGAGACCAGGTCTGCACAATCTAGCACATGCTTGGAACCCAAACATTGCTCTTTGACAGAATTGTGTGCACACTTGCTGGTTTACAGTACTTTCATTGTGTCATAATTTAGAATACATTTCGAGAGTGAAATTATTTACTGACATTGATGCCAATATCTTCTTGTAGGTTATTTTATTCATTTTTGTTGGATTTTTTGACATCCAAATTAAATTATTTCTATAGTTTGTAAAATAAGAAAAAAAACCCCAAAAAACCAGCTTATCTGCCTTCTGAAAAAAAATTGCAAAAAGTAAAGGCACATGAAAGAAAAAGCTTTGTTACCACATTTTTCGCTTTTAAAAAGATGCACCTGCTCTTTGTTTTGTTTGGGTTGGTTTGTTGTTTTGTTTTTATTGTTAATCCCAAGAATATGAAGGCAGTTCTGTAAGAATAACCATGAGTTAAAGTAGAAGAAATAGCACAGCTAGTTGAATGGACTGTTTTGGACTACTTTTTTTCATATAAATCAAGGTATGAATTTATGTGATGTTTTTGCTGGTGCCCTGGTGCACCTAGGGCAGGATGTTGCAAATAAAATACAGTTTAACAGCTTTTTTGTGATTAGATTAGCCACTGCTAATAGCACGTATGAAACTAGAGAGTGGAAATTTCAATTTGCCATTACTCAGATGGAAATATCAGGAAGAAGAAAGAGAGCCAAGCAATGTGGTAAATAATAAACTACCTGAAATCTGTCAGGGAAACACAAGAGACATATTCAAGTCTATCAGTCAGTAATATGAGGAAAGTCTGTAAAACTGTTGATCACACAGTGACTAGTTCTCCAGATATGCTAATCAAGAAGCATATAGTGATAGGAGATGTAGAAGTAGCAAGCATGGAAGTATATATCAATGATAGAAAAAATAATGATGGAAATGACTGATGTAAGCTACATGGAAAAACAACTGGGGCAATTACGAAGTAAACCAGCAGGATGATTGCAAAATACATAATCAACACAGACAAATATAATAGCCTTAAAAAGGAAAAGAAAAAAATATATTCTCAGTCACAGTTGAATAAAAAGAGAAAAACAGAAACCTGCAGACAAGATGTGACTTTATTTTACACAACCAGTACATGCAGGAAGCTGATATGATGGAATTCTATTTCCTGAGTATCAGGAGCATTGGGAATGATTACTCACTAGTTACTCTTAACACATGAAAGGTATGAGACACAGCCAACACAAGTAGAAGGGAAATTTTTTGAAGAGCAAAGGGAAATATTTTTTTCACATAAGGCATTATTATGCTGTGGACCTCTTTAACTCGGAGTAGCAAGGAAGTCAAAGATCTAAATGGCTTAAAAATGTAATAGATAATTTTTCGGAACAAAGACTCAGAGTTTGAGTACTAACATTCACTGAAAGCTTTTGCTAGATAGAGGAGCATTCTCTACTTGCCCTGTCTGTTACAACTTTTTTTTTTTTTTTTAAATAAATATCTGCTATTAGCTGCTGTGGGACACTGTACTAGGCTGACCTTTGGCTTGATGACTTACGGAAATTGTGATCAAGGAAGCATTTTAGGCAAGAAAAAATGGTATCAGTAAATTGAATTACTCATGACTTTTTTTTTCAGGATACAGATAACCCCTTAAAGCATAATTTTAAGCAGATCAAAAGAGTTTCTATTTGTTTTTAAACATGAGTTTAGGAATTTTTTATCAATTCATCACTGTTTGAGTAATAACAGAAAGGTTGTCACCTTACTAAGGCATTTGCCAAACTAGCAGAAGTAAGCAACAGAGAAAAGTCAAGCTTGATATGTTAAAGTGTGGGAGCCAGACAACAGGCTCCCTGTTTATCCCTCTCCCGAGGTGGGTATCAGCAAAGTACAGCAATGTGGGCATTCTTTAACAGCATGAAAAAGAGATAATAAGTCTTGCTCATGTAGAAGTGGTATTTCAGTATGTAAAAAGATGCCAGATTCAAAAGTATAAATCACTGCAAACTTTTCGACATTCCTCCCTAGAAAGTGAAAATATATTCAACTTATGAAGCAATAATACAGATTTTCTGAATAAATTACACTAACAAAACCCCAAGAAGTACCATCTTCTGCAATTAAAAAGAATGTTTATGCTCTTGAGTTTAATTTTTACCAAATATTTGAACTTAATCTCTGAACAAATCAACAATTCTATAAGGAAATCCAATTTTATTCATATGGAGACAGCCAAATGAATAATGGAATAGAATAAAATCATTATTCTCAAGAAAAATGGCCTTGTAGCTATGGATAATAAGAAATAGAGTTTAATTCCACTGTATGTTTGGCCTATATACTTTTGACCTGTTTATTCTTCTTGTTAGGTAAAAATAACTGAATGTTTACATTAGTGCATAAATGGTTGCTAAAGAAGCTTAATTCCTTCCCATTTTGGTCATTCATGTCATTAATATGCTGCTTAATGAAACCTGACTCAGGAAGGCAAGTTATTTACTTTTAGATTGGATTTTATTCACTACTGAGGAGTCAAAATAAGCAACAATCAAGTTTCAAACACTTGAGTCATTGAAAATAACCATCAAAACCAGCACCAACTTTTACTTATTAACTTAAGATTTCGTAATGATTTTAGGGTGAATAGTGTTCTCGTCCTTCTGGACACTAATTGAATACTTTTATGAGCACATATTTATGAGCACATTTTGTATTCAGGCTCTATCCATATGCTTATCCACTGTCCTCAAGGCCTTCTTAAAAATGAGATGTTGCATCTCATGAGAATATCATGGGAGCACAACTCAAGGTCTAATAACTGCTTGCCATCACATTCAGTCATGTAATGTGAAAGATACTAATTTGTCTGCAGTATGTGTGTAATTCAGTAGCAAGTGTATATAGTCTAAACTGGATGTTCTCTTGGGCTTTTAGTTTGTTTTCAATTAATGACTCTGTATACAAATAAAGACAAATAATGGGATAGATAAATGAAGTAATTTTGGGAGTCCAACATTTCTCCGCATTTCTAATGAAAGCTGTTTTATACAAAGAGGTATCTGCTTTGCTTCAGCCACCGAACTCCAGTAAAGTTTATCTATACAGATCTCATATAATTTTTCAGCAAGTTACTTGTGTAGCAATCTCAAATAGATATTTATGTCTACCCTGGTATCCATTGAGGTTAAAAAACCCTACTAGGATGATGTACTATTATGTTTCTTGTTTTCCCTGTAATTCTACAGGGAAAATAAACATGTGAGTGTGTGTGCACATGCATATGTGTGCATGTGTGAATGTATTTGCCCAAAATGTACACAAATATATATATGTGCATATGTATATTTATGTATGTATATGTGCATATATATATATGTATATAACTATGTACTACTGAAAGTGGTCGTTCGATGTCAGTTTACCACCTAATTATGAGAACAAAAACATCCTTTGCAGTCATCACTGCAGATTACCAGACTGATGAAAAGGGTATAGAGAGCAACCATTCTATAACCCTTCAAGGTAGCTCATATAAATCTTAGCTGAGACATATTAGGAGAAATTTTACACTATGCACTGTCATTTCACATTTTGTGTTTGTTCTGTGAATAGACTCCAACTTCAGGACCATTAGACCAAACTATTTCATGAACTAAATCCAAATTAGCAGCTGGGAATGACAGTTTTATTGCTGATGGTGAAATTACTTCATATTCCAGCACTGTAATTTAAAAGAAGCCTCACTTGTTTCTCATGACTATGGCTTGCAGGGACTCTACAGATGCATATTTTTCATGTGCTTGCCATTTTGGAATATGGTATTGCCATATTGCCATGGTTTAACCCCAGTAGGCAGCTAAGCACCACACAGCGGCTTAGTTGCTCCCCTCAAGATGGGATGTGGGAGAGAATCAGAAGAGTAAATGTGAGAGAACTCATGGACTGAGATGAAGACAGTTGAACAGGTAAAGCAAAAGCTGCACACTGAAGCAAAGAGAAACAGGAAATTCATTCGCCACTTCCCATGGCAGGCAGGTATTCAGCCATTTCAAGGAAAGCAGGACTCCATCACGGGTAATGGTGACTATGGAAGGCAAACACTAAATATGTCCCCCTTCTTCCCCCAGATTTTATTGCTGACCACAACATCAATAGAGTCTGGTATATTCCTTTGGTCAGTTGGAGTCAGCTGTCCCACCTGTGTCCTGTGCAGAACTTTTGCCCAGCCTCAGCCTCCTCGCTTGTTGGGCAGTACAAGAAGGAGAAAAGGCCTTGGCTCTGTGTAAGCTCAGCAGTAGCTAAAATATCTCTGTGTTTTCCACATGGTTGTGGTCAAAAATCCTAAAAACAGCCCCATACCAGCTACTATGAAGAAAATTAACTCTATTCCAGCCAAAACCAGTACAGGTACTTCCACATATCTTGGTAAAATAAATTCTATAATTCTTTCCAAAGAATCAGAAACTTCTTCATATTCTCCCCTGTGAATATTAGGGCAGGTTAAAACCTTAAGAAAATTATTTCTGAGTTTCATTTCTATTAATATGTCCTCACCATTGCAAGAAGTTTGCATGAACTTTTGCATAACTCATAGTTGCTAAAAAGACTAAACTCTATGTTCTCATGTTACCTGTTCAATACTGAGTGTCCAATTAATCATCTTTTTGGATCTTCTACCACTGAGATTTTCAAATGAAGAAAATTTTCTTCACTAATGGAAAAATAAGGCATTTCTATAATTATTTTAGTTCTTTTGTTTTTCTCTCTTCTTTTGTTCTTGAGTTTTTGGTATTACAGGAGACAGAACCAAATCCAAAAAGAATTTCTATTTCATTTCCTAATGTGTATGTGAACCCTTTTTTCATATCTTTTATTTGCAAGCTGAATTTGTAATTTAATGCTGATGCTAAAACCAGGGCAAATATTTCTTTTATGAATATTACATTGAAAAGTCTTTTTGTATTTATAGGCAACTTGGCTTGAATCTTAAAAGAGGTTTCTAAAAATTTAAAACTGGTATCCCTATTACATCCCATTTATTTTTAACTTCATAAACCTTTGTCTCTTTTTTTCTGTCTTCCAGCTGTGAAGCATTGTAGATAGTTATGGAATAAATATCAAGGTAGCCTTTGATGTCTGTAGCAAAGACCATTAGGACCAAAGAAAAACAAAGTCTCTGGAATAAATGTAAGTATTCTAGTCTAATTTTTGGCTAACTTTCAAGTATAAATAAAATTATACAGTTTTATGCTATATTGACTAACACAAAAATCCCCAAACCACAGATGGCTGAAAGACACACCTAAACAGGTTTTTTGAGGTTTTTGGTTATTTGTTTGGGTTTTTTTCTCCCACTCCCCAAATGATCACATGATTAATGAAATAAGTTTAGAGAAAAAGGAAAGGTATTTTCCTTTTAATAATGAACAATGGCAAAACAATGGGTGATCATTTCCAAGTCTGCCATCACTCTAGCAAAAAAAGAAAGAACAACAAGATAAAAATTGAGGACCATAACAGTAGTCTCCAAATTTGCAGAGGTGACTACAAAATGGAGGATTATAAAGTGTCTCACTCACTCCATTTGGTGAAAACAAAAAATAATTGATTTAATTTGCAAGATAATAGTACAAGCAAATGTTTTAAGTGTACAGAATGCAAAAGAACTTTTCCCAGGAATGTTGTGGATGATTCATCATTAAAATATTTTAAGAGGAGTAGATAAGCATCTATCCTAAATTACATAATAAAAATATTCCTGAGTTCACTGCAGGAAGATTGACAAGATATTCTGACATCCTGATCAAGTCTCATTTTCCATAATTCCATGACAAACAAATGCCTTTCACAGGGCAGATTAAAGTTTTAATAGTTCCACAGCCTTATTGTCTCAAGTGATTTACTGTTGGACTTCATTTTATGTGTGATGATACTTCATTAGGCAGTCAGTATGTAAAAGATTTATTTTAAAAGAATGATACTGTTAAAAGGAGATATGGACTAGCATATTTTAGAAAGTAATTTAAAACATCTTGGGTCAACCAGTGAACTACTTTTAGCCATGACTCACCACTGTAAACAAAGCAGAATTCCATGACACCTACAAGTAGTCTTTGGGCAACAGAATAGCAAAAGGGGCTAAAACAACGATTCCTTAATTGAGATCGAGAACTAAGCCTAGAATTGTTTTTTTAGAAATTTGCCTGCAGTTATGAAAATTAAACATTATCATTGTGATTTAGGAGAAAAAAATTGGCAGGCTTAGTATTTTGAATCTGTAGAAAAAAATTATTTGTTTAAATACATTCACATGCAGTGAATAAGGTCAGGTGACTAATATTTAAAAAAACAAAAATAATGAAACCAGGACAAATTCCAGGCATGTCTATTCACAGAGTCCTGAATCAAAAATTTTCAGTTCCATTCAAAACAACCAGAAAGAAATATTTTGCTGAAAATATAGTTCAGGGCATATTTTATGGAACTATTTGGATGAACAGGAAATGTTAACATCTCCTTATTTTCAAATGTGTGGAGAATCTCTAAATCCAGTGTGGTTTTCACCTTTCTCTGATAAAGGATTGGCATATAAGTCCTGAGAATTCTAACATCCTGTCCTTATACTGAAAAGGGAAAAAAAAAAAAGAAAAAACCCAAGAAAAAGCAGCTTAAAGAGCTTAAAATACTGACAACTCTATTAGGACAGATATTCAGAGCATAATTGGTCCTAAATTTAATTACTTGAAGTATGCAGGTTGAAGATCATTGCAAACAAAGAATGAGTATGGGGGGTTAAGCTAAGATCACAGGAGAAACTACAACTGCACAGTGAGTTAAAAATGGTATGAAAATGCGTCTGCAGAATATAAATGTTGGGATAATTGTCTTGGCCTGCATAAAAAATTTGAAGACATGAGACATAAAATGGCAAAGGTATTTGCTGAAGCTGGCATATCAGTTTTATACCAGCGTTTTAGAGCTGAACTTATCAAAAGTCATCACAGGTCTTACTGACGCCAGTGTTTACAATTTCAATCAGATTCTGAAGAGAACAAACTGAATTTCCTGACACTACAGCTAAGGGGAGATTCAACAAATTAGGAATTCCAAACCTAATAACCACAAGGACTTTAGGTTTCTGTTGACAAAATAGATAAACTATAGAACAATGTTTAATGATCAGGTATATTAATAAACTACAGAATAATGCTGTGTTCACTTCCATCTAGACCATTCACTTGCATTTCTTGAAGAGCAAGAGGGTTTTAAATAGTCTGACTGTTTTCAGAAAATTGAGAAATGGAGAATATTAGAATAGATTAATATCACATAATAGACTTGTAATGGAGTATGGCAGTGGAAAACTACAGGAAAAGAGTCAGTATTGAAGATAAATGTACTAAACTGTGAAGAAAACTCTTTGAATATCTGGCATGGGCTGAGCCAGTGCCATGTCTGCAAAGGAAAGACAATACTTACAGTTAGACTTTGACTTAAGGCTCAAAAAACAGCCTGAACTGATCAGTCTTAATGAAGGCTAGGAAGTGTCTGCACATGCTTTTAGCCATGGCACTGAGAAGTAGTTTAGAGAGCTGAATGCACTTTGCCTCATTTCTGCAAAGAACTCTATTTAAATGCAAAGGTAATTGCTGCAGCCCAGATGACATGAACTGAAACCGGAATGGATTGCATTGCCTTCACCATTACAAATATATTCTCTGGGTATTATGCTTAAAAACTTCTTAGTTGCTTTTGCACCTAATGTTATTTTCTATTTCCATATTGTGGATCCTTTCTCATGTTGCACATGCAAAAGTGCAGGGAATGTTTCAGTATTGATGCAAAAGTACCCTCAGAATATGTTACAAGTAGTTATTGAAGGGAACTGTTTTCTGCCCTGGAAATTGTTTGAAATATACTCTTTATATAATGCCACAATTTAATATTATTAGAAAATAGAATGCAGTAGCCCCTTTGAAAGCATGCAAGGTGGTGCTGGTTCAAAAGCAAAGGGTATTCTGTGAATTAAAGCTGGGACTAGAGGTTAAGAGGTTTCATCCCTTGTTTTTTTTAGGGCAGAGCCTTACAGGTGAATTTCAACAGGTACCCCTTTTTCAATAATTTTCCATTAACATCCTTGAGATCTGTGAGTTTAATTCTCCCACACTTTCAAATTTGCAGGGAATTCATTAGCTAGTGTGAGCACTATCCAGTCATATGTAAAATAATGGCTAATATCTTGTTATATTGGAACTGCAAACAGATAGCATGAAATAATGCTACAAAGTCAGATTTATAGGATAAACAATCATGAGAGCTTTGGGGCACAGCTTGCCTGTATACAGATAAGCAAATCCTGTTTCACTAGTATCGCTGAAGTGGCATACACATATACAAACACTAGAATGGAGTCCAGCTTACCTTTTAAGCCCAGGGTTTTTCTGTGCTACCAGAAATGCTGTAGAACAAACAAGGCTAATAATTCAGAGCAATACCAGAGTAGGCCTGCAGCACCTGAACAACTGAAGGAACTAAGATTATATTTTTCTCTCACACACACATGGACATACACACTCTCACTATAGTCTGTGGCAAAATTCTCTTGAGCTAGAAATGGGTCAAGCTAGATCGTGCTAAAGCTTATCTACATAATGCTTCTGTTCTTGGGTCTTTGGTTTTCTGGCAAGATTAAACATTAGGAAAATTTTTCCTGCTGCTCAATTGGAGTGACTGTTCAAACTGCCTGTGAAAAGCCAGTCCCTCCTGCTGATCCATTCACTAGGTGAGCAAAAACTGTGGCTGGTATTTTTGATTCATTATTTAAATTTGGATAGAATGTCATTTTGCTTTTTCTTTTGGCAACAAGTATTAGTACAAAACTGCTTTATTGCATCACCTCAACTCTATTTCCTCTGAAGCTGAGGATTTTTATTATAATTATAAACTGCAGTTTAAAGTAATGCTCATGCATTTTGGCATGCAGGTGTTAAAAACTATGTTACCTGTCAATACTAATATGAAATGTAGGGGATGGTTTTCACCTTCCCAGTGGTCTCTGGGATTATTTTTGAGGTTTCTTTTTGAAAGAGTTTCAATAAAAAGTACTGAAAATGTTTTCTTAAAGATTTTTTTCTCTGCTTTTGAAAAGAGAATGTGTGAAAGAAGCAACGTGATGGCTCTTTCATTGTCACAGAGCTTGCACACTTTGCAGGATCAATGGTTCAACACAGCGTCACAAAGTCATTAATATGTGGCTGCCAAAATGGGCTTTGAAGCACAAACGCCAACTCAGAAAGACAGAAAAGGCCCCCATATGGTGCTATGAAAGCCATATCTCTGTAAAAATCTCTTAATGTAGGCTAACCAATTGACAGCCTCTTGGGTCGAGAGATGTTTTCATCTTTGTGGTCTTTTGTATTTGTATTGATGATACAAACCTGTAAACATGAACCCATGAGTGCCTCTAGGCTTCATCTCATGCATTCTGAGTAAACCATTCAAGTCAATAGATGTTCATATTGTGTCAAAATAAATCTGTTCTGTAAATCTTTGCTGTAGAGGTGTATGCATTACTCAGACTTTGAGTTGTAACTCTTTCTTTATTAACAGTGTTGATATTGAAATATATTTTGCAGATATGCAGGTTTATTGATTTCAGTGTATATTGGTTGAAAAAACCAGGCTCAACATGCATCTTTAAAATAATAAATAGAAAGCCTTCCAAACTTTGGAGAACTAAAAGGTTACCCAAAATGTATTTCTAAAGGATTCTTAATGACTGCTAAAGAAAAATTGCACATTTGACACTTCTACAACATGAACTGGGAGGATTAAAGAAAATAGAAGAAATGGTAATGTCCTGCATTTGCCTTCCTTCCCCCCCCATTGCTGATTTATGCTGGACCACAATAATTTTAAGAGTGATCTCTGCAATCTTTATCTGTCATGGAAATAAATTTGTTCTCCGGGTGACTGAGCAACATGAGGTGAAATAAATTTCTCAGAAGGCTATCCCCGGAAGGCTGCTATCCATTACCGTTAAAAGTTTGCAATGGAAATGGCTCTACTGATACACAGAGAGTATGGTAAAATTTAAAGCCCTGTGAAAGATGCATTAGAACAATAAATATAGTTCAAATAATGTATTAGTGACAAAATATTGCTGGGTATGATAAGTTTATTTATTCTGACAACTTTTTGAGTTTATCAAAGTAAATGTAGAATTCTAAATCTGGATGTTAACCCAAGGAGTAATAAAAGTGAAAAAGTATGAACAAATTGATGTATTCACATAGCATGGGGATTAACATTTTCTCATTTTACCTATATATATATATAGTACCTTGGTTTGTAGACTCTCTGGCAGATGTGACCATCATAAATCAAAAGATTCATCATAGTCAGCTACCTGATTCCATCTTAACTCTTCCAGATGTTCACTGTCAATATTTTAAAAGCACATTATGGATCATTATCATCTTTTCAACCAGGAAGATCAAAGCCTCTATATCTAATACAATTACAATTAAAGCCTGATCGTACAAGGTACTGAGTAGCCTCAGCACAGAGCCTGATTTACAATAAAGCACTTGTATCTCTGAAAGCGTGTGTTAAAATACTATTACTTTAAAGTGGGACCTATGACCAAGCTTAGATGAAGGAATTGGTTTTAAACCTGTAATGAGCTGTGGGTTGATGGCAGTTACAAAGTGAGTTTGTTGTTCTTCCAGTAATTCCAGCTTTATAATATTTGCCTCTGATATATTACATTCAAATGGTTTGATTGAATAGCAAATGGATAATACTATAAATACTCCAGCGAAGCAATAATTTACCCTTTAAAAGTTTTCCCAGATTCCTTAAATTTCAATTCCTTATTGATTTTTAAATATGAAAAGAAAGGTGCTGTTTTTCTGAGTAAGTAAAAATAATAATATTTCATCTATAAAAACCCTTTAATTTTTCCCATTTTCAGCATAAGAAAATAAAAGAAGTTATTTATATAAGATTCAACCTTAAAAGATTTAACTTCAAAAATTTAACCTCCTTCATAAGAATGAATTCTTGCAAGGTAAGTTCTCTGAGTATCAGTCTGGGTCTGAGCAGCAGACTAGGATCCATTACACAGCCTCAGGCTTTAGAGTTTTGCATTGTTTTGTTCCCACTTGACAAGGACTCTCCCTGCATGATCCACCATTCTTTTGCAAGGATGCCAGATGTTAGGTATAACATTTTGCTAACATAAGATGCTCCACAGAGTCTACTGTAATGCTATAGGGTATGTCCCTGGGGTTCAGCCCAGGTGGTGAGTACTTTGCATATGTGCACTGCCATCCCCTTTAAGTCTTTAGTTCAATGCCTGAGACTACTGACTGCCATGGTCATTATGCTTCAGAAAAGCCTGCTGGTTATCTGATCCTCTAGTTTAAACTCTCCTGTGAGTACGTTCTGTGGGGGGGAAGACGGAGGATGATTGGGTGGGGAAATACACCTAACAAAGAATGTTCTTACAACTCTCACTTTATGGTCCTCAGAAATTATGAATTTGCCACCAAATGTCAGACTCTGTGATGTAATTTCCTGCTCATTCTGGTTTCAGCATTTGTAAATTTGAAGTATCTCAACATATTAGACTGGAAAGCTCATCCTGCCCTCAATTCCTCTTTCATGAAATAACTAATTTGTTGTCTTCCATGCTTATTCACACAGTTTGTGTTAGCAATATACATTCAAAATTGTTTCTCACTTTTTTATCCCTGTTTTTTTGTGTGGCAAGTGTGCTCTTTTTTCTGCAAAGGCTCTTTGAACCAAAGATTTGGTACTCCATGGAAATGCACAAGTAGCTGAAA
Organism: Poliocrania exsul; assembly: GCA_035041345.1. Classification (NCBI taxonomy): domain Eukaryota; kingdom Metazoa; phylum Chordata; class Aves; order Passeriformes; family Thamnophilidae; genus Poliocrania; species Poliocrania exsul. The sequence continues at coordinate 27,085,902 of JAWWLZ010000042.1, read as the reverse complement.
GATAAACAGCTAATTGTCATTGACTGCAGCATTGAGCATTTCATAACAATAGTTTTTATTGAAGTTTTAAATCATTTTATTGGTCAGAATAGGTGTTTAACATGCAATTCAATAAGTTCTAGAGTGCCAGTTAGCTGTTAGCAAATAATATAAAATGGAGTTCCTACTACTGATACATCTTAAAATTTGTAAAAAGGCCATTAGTGGTGTTTAACAGTACAGAGCATCAACAATATAAATTATGAGAAAAAAACAGTGTTCACAGACAGCTCTGATTCTTTTTTTCTTGCACTTAGTAGCAAAACAGTGAAACATAAGCCTGTATTTGGCAAAGACAGTGAAATACAGTTTCCTTGACTTCAGTGAGCTCTGTGTATATCTTACTTTTCAGCTTAATTCTGTGTGAGCTTCAGAATAAAATAGATAATTGCATTGGTGTTAATAAACTTGTGGAATTATTTTCTAACTGGCTTATGTTCGTGTGTTACTGGGAGAATGTCTGGGAATTATGTGTTTGCAGGGAACTTCCTACTATCTGAAATAATACACCTTTTGCACTGTATCTTTCTCAAAGTTAACATCTGCTCTAAGTTATGGCTATATGGGTAAGAATTTCAGCAGAAATACATACTTTACAGATAATAGGATAGAATCAGAGTTCTGCTCTCTGCTAAGGAATACAGTTTTTTTATGTTCGTATTTGATTTTTCTAGCCTGCCTGACTTCTCTCACTCTTCCATTTGAGTCAATTGAATATTTTACCCTAACCTATGCTTTGGCTCCAATAAAAGAGAAATGAAACAATATTGGCATACATTGATCTTCTATCTTTCCATAATCCCTTTGTCAATGTCAAAAGGAGTAAAAAGTTACAGTAGCCTTTTTGTAAGATACAAGCATATCTCAGGTGAATGAGAGATTAAATAACTAAAAGTTTCCATGATGAATGAAAAGTAGATGGTACTTGCTAATGATTAATTTTTAGATATTATCTAAATCCAATCTGTCTAATCCATCTTACAGGATTTAATTGTAAATTTGCATTTAATTAGAATGGAAAGCTACTTCTGGCATTAATCACTGTAGAACTGCTTCAACTGTTCTCATTTCAACTGTTTTTTTCTTCTTGCGTATTAAAGAAAAATGTCCAAGGTGGTGCTTATCAACTAACTTTGATATTACAAGTGGTACTAAACACTTCTGAGAGGTACATAGATGAAGGCTTGGGCTTTTCTCACTGAGGGCTAAATATTTTTATCAAGAGGTCTAGAATTTACATAACCATGTGTTAAAAAACATACCAGAATATCATGGTCATGTTAGAATTAATGAAGATATCCAAAGAAATGCAGAATTTAAAAGTGGGTGGTGGTTACAAAAGCTGGTTGGGATAGTACTTACAACTCAATGTAGAAGCAACTCAACATATAATTTGCATAGCTTTTCATGAAGATTTTTTAATGCAATTTGAAAATAGAATGAGGGTGTAATGTGCGTGTGAATTTTCGTCCCAGCAGGATACAAAAACATAATGAACAGAGACATAATATATGGCAACCTGCATGTTTTAAAGTACTATTCTAAGATGTTCTATATTATAGGATATGTGTATCTAAATACCTCTTGGTGATGGCCCTAAAATGATTTTTATTTGACTGGTAAATTCATTTCACTTTAATGTAAATCCTTTTATGCTGATGTATAAATGAATCTTAGAATAAATGAGTACAAAGTATCAAGCTTGTTTTTTTCAATTTCTTCTTCTTGCAGGACATTTGACTTGGTGCCCTAGCTGAAAAAGGTGCTCTCAAGGAGTACGAAAGGCAGCTTAAGCACAGTCAGCTGGAGGATCAATATCATTGGATATATCAATAGCAATATAGATTCTTGAGTTTGGTGTGAAAAGGATAAGCATAATTGAGAGTCAGAGATTGCGTAAACCCAGGTTTCATTACATTTTACCACACAAGGATAGTATGGTCCTTACAAAGCTTATTACCTGCGTCTAAAATAATCTCTCTTGTGAAATACACAGGTAAGAAAGTGCTCTGAAAAACCACAAAGAAACATGTCAAAACTAAGTCTGACAAATATCACAGAATTACACTGCTGCTACTGAGATAGACTTCTAATATGCTAAAAATATGTAGACTTCCACTCCAAGGAAATTTCTATACCCATTTTCAATTATAATGTATTACTACTCCCTCAATAACTTTTATTCAGAATGCTAAGCTATAAAATCTAAAACAATTTGTCAGGCATCGATAAAGAATGAGAAAAATCAAACCTTTCATTCATTCTAGATCAGAAGAAAACAGACTTCTTTAAAAAACTGTTGTCATCTTTGCCTTCTTCCATCTCATTAAGAAATTATCTGTAGAACTAGTACTTCTAACTTTTAAATATTCATGAAAAATGTTTCAACAATGTGATGAAACAATCAAAACATAATAAATTTCTACATGTCATCTGAGCCATGCGAGCTCATTGCAAATTTGAGATAAAGTGAGTTTTCATCAAGTTCTGTCACTGATTTCTCTAAATTACCTTTTCTGTGGACTGAAATGCCTGACTAAAATGCCTGCCTGATCAGTCAAAAGGATCAGATTATGATGTCTGGACATTTTAAATTGTCTTACCATTTATGTACTACTCACAAAAAGCAAGGTACATTGTAGATAGGTTATTAATTCTAATTGCTGCTTGTCATTCTGGAGTTCAGTCATCCTTTTTTTTTTTTTTTTTTTTTTTTTTTTTTAAAGAGTGTGATTCCCTTTTTCACTCCAAAAAGTCTGCTCACTAGCGGGGGAAAAGATGATTTTAAATGACAGCCTAATTCCTGATAATATTAGAAATACACAGGAAAATATTTGTATAAACCCCACCAAGGTATCTCCTCTGACTTTATGCATCTGTTCAACGTGATAGTTCTAGAAATGAAGTCAAAGTATATTTTGAACCTCTTTACAGGTATTTGGAATTAAGACTTGTGTTTGTATATGCCATTAGCCTGGGAAGACTTGAGGACTATCACTTGATCTTTATGTTTTACCTTTGGTCTTCTAGGACCCATTTTGTGACCCATACCCACATTTTGGCATGCATGTTAGAAATATCATATGAATATCATATGAAAAAATGTTATATTGATACACATCTCAGCTTCAGCTTGCAGACACTAATAGATGTTTAAGGAGCCTGACAATGCTTGAAGCATCTCTTTCTGTTGCAGAAAGTCAATTGACTAAGCTTGGGTTCCTGGTAATTGTGCAACCTCTTAACTCTCCCTAGTAAATTGCCCATCCTAAATCAATCCCACAGCTTTAAACACTCTGATACACTTCCTCAGTCATCAGAATCTGATCTATATCTGCTTTCAGGCATACTTTCCATTCCTCTTTTAGATTATGAGATGTTCCCAGCTGTGATCATAATTTGCCAAATATTTCTACAAATTTAAACACAATAAGACCCTCATAGGTTAAGTACTGTCTCATAAAATATTAAATAAAATTATTCAAAATTGGAGGATGCTCACTTTAATCAAAGCGTATCTGAGGTAAAAGATAAGCCTTACTCAGAACAAATACATAATAACAAGGCCACAGAGTCTTTATTTTTCACTTTTTCATCTTGCCTTTGTTTTAGATAAACTGCACTCAGATGGTTCTGCAGTAATTTGGATGCATTTTCTTGAAATGTAACCCTCCTAGGTCAGACTGTCAACTGAAACAGATATCTGTGGCTTTAAAGTGTTTGGAAAGATTCTTCACCCTTTGTGATCTGGTTTTTCTTCAGTATGACAAGGGTTGAAAAAGGCCTGTAAGTTTTTGTCAAAATATGACAAATACAGTATTTTCCTATCCTATGCATGCCTTGTCTAGCCCATCACACATTCACCATAACAGATACTGTACTTTTCAAATGAACTAGGATGCCAAGATGTTTGGTCTGTGTCTGCTGAGGTCCCAGAAAATTGCATCTGGACAGCAAATATTTCCAATAAAGAAATGCAGCAGCTGAAAGCCTGATAGAGATCAAAGAGTCCAAGACCCCTTTCTCTCCAGCTACCACTGTTATTCTAGGCATGATAGTGAGAACAATGGTCACTTACTGTTGGACACTCTCCAGGGAAACACAACAAGACCACAGTGGTGAATACCAACTCCTCAGCTGTCACTGTCACCCTTTTCCTTCTTGATTACCCCCTTTTTTTTTTTTTCTCTTTTGCTAGTGTAGAGACAGGGAAATGTTTGGGGCCATTTCAAAATACTTTACATTTCCCATGAATTATATTTATATTTGTACTTGAACCATCACTGTAGGAACAGGCTTTAGAGAAGGCTTTAGAGCCCTCTCTGTGGTTAAACAGTGAGCTACTAGTCGTGAATGAAGTTTCTTACAGGTGGATACTGGCTTTGATATTATTCAAAATCTATACAAACAATCTTCATGATGGGATTGAATGCACACTCATCAAGACTGGAGATCATGCCATGCTGAGGGGAAGAGGTTGACACTGCATGAGGAAGGACTACCTTAGGAACAGAAGTCAGTAGGGTGAAAGGCTGGGTCAACAAGATTACATGAAGTTTAACAAATAGAAGTTTGAAGTACTGTACCTGTCACAAAATAATCTCAGATAACTGTACAGGCTTGAGATCTATCTGGCTAGGGAGAAGTTCTGCTGAAGAAGACCTGGGAGCACTGGTGGACAGCAAAATGATTGTAAGCTTGTACTGTGGCCTGCAGCAAAGAAAAGCCACAGTGTGCTGAGAAGGGTCTGAAAAACTATACCCGCCAGATCAGGGGAGGTAGTTATTTTAATCTAGCACAAAGAACCTTCGTCAGTGGCTCCAACTTAGGTGTTAGTCAACCTTTGGTTCTGGCTGCTCTCCCTAAGAGCCCAATCCTACCAGCCAAGGGGAAAGCTAGCACAGAATTTCCCTTTCTCAAGCCTCTGATATCACAGCACAGCAACAAACAGAAAAGGCTGCTGAACAGGCTGAGCATCTCAAGAGGTAAAATGAGATCTTTGCCAGCCTATTCAGCAACCTGAGATAACAGTAAGAGCTGGATGTAGAAGCATGCCTTGCCTTGATGAAATGGTTGCTTGCAGGGCCTGCAGGTTACCAAAACTCACCCATAAGAACAAAAGATGAGCAGCTCCTAACTGCTACTAATAAGCTGCTGCTCTGACTGGTCACAACAGTAAATGAAATAAAGCTATTCTGGCAGAAGCAGCCTTGACTGCTTAAAACACCCAGGATTTATGAATACTATCTTGCATTGTTTGCTCTATGGAAGTACTACCTTTCCTTGAAGAGGGAGGGAGGGGGTGAGTGGAAATGTTTTGAAGAAAAACATCATTATTGTTTGTGGCACATTCAGTGCAGTACAGGATCAGTCCAGTGATCCTTTAGAAAGTCTCTGGGAAAAAAAGTCTGACTAATCTTGCATTTAGAATAAAGCTTGAATAGATTCCTGAAAATGAGATATAGTCTCCTACAGTTGAAAAAGGAGAGGGGGAAAAAAAGTAGCAGCCCATTCAGTAAGTGCACTGAAAATGGAATACTTCTGGGGGAAATATGGAATGGTAGGACAGGATAGATTTTTTGTACTTATTTACTGAAAAGAAATAAATATATTTTGTCAATATAAAGATTTTGGGAAATTCAAAATACTTTTTCATTTGGATATAAGTGATTTAAACATGGTGAAGTAATTTTTAAAAGTTGTTAGGTTCTTGATACGTCTTTCACATTCAAATGTATTCTACCATGAAGGTAGGAAAAGTAGACAGCTGTTACTGTAGTTTGTGTGCACGTTTCCATTTCTCCCTATACAGGTCCTAATTCTATGTAGAGAAACTGTGAGAATGTATTAGCTTTGTGAAGTGAATTTTTGTTTATTTGTAAATCAGTTAGTGGTCTAAAACACAGCTATCAAGGCATTGTTAGATAAAAAAGAACACTATTTCATAATCACTGAAATGATAGTAGAGAAATAAAGAAATAAACATCTTTCTCGTAGTAATTTAAATACTTTTTGGGGAGCAGTAGAACAGATTTTTAGTCCCTCCTGTCCCTAGGAAGGGCTCCCTTACCAAGAGAAATCTTTTATCATCAAAATTGTGTTCTGGTTTGGTGGAAGCTAGGCAAAGAATATAGGAATAATAGAGCTAAAGTAAGAAGTTACAAAAAGCCTGCTGGTTAGTTTTCCTAATTAGCTAAAGGAAAACTTCAAATGTCTCCACGACCTTTTTCTTAACCTATTGCCTATTATAAAATCAAGGTTCTTTCCATCAGATTCAGCATGCAATCTATGAGCAGAACTGTAGCCAAAATCAAAGGTATGTGTAGTCCAGTGGCCTGCCTTCTACAGTACTCAGCAATGGAAGGCTAATGCAGAGGAAATTTATTGTGGTATATCCCTTAAACGTTGTGTCAGCCTCCAGCAGTTTGCAATACAGGGACTTTATGAGACACTGGTGATTTCCATATATTTAGTAAGACTCAGTACATTCTTTTGTGTTGAACCACTCAACTTCCTCTTTAATTTATGTAAACTTTTGTCATTCAGAACACTGTATGGCAAAGAGTGCTACAGCATAACCATGCACCATGTGAACATTTATTTCTTTTTGCTTTCCTTGAATCCAGTTTGTCCATTTTCTAGGTAGGTCCCATCATGTGAAAGAGCTGCTCGTTCTCCTCTAAGATGGCAAAAAAAAGGTAGCCATAGTGTTGTGAACTTTTTTCAGACAACACGATATGGATACCAGCCCAACTGCCGAGAGCTCCCAGACTGCAGGAGACTATATGCTGGAGAAAGGTTCAGATTCTCCTGCCGTTTTGGGTAAACATTCTTTTCAGGCTGATCAGGGAATTTCAATTAGTCACAGTTTAGGTAATGTAAAACCTATGTAAGGTTACCAACTCCATAGCCTTCCATACCAATAGCTAAGCTTTTAATTTATAGCCTCTGGGATGATCCACTAGGATATTCTTTTCTAAAACTGAGGTGCCGGTGATAAGTTAGGCTTCTGCAAACCCTTGAGTTGTATTGAATAGAGTTCTTTTCCAAAATAGAAAATCTGTCTGAAGACTGACAGATTGTGACAGTATGTGTTTATTAAAGCCACTATGACATACATGTCAAAGTGGTGATGGAATTTGTTAAAAGTTTGTGTGACAATTGAAATATTCTGTCATTACTGTGACCTCCATTTTAGTGCAGCCTTTCAAATGGCGAAGGACTGCATCTAGCTTTCTGTTCCTTTGGCTGATACCCAGCTTATTGACAAAGCTTTAATAATAGCATTTAGCTTTTATAGCATTTTTATCTGAAGCTTTAAAGTTCTTTACTGAAGTGGGTACTGTTATCATGATTTTTATAGGCAGAACAGACTGGGTTGCAAAGTAAATACACAGATGAACTATGAGGTGGTCTTGGTTTTCTTGCTCTTTAAGCAAATGTGCTAGTCACAAGCTAGATTTATCCTTTAGGAGAACAGTGGGAAATGGGATGATCTAACAAAATGGGGACATAATTTTTGAAGTTATCTTTACAGTGGCAGAAGTCCTCCTGTTGCGATGCAAAGATGAACTATAGGCAAATAATAACTGATCTTTTTTTTAGCAAAGGCCAGTACAAATGAAAGTTCAGCGTGATGCATTGAATGCTTCCTGCCCTAATGAGAAGTTCTGCACCACTGCTCCTAATGATGAGCAAGACAGAGGCTTAGTGAGGGTTGAAAGGTTTGGTTACCCTTTCCAGTTACAGGAGGGAGGTGAGCTTCAAAAGCATAAAGAAGAACTTGAACAAAGCAAGAACAGCATTGTCAAACTCAAATTAGTTCAGCATTTACAGCACTCAATGAAGTGGAAAGTTTTTATTGTTAGATCAAGTCAGAGCAGATGCTTAAATCCAACAGGTGGAAGACATGCAATGAACTCTACAAATGAAGATTTCTACACAGGATCATGGGTGATGAAAAACTACAAGGTCTGCCATGTGATGTTCCTAAATGAAATTATAGTGTGTTCTAATTGATAACTGTGGGCTTAGTCCTGAAAAAACCTGAAAACAAGCCCTGCTTTTATTAGTACAATGAGACAGAATAAATTAATTCTTGATCAATTAGTTTTCCTTCTTAGCACATTATCTTTCCACATATTTTTGTATCCCTGGTCTACTATCTGACTCCTATTTCCGGTTCAATAATCTGTCTTTAGAATCACCTCTTTTCACAGAAAGGCATTACCTTTCAAACAAGTGGATAGCCCGAAATGGGATGCACTTTCCCTTATATTTTCCTAAAGAAGTTATCAACAGCTCAGCAGCAAGGGGCAAAATTTGTGGATTAGAGTAGGCATTTTGTATCCACTAATAAAGCCTACAAAGGCAAAAGGAAATTGAAAAGACATTATTTTTTCCCAATCCAAGAGGAACGTGCTACTCTCAGAGTAAAAATGTATTAAAGCAAAAATCAAAACATTCTACTACATCTGCAAGAATACCGGCATTGTACCAAAACTGTATTTGTATTGCATTATATAGGTGTACATGAGCAGGATTTGTGTGACAAAGTGAGTAAAATAGTAAAGAATGTAAAACTGTGGCAAATTAAACTTAAAATCATAATAAATCAGCTAGGAATATTTTTCAATACAACAACTTGCTATAGATGTTAAAGCTAACTGTAAAGTTTTTTGTTTGAGCACAACAGACAGAGAAGCAAGGTGGAAAGTACAAAGGGTTCATAGCTAACAGAGATGCTACTGAGGAAACACTCACAAAATGTGAAAGTTCATTCACTGCAGTGTATCACTGTGACTTTCCCACAGTAGAACATTTCTTTTCTCTGGAAAAGTTGGAGAAACAGGGTCAAATAAAAGTGTCAGAAGGACATATTTCTGAGCAAATCAATAAAATGGATAATAACTATTGACAAAATGAGATTACAGCAATGGCTGAAACAGACGGTATTTGTGTAGGATTTCTAAAGAAACTCAAATGGAAAATTACCAAATATTAGCTGAGATATATAGTGTATTTCTTAATTTGCTAAAGGAATAGAAGGCAATTAAAAGTTCTTGCATCTTTCCCCTAAGCCTCCACTTCTGGCAGTTTTCAGAGATAAGATATTTGGCTATGCAGCTCTTTAGTTTCAGATGGTGGATATTCATTTGTTCTGACACAATGCTAATTATTTAGGAACTAGCAAATGAAACCAAAAGAAGTGTCTATCTTCTGTCCTTTATATGTAACTTTCAAATATTGATAACAATATATGGGTTAGTCATCCTCTTGATAAAGGCTGGAAATTTAGAATCTCGAAGAAAAGTCCTAGTAGAAAAAATTATTAAATTAAAATACTTGCGTGCTTCTGGTCACTGAACCAAAGATTAAGATAGTTGATTACCTTTACTTCACTTTTCACATTCCTGCTATCACAAACATTTCTCTTTAAAGTCTTTCTGCAGTGCTACTTTCTTGAAGGACTATGGGTATTTTCTCAAACCAGAGATGATTTTTGAACGGGGAAGTATAGACTAATTTTGTGAATTTGTTTGATTTGTGTGACTCAGGGGAAATTTTAAGTGCTAAATGATTACATATATTTTAGAGTCTTAAAAAGTCTTCGCACATAGCTCATTTATGACACGTAGTGATATGGAACACAATGATCTTCCCTCCATCTCTTCAAACAATAAGTAGTGTGATTTCAAGCAATATAGAAAATGCAAAAAATAAAAATGCTGGCTCTGTTTTAGATTGATTTGCAGGCTAATATAAGAAAATGCAGAAATTGTATCTTCTGCTTTAAAACCTGTTGTTCATAAAGATGGTTATTATAGCATAAATAAAAGCTGGGATGCACTGAGCTGGCAGTAAAAAAATTCTTGACAGCTAGAAATTACTGCATCCAGACTGCAGGCTGAATCTAAGAATGAAGTGAATTACAATTGTTAACCTATGTGAGAGGCTATTTCTATCTTCATTTACACCCAGTTAATTTTTTGTAAGTAATATATACAGGAAAGTTTGACCAATTAGTAAGTCTGACATTTTGATTATGAGAGTTATTATATACAAAGCAAGGAGATAATCAACTTCAGAGTTGCTCTAGATTATACAGGTCATCAGTAGATAAAAATTTTGATCTTAATCAGAGATTAAGAAAATCAATTATTGATGAATTATAGGGTTACAATCATAATGTGCTACTGGCCAACAAGTCAGTTCTGTTAGAACCATTCTGAATGGTTCAGATTCCTTATGTTGGAAAAGCTGGATATCAAGTTTAAAGGAATCTGTGGTGAGAATTTCACAGGACATCTATTGATAGAAGTATGGCATAGTAAGGAGAGGAAGTATGGCTTTCCTTAACTACTTCTCATGTATTTATCTATTTTTTTTCTGTTCTCTTGTTTTATCTAATAACTTCAGCATCTTTTTTCAATAGTATTCAATTTATAAGTGCATTTCCTTTTTATTCTTCCTCTTAGATTACATTGAATCATTAGTATAACATTAATGCAGTATTCATTTCCTATAAGTAAACCAGGTAGCTAAATATTACCTTGAGTAATAATTTGTGTGTTCAGGTTAATATTTCCACTTTGAAAAAAAACATTAAAATGTGAAGTTGCATTAGCATTATAAACTAATCCAATGACAATGTGAAGAGTATATTTTCTATTGTATCCTGGAGTCCCATTGATACTTCTGAGTTGTATAAGACTAGAGCTTTTGACTTGATTGTCAATTTGTAGTGATACAGAAGTTCAATTTTCCCAAACCACTGTTACAGGATCATAATCTTTTTAAAAAAAGTAAATATGTAAATTTATAAAACAATGTTGAGAACCCAAGAAGATGTGATATTAAGAAATAAAAGTAGATCCATTAATGAGAATTGTTCATGCCAAAACACATAAAGTATTAATCTGTAGACAGATGTATTATTTTTATCTTTTTTCATTTTTCTTGTTGCACCAGCACTATGTAGATATGGAGTCTTGAAATGAAGAATTTTGAGGACTTTTTAGAAGCTAAATTTCCAGTCAATCCTATTTCTTGGCCTTCTGAAACAAGCTGACTGTAGACTGAGTGGGTTTTCAGAATTCCTTAGCTTTGTTCATTGGCGCTACACACAGGAAACTGAGATGTAAAAAGAAATCACTGATCCCATTACTTGGCTGACCTTGCAGGTATGATGTAGAAAGCTCATTCTGGTTGGGAGGGGAAAAAAAATAAAAGAATTCTTACTGCCTTTCTCCCTTTGAATTTGGGGTTTCTCTAAAAATCTATGCAACACAATGTCCCTCTTTCATTTTCAGCTCTGCCCTGACCCCTTTCCTGCACTGGGTTTTGCAAAAGGATTACAAACCACAGTGACAAGATACTGTGCTTTTGTAATTCTCACCTTGCTCTGTAATAACATCTCTCTACTACCAGGTGGAGGAAAGGATTATTCTAAAGTTATTCCAGGTGTGGGGAAGATTTAAAATAATTGATTCTGGTGGTGGATACAGTACTGAAATTGTAGATGTGAAATATTTTGCCAGTAATACTTGAACATGAGAATTATTGTGACAAACAGAGACCTGTGAATATACATTTTTTTCTGATAGGTTAAAGAATATGGTCAGGAAAACCTTGCAGATTTGAACTCACCTTCATCAGCATTATAGCCAGTCATAAAAGATTTCTGCATAAAAGTTTATAAATATTCCACATGACGGTATGAATTCCCTCAATGTTATTAATGCACAATAGTACATGTCACCATATGCATTATGAAAAGATAATTTCACTTTGTAATAATGTCTCCATACTTAATAGTTCTGGACAAATACTGGTAGCTAAATGGCCAAACTGACCTTTCTTCTCCCTGGGCATCTCTCCTCCTCTGCTATTGTCTTCCCTCTCTCTGCTGCTTCTGGAGATTACTGTTTTTAAGCATATGTTTTAGAGTAGGGTTCCTGGAAGCCAGGAATACTAGGAGAAAACTGCACAGTGAGTGAAATCAAATGAATCCTAAAAGATGCGTGTGTCTGCACTTATCTGTGTAATTAGGCTCTTCTCTGAGCTGCTCAGTCATGGAGAAAGCAGGAAGTTTGGCCTTGTTGCTCTTTACTGAGTTTATGTAGTCCCAGACCTGATTATCACAACTCAGCCTTCAACTGAAGCCAGCTGTGACTTACAAAGGAGTGACTGTACTCAGTGGTAGTTCTTTGGAGCCATACATTTCTTTAGGTAAGAAGTACAGTTAAAATTGGATTTTGTGTCAGAGGGTATCTTTTATTTGTTTTTTAGTTTGCACATCTCCTTTGGTTGTGAAGGGGACCCAGACTAAGGGAAAGATCCCAGGCATATGAGGTAGCAAAGACAGGCAGAGGATGAGAGCAAGAGCAGTGAGATGGGATCCTGCAGATCAGATTTATCCTCTGAGACTGTGAAAAGCAGCAGGGAGTAGAGAATGTTGCCTGAAAAGACTGTGGAGAAAAAGACTCCAAGCCAATTTTAATAGGAGATAAGAGAGAAGAAGCTTTAATGAGCACCCAGGCTCAACCAGAAATACATATCGATGTGCATGCCCTGAACATTGGTTTCATGGGTTTTATAATAATGTCCATCCAATCCCTATTCACCCTTCCCTCAGTCCTACCCCATTAACTCCTGGCACACCCCATCTGGAATTGAGTCTGAGGGAGTTTTGGGACTTCCTCTTCATCATCTCCATCTTCCTCATAGCATGTCGGGTACTTGGAGGCTTTCCAGTGTTCTGGGCTTAGAAGTCACTCTCAGCCTATGTTTATGCCTTGTGGTGCAGGTCTTGCTGTGTTTTTCAGCCTTCTACCTTGAAAACAAGACTAAATAGCTAATGAAATCTTGAGGGGTATATATGGTTGATATGCATAAACATTGAACTTAAGCTACTAGAAATACTGGTACACTAAAATCTACATTCCCTATAGCTATTTCTAAAATTATAAAAATTAAAAATCAAACATTAAAAAACCTCTGAGGAACCACGAACCTGACCTTACATGAGAGAAAAAACCTTTCCAGGAACTGGAAGGAGTGTGAATTGTTAGAGGTGATTTACAGAGTCCCTGAACTATTATCAAGAGTCTTCCTGCAAAGAGAGGGGAAGCTGAAAGAGAGATAATCATATGTCCTTGGTGTCATTCTTTTTTACTTAATTGCTTTGAGATTTATCTATTTGAAATATTACATATGCCAATTTGTATTCTAATACAGCTTAGATGCATGGACTTTTAAATACCTCTGACCTTTTGAAATGTGTTCTTAGAAGACAAAAGTCTAGGCACATCTATTGCAAAGCTCCGGCCACCAGGGATGTTGCTGCAGTATGTAACTCATAATCCAGTTAGAGAGCAAGCCTTTTATTCATCTCTGAGTGCTTATCTACTGGCTTGAGGAACTTCAGCAGTTCATGCATTAGTATGAAATGAATGTGTGGTTAGCTGTTAGCTTTATGCATACATGCTCTAACAGCTGGCAAACAAGCTGCTACTCAAGAGGTGTGAGCTAGATTTCCTGGTTAGCTATTGGAGAGACTTTTGCCACAGATAATATATGGTGAATTGTTTAGACTGGTGTGAATGTCAGGGTGCTGAATGACACAATGACAATCTGTCATTCTGTCACTATAGGAATATGAATGGCAAAAGGAGTGTAAGAATGGCAGGCGGTGTTTACATTCAGATTAACAGTTTAGGGAGACCACAGGAAATCTCCTTGGGGCTTTTCAGGGTATCAAAAACAATAAAGCATCCTAAAACCAGGAATGCTCTTTGACCACCTTAGTATACACATCGTTGTGTCTGAATTCTCGGTGCTCGTTAATGCGTGACACAATGGTGGGAATGAGGGACACTGACTTTGTTTCAAGTAAAATCACCTTCTCCTCTTTCTAATTCTTTTTTTCCGCTACTTTTTTTTTTACCATTGTTATTAGAAATACCTTATTGTTACATTTCTCAGAACTTTTATTCCTGTTTAAGTCAAAAGGATAAGAATGCTCTGGTCTGTAATCAAAAAGGACCTTACATACATATTCAGAATAGTTCATGTTTTTGTTTGCTTAACTGAATGAATGTGTCAATTGTCATATTGCAAGGATTATGGTAAAATTCTCCTATGACATAACATTAAAACACAATACTGTTTCAGGAAGACTGCTACATGAAAGGTCTTTAACACAGAGTCACCTCCAATAATGGAAAAATATTCAGAACTTATGGGCAAAGGGAGTATGACATATAGCAAGAGAATTAATTTACCAGTCATTTGTCAGCAAGAGCCTGAATTGGTGTTCTATCTGTATTTGAAATACTTGCCTATGTGGACTATATATATGCATAACTACATGCATACATACATATAATGTATAGCTATATAAAAATGTGAATTACTTTCTAAAGCTGGGATTACTTGATTAGAAGAAGCTAAACTCAGGGGAATATTTTTTGTTCAATTCTGAAAATACAGTTACTTACCTCAATTTTGTTTGTTTGGTTTTGTTTTTCCTTTTAAATTTCTGTGCTGGTTTAAAGGTAAACTGGCAGGAGAAATGAACCCAGCTCAAGAGAGTTTACAAGTCAGAGTTACAATTTATTAAAAAGATTACAATAAATACAATGATATAAAGAAAACTTGGTTTTAACCCACAAAGACAGATGTATAACCCAGCATCCTGGGGCACGAACAGAATGGTGCTCATTAGCTCCTTTCCTGAGCATCATGTGGTCCCCTTGAGTGTAAAATAAAAGGAAAGGAAAGCCTGTTATTGAGGATGATGGCCGCAGTGTGGTCAAGAGTGGCAGAGTCGCAGTCCTGTTGAGGTTCAGGTCCTCCTCTGGATCTGACAAATGGTACCCAAAGTCCCAAATCCCAAAGATTATATATGCTCAGGTTCAGGTGGGAATGCCCAGTACCTCTCCCAGGGTGAGGAGTTTCATATTGGGTGATTTAACTGCGTGAGTCATGGGTTATTTTTGGAATCTTTGATGGTCCATTAGCAGACATGACCTCTCAGGCTGGGTGTGAACGTGCTAGTGCCTCCCTGGAGGTGAGTTATCACAGCTGAGTCAATGGTGTGATGACAGAAACATTCCTGTGCTGCTCAGGGTTCTTTAATACCCAGCTTGTAGCCTGAGGTGTCAGGTGTGCCCTGGGCAGCTGCTGCAAATGATCCATTACTATCAGTTCATCAGAAACAACAGAGGGTATAGAATACACAGTTTTGGTAACACAGACACAGTGACAACCTGGTCCTGGCTGCTGCAACTAAAACAACTTCTTATCTCAGTAAGGGAAATTATTACATTGATTTCCTACATTATTTGTTGGGGGTTTATTCTGTGTAATTTTCTCATTTCAGAACTTTCTGTTATGTTTGTAACATAGTTTTGACTGTGATAAAAATAATAGAATAAATAGTATTTTCAGATTTTTAAAGTGATAGCTGAGTTAGGCCCTTTGCAGAATTCTTGAATATAGATTGTAAGTTAAAAAGATAAGCATAAGTCAGATAAGTCTATTTCAGAAAAATTATAAATATCGTCCTTTGCTACATATTCAGTTACATTCTGTACCACTTTAATAATTGGGGTTTTTTATTGTTACATATGCAATGAGTATGTTTCTATGTAAAAGTGTAGGAAATATGTGCTGGACTTCTGTTGAATGTCTTTTGCCTCAAAAAAGGAAGCAGAGTGCAGATAAGTTTGTATGGAAGTTTGAGGAACTCAGGTTTTTGACATTAACTCCAGCATCCAAGTGTGGCAATGCTAATGTTAGCCAATGAAGCAGGGAATTTTAAGCAGTCTGAATATTGTTCAAATTCTTGATGCCAGAGGTGAACTATCCAATAACTAATGCCCTAACTATTTTCAGAAATTGTATTGAAAGCATAAGCATAAGTTAAAACAATTATTTTTATGTGCCTTTTCATTGGTTGTTTCTTCTTTGATCATCAGCTTTTCATGTTTTCCTGGGAGGTAAAATGTGCCTCAAATTTTGCCCTATAAGTTCACTCTTATTCTATTCTTGAAATTTTTCATTTGACTAGTCTTTAGGCTGTGATAGGAAAGCTGTGCAGAACTGTGATATAAATTAACCTTCAACAGCAGGCTATTTTCCCGATTTTCTGAGAATATTTTTTACATATTCTATCAACTCTGAATTTAAAAAAAAGTGATATAAAATACTTCAGATTTGGAAATTAACTTTGAGGTGAAGGAATGCAAAGTTCAGTTAGTACAGACTGGCTTTTTTTAGTCTTTTTAATTAACTGAAGATGCTGAAGGCATAAGTAAATGTGCCATCCTACAGCACTTACATATCCATTTTTGAGATGTCACATCTGACTGACTTACTGTCCATTTATTCCAGAATCCTATATCAGATGGTGACCAGTTGAAGACACATTTGACAAAGATGTAAGAGAGAGCCAAAAAACCTCAAGATAATTTGGGCACAGGAGAAATACATAAATAAACAATGATTAGTTGTGAACTGTTAGCATTAAAACAATTAACAGAAATACAGATATCAGTTTGGCATTAAAATTATAAAAAAGCAGAAATGTTTTATAAGCTAGTATGACAACTACTGAATAGTTATCCAGAGATGAGGATGTCTTTGACTTAAGCTACAGTATAGTATGGCTTGGTTAGTCTCTCTGTGTCAGTCCTTTCTTCTCTCTTTGTCTTATTTCCCTTCTTAAAATTGCACCTAATTAATAACTTATTCTTAATATTTAATAGGAATGAAGTAGAAGACAAGGCACAGAATATATAAATGCTGCCATATATAATCTGTGGTTTGCCCTCCCCTTGAGTACAAAACTGCAAACAGTTCACATAAGGCAACATGACTGATGAGAAATAGACAGAGCAACTGAGCAACTGGGACTCCTGTAGATGAAAACTCAAGACGTAAGGAGTTCTGATTGTTCACTATCCTTTCTAAAATTTGGGGTAGGGGCTATGAGATTAAGCCCTTAGGATTCTTCAAAACAAATTGGGCAGTTGTTCATATCAGAAGCACAAATTTTGTGAGACTCCTTTTCAAAGGATCTTGTCTACACTTAGATTTTGTTTATATTCAAATGCAGATTGGATAAGCATTTGGAAGACACATATTTAGGGAGTTAGTAAATGGACAAGCAATCAGACACTCTGGAAATATCTTAAGCTGAAAATGGGAAAAATTTAGGAAAATTGATATTTACATGTTTAGGGCTCACTTGCAGCCACTGTTGGAAACAGAATAATGAAGTGGATAGGCCCTTGATCTGAGCTAGTGTGGTCTTTCATGCATTTTGTATCTACTTGCAGTTGCACCTAACAAATCAGATATTTATCAGATATTTATTTATTTGATATCTATATTTCTGGTCCAGACAAAGAATATGTCTGCATATAAAAACATAGCATTTCACATGTCTGAAGAAAAAACGGTACATATATATTTCCATTCTAGTAGAAGTGGACCCAAGTCTCAAAAGTCAAATGAAATATTCCACACATCTCACTCTTAAAACTCCAGTCAATGATACAAGTATTGGAAGGGAAAGCATACAATCTAACATTCATTGAGGAAGAAAAATGTTGAGAAGGAAAATGACAGCAGAAGTATGTCTTGGGCAATAAAAGGCAGATAGAATAACAAAGCATGCCATTGCTAAGACAGTAGTATTCATCAAGCTGGCATCACACAAAGGGGGACTTCTACTATGTGACAGCTCTAAGTTGGCTGGGCAACTAGGATGTTTTAAGGAAGATAATATTAAAAATAACATAGGAACGATTGTACAGAGGAAGAAGAAAATGAGAAATAGGAATAAAAGCATTTTTCTGGTGAGCCAACCACTTCCACAAAATATGAAGAACAAGGTTGTGCAATAAGATATACACACTTACTTGGGAAGGGGAACTAATTACAAAGAAGTGGTTTTATGTATGACCCAGCTGACTTCAGCTCATATATTTAAAACAATACCTTCACATGCATCAGAATTTTTAAATTTTGATTTCTTATGGCTCCTATGTGATGTATGGAGCACTCAAAGGAAAACTCAATGGTCAGTCTTTCAAATAGGTTTCCTAGTGATAAACACCATAATAATGTACGCAGTGAAAGTTTATTTATGGGGAATAATTTTTGATTTTCTCTTTTACCTCTTCCTGGAATGTGTAGCATATTTGTTCTATTATATTTGTTTAAAATTGGACTAAAGATTTGAAAATTTATGGAGGGAATTTTTATGTCAGACACACACAGTTAATGGCATCAGTGACTAGTAAAACCAGGCTAAAACATCTGAACAAAAATGATTTCCTGAATTATCTCCTCTGGGGAGAAAAAGAGACACAGGGCAGCACCTGAATTAAAAGGATGATTGAGTCATAAATCATTGAGAATTCAGTCCTTAAAAGTTCATAGGCCCAGACACGCTGGATCCAACTGTGCTGAGAGAACTGATGTCCAGGCAAGGTTACTTCCTATAATTTTTGTTAAGTCGTGGAGATGGGGGGAGATTCCTACAATTAGTGGAAACCAGATGTTGGATCAGAGACACATAAGAATGCCTTGAAGAACAAAACAAGGAACTATAGGTTAATCAATCTCACTTGGTCCCTGATAAAGGACTGGAACAAGACTTTTAGAAGTACATTTTTGGGCACATGAGATGGAGGTCACAGGGATCTTTCAGCATGGATTTACCAAGGGTAAATCAAGCATTGACAACTTGAATATCTGCTCTGATAAAATTAATATGTTTTCAGAAGAAACAAGAGCAGCTGATGTAATTTACCTTGACTTTCAACACTACTTGCCAAAACATCATTGCATTAAATTCTAATGTTGCTGTCTAAACGAGTAGACAACAAGGTGGATGAAAAACTATTAGGTTGATAAGGCTTAGAGGATAGTGATTAATGTGTTATAGTCTATTTAGAGGCAAGTAATATTTTTATCAATGATGTGGAAGACAGTAAGATGCATTCCCATTAAAGTTTACAGATGACAACAAATTGGGGGAGCCAGTTGATATACTTGATAGGAGGCTGGAGGAATACACTAAAGGAACCTAAGGAAATTGAGCAAGGACAAAGTCCTGCATCTGGAGTTGACTAAAGTCTTCTAATGTGCAAACTGAAAACTAACTGTTTGGGAACAGGTATCAGGCAAATGGCATGAAGGTCCCGGCAGACAGCAAGCTGAGTGTATTTGGTTGTGTTGGCAGCTCATGCATTATAAGAATGTTGTGTGGTGACAGATTCTGTTGTTCTGAACTACAGTGAAATTTAAAAAAAAAAAAAGGAAAGAAATAAGTTGTAGAAAAACTGGACATAGGTGATCTAGAACTAGAGACTGAGTGATATTTTTCAACGAGCCTGTTGTTACAACTGGTAACTTTCTCTTGCTTGAGTGTCTCTTCATACCACTTTCTTTGCCCTTTTGGTGGTCACACTGAGCACATACTTCGGTAAAATAATATACTCTAAGTATGTATTGCATTTTACTATGATGTCACAACATTAATAAATTTTTATATGCTGTTGTAGATTTCACAGTTTTTATATGCCTGTGTTTGGATTAAATGTAAGTTAATGTTACTTCTATGGTGAGCAGTTTACTTATAATTGATAGGTATCATAGGTCTCTCATAGGTAGGTAGGTAGATAGATAGATAGATACATACATACATACACACATACGTACGTACGTACGTACATATATACATATGTATGTACATACATACATACATATATATAAATAGATCCAAGATTTCTTGCACAGGGTGCTCCCTGTGTTTAGAATAGCAGTTTGAGTGTTTATATTGATCTGATTATTTTTCTGTGAGTGCTTCTTACATGAAAAACTGGGACTATGACACTCAGACTGGGAATCTCTGGCTTTCTTCATTTCCACTCCTCTTCACATAATTTTCAACCATTCATAAGGAGGAAGATTAAATTTGTGTTGGTTTACACATGGCATTGTGAATGGAGTTTACAAATATATGAGTAATTATTGAGAGCATGAATATTCTTGAATAGAATATTTCATGGCAAAATCCTCAGGTTTTTTCATCCCCCTTTACATTTTCATTTCTTTTAGTCCAAGAAGTATGTCTATAAACATGTCTCAATGTAAATGTGTCCCTTATTTTCTTGTCTTTCCCCTTCCTTTCTGCATTTTGTTCTATATTTTCTTCCTCTCTTTATTCCTGTGCTCATTCAGTACATTCAGAAAATGCTGAATTAACTTTCTCCTACAATTTTTTTGCTCCCTCCCCCATGACTTTCCTATTTCTTTCCAAATTAATTTGCCCTGCCACCTGGTCTCCTTGGAATTTAGCAATTATTCAGTATATAAAGCCTGGCTTGTAACAGATGGGGCTTCCAAAATACTCACATCAACAATATACATCCTAGGGCCAGAGATTGTGAGTTAGCTGAGGTTTCATTATGACTTCAATTTTCTATTGCTTGTGAACATTGTCAAAGAACATTAACATTGTTTGTTATACCATGTCTTCTAAATTGTGGAGTTCAGACTAGGCCCTGTTTATTTGATTTAGAACATAAGTTTGTTTTCCAATTTCATGATACTGATGGCACATATTTTATAGCTATAGAGATAAGAACAAAAACATAGTAATTACCTATGTTTGCTTTCACCTGCGCTTTGCAGAAGGCATTTTAGTGTTTCCATCCAATTAGCTAGATCATCATTTGTCATTTTCTAAGACTTCCTATGTATTCATAGTTCACCTCATCACTTGTATTTCTATATTTTAAAAATATAAAAGAGATTTCTGCATGTTGTTTTTCAGTTATATCAGCCTATATAAAGAATATTGCAAGAAACTTTTTAAGAGACGGGAATTATTCTAAATGCTCAAAATTCTCTTGAACTACATTTGCACAGATCAGAAACTTTGAGGGCAGCTACCTAATTTGGGGAGAAACAAAGCAGATGGACTAGGAAAAAGGGAGGAATATTATTCTAATGTTCAGAGTGAGAGAAGGGATTCAAAATGTCCAGTATTTTTCAAGTGTTCTTGTTTGAGCTGTTCCATTTTGAATAAATAATTGTAGTCTTGAGACAGAAACTTGCTCTCTCTTGTCCTGGATGTGGGCAGTAACCACAAGATTAGATTCAGTATTTGTTGTTTTCTTTCTTTCTTTCTTGTGCTTGAATTGTTCTATTTTGTATCAATACAAATAATACTAAGGGAGCAGACACTAACTCCACATCCAGAGGCACTTTTACAAAATGAGGATTGATGAGATGGAGCAGGAGTGATTTGAAATATATCACACAAAATCACAGAATATGCTGAATTGGAAGGGACACAAGGATCATAAAGTCCAGCTCCTGGACATACACAGTACCATCCTCAAGAGTCATACCAGGTGCCTGAGAGAATTGTCCAAATGTTTCTTGAACTCTGCCAGGCTTGATGTAGTGACCAATTCC
>JAWWLZ010000042.1:27050416-27064262 GCA_035041345.1 Poliocrania exsul | reverse complement strand
AGAGTCATACCAGGTGCCTGAGAGAATTGTCCAAATGTTTCTTGAACTCTGCCAGGCTTGATGTAGTGACCAATTCCGTGGGGACCCTGCTCCAGTGCTCACCCACCCTCTGTATGAAGAACCTCTTTCAAATATCCAACCTAAACCTCCCGGACAGAACATAAGGCTATTCTCCTGGGTTCTGTCATTGATTACCACAGACAAGAGGTCGGTCTCTGGCTCTCTTCTTCCCCTCATAAGGAAGTTGTAACTGCAATGAGGTCTCCCCTCAGTGTTCTCCTCTCCAGGTTGAACAGACCAAGTGACCTCAGCTGCTCCTCATACGGCTTCCCCTCAAGGCCCTTCACCATTTTCATTTACCTCCTTTAGAAGCTCTCTAAGGGCTTAATATCTTTCTTATATTGTGATGCCGAAAACTGCACACAATATTCAAGGTGAGGCTGCCCCAGTGAGAACAGAGTGGGCCAAGGACTTTGACTCCCTGGGGAAAGGTCTTCCAGCGAGTCATGTGTACAGAGCTCTGTAGCTTGTCACCACCACAGTCATAGAGTACCATGCTGTATGGAACTGAGTGTCTGGGTCTCTTTCATGTTACCAGCTGAGCTAATGACCCTCTGTCCTAGTTAGAGCTGTGTTACCCCACTGTGTGGATGTAACCAAAACTATGTTCTGCACCCTCTATATAATTTCTCCCCAACTGTTAATAATGGATCATTTGTCTCAGCCATGATAACTCCCCTCCATGGGGAGACATTAACACCTTCACACCCAGCTGAAGGATCATGTCTGCTAATGGACCATCAAAGATTCCAAAAATATCCCATGACTCTCACATTTAAATCACCCATTGTGAAACTCCTCACCCTGGGGGAGGTACTGGCATTCTTACCTGAACCTGAGCATATATAATATTTGGGACTTGGAACTTCAGGTACCATTCATCAGATCCAGAGGAACCTCAACAGGACTGCGACTCTGCCACTCTCGACCACACTGCAATCATCATCCTCAATAACAGGTTTTCCTTTCCTTTTACTTTGTACTCAGCGGGACCACAAGGTGCTCAGGAAAGGGATTATTGAACACTATTCTGTTCATGCCCCAGGATGCTGGGTTATACATCTGTCTTTGTAGGTTAAAACAATTTTTTTCCCTGTATCATTGTATTTGTTGTAATCTTTTTAATAAATTGTAACTCTGACATGTAATCTCTTTTTGAGTTTGGTTCATTTCTCCCACTGCTTTACCTTAAAACTAGCACACCCTCCCAACTGTCAAAGCACCTGTTAGCTGCCTCCGCTGCATGCCTGCTACTAACTAAATAGGTGTTCTCTGCTGCAGATGAACAGCAGATTATTCTCTAATTCGCAGATGGCTGCTGAACATTTTCCACACAGCTTTAGTGATAAATGCTTTCTTGCTCCTGCATGTGGTGAATTGCCTTTTTGCATCATGTGTGTGTGTTGTAAAAGCTTGGTTATATTCCCATGATAGCTTTTTAACAATCACCGTGAACAGAAAAACTGTCTGCAAAGACTTTGTGCTAATTGTCCTACATAGCCAAGAAGAGACAAAAATGATGTAATGTTCTTTTTTGATCAGAAACTATTCTAAAGGATCAATTTTTAATAGCACTATCAAACATTTAACTAAGCAAGAGGTTAAAACACAATAGAGAGATTCGTTCCAGGAAATGACTTCCTTTTGTGGATGAATGTTATCAGTATCTGGGATTTAGAACCCTAGCATTACTTGGATATGATCCATGAAGATGGACTGCTGAGAGCTCACCTTTGTTATGAAGTATTGTAGTCAAACTACTGATTTAAATCCTACTGTAATTCTAAATTATGCATTTCTCTTTGTGGCAGAGAATGAATTGCTAATGCAAACAAAAGCAGGGGAAGAAGTACAGATTAAATGATCAAGCATGTACATTTATGGTATCAGAGCATTTTAAAATTTCATGTTAACATGAAAGGTATGTGAATTTTCAATGAAGCAACTTTAGCTATTGTGCCTGAATAGGAATGTCTGTATCCTTTCAGCAGGAACTTTAAAGAAAAGATGCTAAAAACATTTAAGCAATAGCTGTGCTGATTTGGAACTTTATTTCAGTTTGGTTATCCCAGAGTCATTGATCAGGTGACAGTTATAAACCTGTGACTGCAAAATACTCTATTCAGTTTCTGTTATCTGAAGTGATATATTGTAAACCTGTAAGAATGTGAATGCTACTGGCATTGTGTTCCTATTTATAATTTCCCTGTGATTTATATGAGGGTAAAATGCCTTTGATTTTTGTCTTTATATTGAAAATAATTACTGTAAGGCATTCTTTCCCAATTTTGTTCACCTTTTGCCCTCTTTTTTTACTGGGGGCTGTTTTCCCTTGGGAGAAATAGAATATGAATCTGGATATTGCTTGATAGGGTTCTACCTTTTTTCAAAACTATGCAGTCAGCTCATTTGCAGCCATAAAAAATTGAACAACTATTTTAACTGTTAGGACTCAGCCTAGAAATGTTTAAAAACTGTGATGAGAATTTTTCTGTAATCAAAGAACCACAGAATATGCTGAGTTGGAATGGACCCACAAGGAAAATCGAGTCCAATCTTTAGTCCATCACAGGATCATCCCCAAGAGTCACCCCATGTGCCTGACAGTATTGTCCAAATCTTTCTTGAACTCTGTCAGGCTTGGTGCTGTGACCACTTTCCTGGGGAGTCTGTTCCAGGGCCCAACCACTCTCTGAATGAAGAACCTCTTTCTAACATCTAACCTAAACCTCCCAACATAACTTCCTCAAAAACATAGAGCCTCAGCAAAACAGTGTTAACTAAAATTTTTTACCTTCATAGGGCAGCTGGCAGACTTCCTTATATTTTGTGGAATTGTTATAGTTTCAAACTTTTGGGTAAATTTTTCATACCAACACATAGCCTGGCATAGGGGAAGGCAAGTATCTACTAGGGAGAGATAAGCAGACATCAAGGTTTCATTATTTCCTAGCTCAGATTCTAATGGCTCTTCCACTGAAAAGCTAATGGCTTTCTCTGCAAAGGTGGAATTTTCTTTGTTTCTTTTTCCTATGCCCTGAAGCAGTGGGAGAGGCCCCTTTTTTGAATCTTTTCTGCTAGGTTGATCCGCCACTTGTTCTGGATGTCTCAAAGTTTCTGTTGGAGCTTACTGCATACAAGACAAAAGGCTGTTTTTCTTACATAGCAAGATGGCTGAGCGAGGTGTTCTTGGTGAGCAGTTCTCTTCTTCGACAACAATTCCTGTATCTCTTGATTATTTTCATCAAACCAGTCTTTGTTTTTCTTGGAGGAGAATCCTAAAGATTCTTCAGAAGACTGCAGGATGCTGTTTTTATTATGCTGCCAAAGTGCTTTGGGAGAGGAATCTATGAAATGATCTTTAAGTCTAGTATCAAGGTTTACCTGGAAGCTGTCTCTCGCTGTAGTTGTTTGACGGTTCCTCACTTGGAGCCTCCTCCTTGCCACCTCAACCCAAGACACTCACTGAAATGATTTGGATGAGCCTTCCTCTCCCTACACTTCCCCCCAGCTGCCTATAATCAAACCCAATGACACTCCCTTGCCCTAAACACCCTTCCAAGACACTATGATTCGGAAACAAACTATTCCTGGGCAGAGGCTGCAAGTGAGCCAAGCCCAGCACATTTCACCATCATTGCAACAATGCCAGAGCAGGAAGCAATCCTGGCACAACCCCAGGTGGGATGGGCAGACAGATAAGGGGTTCCTGCACCCACGTGGGGCTTGGGCACCTCCCATAAGCCCAGCCCAGCCCAAACCCCCCTACCCCTCGCCCTAAACCTTACCCTCCCCTCCACTGTATCACCACAGGCCCCCCTCACACTGACCACCCTCAGCCCTCCACATGGGACTGCCCCACCCACCCTCCACTTGTCCAGGAATCCCAGAGACCCACACAGCTTCCTCCCAGTCTCCACACGGCCCCACCTGTTCCCACCCAGCCCCATGACCTGATGGCCATCCTCTACAGCAGGTGGCCATTAAAAGAAAAAAAAGTAACAGTAAGTTGAAGCTATTTCACTGTATCTGAAAATTCATTATTATCTTGTGTAAGAAGATCATATGATCATCTGGATAGTTAATATGTCTTGGGTTCAGGTCTCCTCTGAGACAGTCACATGCTTTATCACTTCCACAGAGAGTTAAGTAATGTGTCTGAATTTTCTTAGGCTAAGAAGCTTTCAATAGGTTTTTTTTGTACTGAAGGAGCGGCAGATGGAGTCTGTGCTTACTGGGATGCAAAATGGAGACTCTATTTGATGTCATACTGGAAGATTTGGAGTTGTGGCAACAGCAGAAAAGTTCCTCCTTCAGCTGCAGTTTTGTAGCTACAGAATAGGTTCAGTTGCCTAGTGGAAGATGAGGGTCTGGGAAGTATATTCAATGAAGAATCAGAACTGGATGAAACTGAACCATACAGAAGCCACAAAATGAATTGGTGAGTAGTAGCATGGGATATCACCTTCCATGGGGGTTGGAGGCTCTTTTCTGCTCAGTTGAGAATCAAGAACTACAGAGAAGAGAAGAGATCCATCTGATAAAGTAGTACAAACTCCTCTTTTCCATCAAACTGGACAAGCTGGTGAAGAGAGCTTTAAACAAGGAACAATAATGGAGAAATAACGGATAATGAAGAAATAGTGGACTTGGTTGTAAGCAAAGAGTCTATCAATAAAGATCTTGACAAACTATACTCAGATATCTGCAGACTGAAGTTTCTTCAAGTGAGTGTGCTTCTTTCAAATGATGTCAAACCTTTCCCAGAAGCAACATGTCTGAAATGAGGTCTTATAAATGAGAGTATCTTTTCATTCATTAGCTGGGACTTCAGCTATGTAAGAGTACACTGGTGAAAGATGACATCTATTACACCAGAAACCACTCTGGCTTTTAAAGGGAAACTGCAAATCACAATTATTTGATATTTAAAATATAAAAAAAATCCCACTGTGCCCTAGTTATGGTTAATTTTGAGTGGAAGTTTGTAACTATTTGCCTAAGATAGTTCAGTCAGTGACAAAGCCACTGTATTCTTGGTTCCTGTTCTAATTTTAATGTGTTTTGGAATTTTTCAGTAATTGTAGGAGCAGTAGAAATTGTGGGGCACCACTGAAATAACTTGCTGATGAGTAGATAGCAGTACTATCCCTGAATTGAAACTTTTTGACTTGAGAGAATCCTAGTAAAGCAACTGTGAATCATTGGAATAACAGTTGTGGATCTCTATGATGAGTTCCATTTTGGAGGCACAGCTGCATACAAATTATAATTATGTATTTGTCAATCAGAGACTTAAAAAGCATTGGCTGTCTTAATGATAACTACAGATCATGAGCAGAAGCTGTAATTAGAAGATTTGCTGCACCTGTCTGTGCTTCGTACTGTCTTCCCCACAAATTAGTCTGGTCTTCTCATGTTGTCTCTGAAACTAATTAACATTCTTAGACATTTGTAAAGGAACATTTGTAAAGCAACATTTGTCCGCCTCTGAGTTTGAGAGAAAGAAAAGCTGTGTGTCCCCATGAAGAGAGGAGTCCTAACCTTTGAATATATACCTGCAGAGGCTACATGTACTGCATACAGATGTGTTGCAATCAGGTCCACCAGCTTTCTGCCCAGCTTTCTGGTTCATGATCAGATATGAACTTAAACGTGATCCCAACTTTCATCATTTAAAACGCAAGCTAGGAAATGGGACCTGACTGTAACTAGCTATATTTACTGTGATAATTGTTGTTTTCCTAAACCCTGATAGCATTGACAGTAAGCCTAGAAACATAGCAACCAATGAAGCTATTCATCACTCAAACTTGGCATTTCCTGAAAAGAAACCTGCCTGAAAAATTTATGCATTTCAAATTTGGAATTTACTAGCTGCTGTTCATCTTTAGCATGGGAAATAATCCAAGACCTGAAGCAATTTTCCCTGGTTTCCTGCACCCTGTTCTTCTGTTAGTACATTCTTTTAGGAATAGTGTATACTGATTCCTCTGTGCTCTGAGTTTAAAAAAGGCCAAATTGGTCTCTCATGTATTACATATCATATTCTATCAGCTGATTTTTAGATTCAAGTATTTCTGAGCTCAGAAAGATTGCAAAGACATACAATTTAATAAATTTTAATTTCTTCATTTATATTTATATACTACAAAATACTAGTTTTACCCTATGTATCCTTGCATTTTTCACGAGGCCATTTTTGCCTATCACAAGGCAGTCAAACTCTGTTGTATCTGTAAAACACTGCTGCTGTAGGGTATTTCAGCAGTTGATATTTGAGCAGAAGCCCCAAACGGAGAGAATGCTTGGCAAGATTGAGGCTATGTGATTTAGGCCTCAGGATCCAAGCCTTTTTGTCACTTCCCACTGCTGAAGTCGTTCCACATCATTAGCAGAAGGAAGAGCAATTTCTGCTAGATTCAGGAAAGAAATCATCTGACTCCAAATGCAACTTTAAGGATGACCTGCCAAGTGGTATTTGGAAGGAAGAGAATTCTGTTTTGTGGTCTCAGAAAGAATCACATCACTGCTATTATAGTGTGAGAAAGCATGAAAGGCCACTTTTTCGCAGTTGACTAATTCATGATTCATTCTTCATGTTGCCTTAGTAGGCTTCCCCATGTTGTTGGTGTCAAATGATGTTTTTATTAATTCTGCTGAGGTTTTTAGCTATTCAAAAATTAAGTGAATGCAAATAAGAATGAAGAAAATTGATAAGACATTTTGAGGTATGTTTGTCTGTGGAATATATACAAAAAATTAGCTCTTCTTCACTGTGCCATCACTGACTTACAAATTGCTGACCTAAACACCCAATTACTGAAATGTAACTAAATGACATATGTAACTAATTATTATTAAACACTGTAGATGGTAAAATTATGATCTGTTTATGAGCAGATAGAGAACATTTCTTTAGAGTGTATTAGCAATAGACTTTAAAAACAGAGAAAGGGAGCACCTGTTCAAGAGGGGGGAACTACCAGAAAAATACTGAGAAAAATAATCTTCTAACATAATTTAATAAAGGAACTTAAAAAGTAATTAGCTAAAAGAAAAGCCACAAGTGCTTCAACATGAAAATATCAGCTTCCAATTTTTACTGAAAAACCACTTCTTGACTTCTGGCATCCACCTGAAGTCAGATGGAGTTGTGCATACAGATCCTTCTGTATTATTACTGAACCAAACCAAGAGATTGCTAATCTCTTCATAGGCTGTACTCAGAGCACTGCTGGTCATGATTACAAGTGAAGAATGAAAACAAACAGAATTTGCCCTAAAGTGCCAGGGTCCTGGGATTATTCAAAGGCTTTCCTCATTATAAGCAGGCTTTCCCAGGGGCTTCCTCCACTCCTGCCCATGGCCCACACATCTTTTTCAGCCTAGCCAGAGTCCATCACTTCTTTGTCTGGAGTAGGCAGCTCAGAATCTCTGGGTATGTGTTACAGTTTAGCTAAGTGAAGATGACATTTTTTCAGTTGAATTTTTTCATATCATCATATAGTTCTGGAAAGTGCAAGGGACACCACCCTCCTTTCTCCACACGGGATGGGGACAGGGAAGGATGAGGGGTCCTGGCAGGAAATACCACAAAACTTAGCGGGATAAAACTTGCTAGCACTACTGGAACTCTTTTTGGTTCCTGGGGCTACAACTCGAAGGGAGTTGCTGGTCGCCCATCCCTGATTTGGCCCACATTCCAGCTTCACAGTTTCTGTGTTGAGTCGAGCAGGAGCTCTCCTGTTCACTGCGGCAGCCACATAGAAAGGAATTTGGGGGTTTCCCTTTGGTGAGTTGTGAGTGGCACTGGATGTGCCACCTCTGAGCCACACCACTCACCGCAGCCGCTGCATGGCACTGCCAGCACTGCTGCACAACTCTGCCAGTGCTGCTGGCACTGCTGATGCCGCACCTCCAGGACCATCCCTACCTCTGCATGTGACCTCCTTGAGGCTGTGTTGCCATCTTGGCAGCATAGAAATGAGAGGGTGGGTTTAGCTGAATTTTTTTCTACTTAGTTTTTTTGTTTGATTGTTGTTTTGTTCCCTGTTTTTAGTAAAACTCTTATTAATTTTCCTACTTCACTCAGGTGCCCTGTAATTTTAACAAAAAATTATAATTTAGGGGATGGGAAATAAGCAAAGGAGAATGGAGGTCAACCTCTTACTTCATCGGAGGTCTTGCTTCCTGGGATGTATTGTCATTCAACTAAGACATTGTGGTACAGGACTTGGAGAGCAAGTTCCTGTCTTACCCACCCTATATGGGCAGACATACACATATTTAAAGGAACATACCTATATATGCAAATTATATCATAGAATCAATTGGGTTGGAAAAGACCTCCGAGAACATCGAGTCCAACCCAGATAGGTAGGTGCAACATGTTTTTCTGTCTTCATATGCAGATTTTTCTAGTTTTCTAGTTTTACTTCAGCCATTCTCAGCTTGCAGATCTTTGTATAGATGTTACTACATAAGAGGATCCTGAAAATACAAGAAGACAGAACAGGCCATTCAGTCAGGCTGGGTGATGATTCTCATAGAGAGTGAATATGTAATTTAAAATACATCATCATTGTGACTTAAATTATCCTATTTACTATCATTTAAAATGTATATAGATAGTTCATCCTCAGGCTCAACCTTAGATTTCAAGACACAAGCAAGCTGCAGCAGACCTATTTCAAAGCTATAACAAAATAAGTATTATTACTGTATAATGCATTATTTAATAGCTGTCCAGTACTCATCCAGCAGCATTCTGAAGATTGGTGCAGCTATTTTCATATTTATGAAATTCACTTGGAAGAACAGTTTCTGAATTATTCTGAATTCATGGAAGAGGATTTACAATCTCACAAAAGGGTTTTCATTGACCTGCGGATACAAAGCAAGATGAAGCTTTTCATGCCAAACGAGCATCAGTGTCACTTCATGAGAAAAGTAAATGATATTAGTTGACTCTTCTTATTTAATTTTTATTCATAAACTATGTATTCTGACATCTTGTAAAACAACTTATATCTGCTCTACTGAAAAAGAAAGTTCTGGAGGAACAGAGAACCAAGATGACCCTCTCCCTTTCTTCTGTTTATGTAGCAACCTTGAAGATGAGGGTTTGAAAAGCAAGGTAGGGCATGTAGAATTAACTGTCCAAATTTCTCTTTTTTGAATTAACCTCTTTACTGGGAACAAGATGTAAAATTTTCTTGTGTCTAGCAGTGGCTTTAAGACTAGAGTTAATGATAAAAAGAATTACATCAATACTTTAATTAAAATATTATTAAAATAATATAATTTAAAATTCTTAAAAAATTTAGCAATAACAAAACAGTATTTCCTTTCTTGTCTAACTTAGCACTTCCTTTCATGCACATAGTCAGAGACCTAAATGCTTCATAAAACTCTTCTCTATCATCTCTCACTGTAACAGTTCATTTTGGATACATGTCCAGAATAAAGCTAATTACAGTCATAAAATACCACAAACAGCATTTATTGCAATAACAACTAGCAAAAGAGAATTAAAAGGATAAAATACTTAATATTCAATACAAAAGTGAACAAAAAGAATAAAATACTTAAAACAATTAAAGGATAAAAAAGGATACAATATAGTTGAAATATAGTTGATGCTGCAGCAGTTGCTTCCTATCTCTGATGCTTACTTGAGCAGACAGGCCAGGGCTACCAGGATTGGCAGAAGCTGGACAGCACTCATGCTTAGCGAGTGTCCCCATGAAGCTAGCACGAGCTCGGTAGAAGGGTGTGTGTTGCTCAGCTCCCCCACTCCTGGGGTTCCTATTTATCAGCTATCCATTATACTACATAGGGCCAGGATGCAGTATAAGGTGATGCCTGAGAGGCAGCCGAATGCCGCCTATTAATTACATAAGTGGCAACAGTCTGCGCATGCTCGCCTGTTGGGTAGTGGCTGTACGACCCCTGCCCACATGATTTTCCTCTCATCATCAGCTTCCTCACTCCTCTGTACTGACCTTCACCATTGTGTTCTCATGCATGCAGCCAAGTCAGAGAGGAACACAGTCTCGATAATGGAGAACATTTTGTGTTATACAGTTACTTTGTATACTACTCTGCCTAGTTTCCCAGCACATACTTTTTCACCCTTCTATGCTCCATTGATCATCTAAATTATAAGTAGCCCCTTACACTCGCCTAACTACTAGCTGAAATCAAGTATATTGTACATGCAGGATTTGGTTGACATTGACCAAAGATGCTGCCTAAAGTGGTGCTCTTTTTTCGTAACTTATGACACATGACTCTGTCTATTGATAATCTAAAAGGGAAACCAGCAAACAATGCATTTAAAGTTTTGTAATTATCTGCTTTGATCTTATTAGGCTGTCCTATGGTAAGTGCCATATCTGATCTAAAAGAAATAGGAGAAAGTAATTAACCTCTTAATTTTATTGGTAGATCATGTGTCTATTCAGTATAAAGACATAATTATACTCTTTCTCTCCAGAGAGAGAGAAATAAAATGAACATGGCCTGTGAAATGATTAATTTGGTGTCCTGGAGTCAATTACACGTAGGATAACTTCAATTCTCTGAAATTACATTAAATGCTATAATGCACTCTAACAAAGGAGATAACAGGAGTACAGAAACAGTCCTGCACATGGAAAATTGATAAAATGTGTATTTTACCATTGAAGAGCTTAAATAAAACATTGAATATCCTTTGGTTTTACAATTAATAAGAGTTCTTAGCAGGTGCTGTTTCTTTGCTCAGTTTCAGAGTAAAATAAAAAAAGGGAAATTATTCAGGGCCAAATGTGGCAAATACGTAACAGAAGTGAGAAACCTGGGTTCCTAGATTCTCTAGTTAATGCTCAGCAAACTAAATCATGGGATACCCATTGTACAGTAAAATAATTTGGTGATACTTCTGACTTGTGACTGCTTACCAAGAACAGGTCAAATAGGTTGAGACATGCATAATGTCTTCTTCATTACCCACACACCATCAACATATGGTTCTAAAAGGGTAGACATCAAGTCTGACTATGTCAGGCAGGTGCAGGAGTGCTATTGCGGAAATATTAAAGCCAATAGTGAGTATAACCTGTATCTAAATATTCACTAGAGGGCTCTAGAAGTCTGAGAATATTGACTGTGCTGAAGTCCCCCATAATTAATATAATTAAGCCCTTCCTTCCTCTGTAAAACTGTCTACAAGTTCTTATTCAACATAGCGCACTGAATGAACACACAGAGAAATGAACTATCGGAGACAACTAGGTGGGAGAATAGAAGTGGGGGAGAATAAAAGTAGCAGAATAATAATAAGGAAAATAGTATCAACTAGATTGTCGCAATGTAGTTTTTCAGTGTACTCCATAGTAGGCCTCTAATACTGGTGGCTAGAATGGGTTGGAGAACAGCTAAGCAGCAAGGAAGCTCTGACTGTACTCACTTAGACGTATATACTTGATTGACAGTTAAGAGTTTCTTTTCCCAGGATGAAAAATAGAAAAGCTCGTAGGAAAAATGGTCATTTGGGGAATGCTTGATTGGTTATATTGAACCTTTGAGAGACATCAATCGCTTCATGAAAAGCAACACTTGATGGAAGATATTTCTTCCACTTTGCAGATTTTTCTTAGTCTTTGAAAAGCAGGGACTTTGTGTGCTACCAATGAACCTCTGAGTGGAATTTACCTGTCGATGTTCATGATGCTCATGACTAAGTTTTGCTGGCCACCAAGCTTTGACTTTGAACACCATTTAAACAGCTACCAAGGAAGCTGATATAAAATGAAATGGCAATGTTTAGAAAAGACAGCTGACATTTACTGCCAGTATCTGAACTTTACTTTGTGAAATGATACCGCAAGAGTTTGCTGTACATTGAAGAGTACCCATTGGAAACGAGTTATGTACTAATTAACTCCCTTTATTGGTCCAGTCACACGTATTGCTATGATACGTAAGTGGAAGGCCAAAATCATTCAATGAGCTACACAGATTCATAGCACTTTACATAGTACTAGGAAACAAAAAACCCAAGAGAATTCACCATGGAAGAGCTTTCTTAAAAAAAAAAAAATCCAGTAGAAACACAGGAGAGATTAATGTAGTATAAATACAGAATCTATCATCCTTAATTCGAAGACTGGTTTCAATCTCATTCCAGATGGCCACCTTTTAATTGATACACAGTGATGTAGCTATATTATTAATAGCTGTAACATTGCATATCTATCATTGGGCAGTCATGCAAGGTTTTTCTTCACTTTAGAGAGTCCGCCTCATGATGCATACCTGCTTTATGGTTGCTATATCTTTTATGTATGCAGGCTTGTAGATTATGGTTTATTGGCCATATCCAATTTTGCAGTTTCATATTCTACAAAACACACATTTCACCTTTTTTTTTTTTTTTCTTCCCAGTACGGAGCACCTACATTAGTGGTATTTGTATAAACTGAGGATCTGATACCAGTATATATAAAATAGACAATGAAAAATTAAGCTTCTACAAATTATCCCATTGTTTTAATTGCTCTAGTTGAAAGACAAAACACATGAAATACAACCTGTCTTTGATGCTAAAAGGTATAATTTCCTAAGGGACCACAAAATATCCAAAGTTCATATCCACTTCTGCTGCCTATCTCCTAGTTTGGTGTGACTTATGGCAAGCACACTCCAATATTAGAAATGATTGACCCTTAGCTACATGCTACTAGTCAATGAGATTCTGCTGATTCCATACTGCACCTGAATGCACATTAGGCAAATATCAAACCTTTCAGCTATTACACCTTTTCCTTAGGCAGCTAATGGAATTTAGAAGGGAAGGTTTGAGGAAAGTTCCGTCACCACACTAAAAAGCTTAAAACTAAATAAGCATGAGTGGCACTGAAAATAATAAGTGAATTGGCATCTATTGTCATGTAAATGGAGTAGAGACATGAAGGGCATAGGGGCTCAGTTTGACCGATGACCCAGGCACTGAGTGGAAAAAAAATAATAGTAAAGAGTTTAATTACAAGTTTTCAGGAACTTTGCTTATTTTAACCCTGGGTTTCTTGTCTCTTTGAAGTGATTAAAAATATTCTAGTTACATTGCAAAATTAATTTTTTCTTTGCCTGAGTCCCAATAAAATGCCTAATAAGAGCTTTTTTGGCTAACACTAGAGCAATACAGCCAAAATATTATGGAAGCAGAAAGTCCTGAATATTTCAGATAGTTTGTATTAGCAAGTGAAACATTGCTACTTTACTAAATCAATGTTAATTAACTTATATTAAAATATAACCAATTCTTGTAGCATATTTAATAAAAAGAAATATTGGCAAAACCCTTAGTAATATGAAAATATGAGCTTTATAGTCACATCTGAAACCATTAATTTTATTACTTTGTAAAAGAAAATATTCCATACTATTTCTCCAGCAATACATTTTCTCACTTTGATATAGAATATGTAGTCTGGCTAAGACTACAGCAGTCCTGATACTGATTATGCAAATACTTTTGTGACTTTTGTCTGTATTTTTGTGCATCTGGAGAAATGGTACCTTTCAGTATTATTAGTAGTGTATACATTAAGTATGAAGGATTCATCTTGAAGAGTTGGAAAAGTATTCTGCAGTTTGCTCTGTTGTTAGTAGAGGAAAAGTGAGAAGAACTCTTGCCCAGCAATGGCATTAATAGACATTTAATTGAAAAACAGGCTTGTGTGACCAGAGGGTATAATATGGTATTTGAAATTCACCTCTAATAAAATGTGAATATAAA
>JAWWLZ010000042.1:27002541-27043900 GCA_035041345.1 Poliocrania exsul | reverse complement strand
CACCGCCAGCATAGCTCTCAACCTCATGAGGGCACGCAAGCTTCTCCCCCGCGACAAGGGGGTGTCCCCGGAGAAGAAAGGATTATTAATTACTGTGCTTAATATTCACACATTGCAAGCAATGCAAACAAAACCAGAGCTATTTAACCAGGCACGTTTTCCTCCTTCCTCCTGGCTACTTTATTCTTACCTTGGGGAAAAGGAGGGTCAGGAGAGTCTGTATAACTACCTGAAAGAAGACTGTAGCAAGATTGGAGCCCTTCTCATCTCACAGACACCTTGTGGCAGGATGAAGGCATAGTCCCAAGCTGCGCCAGTGGAAAGTCAACCTGGACATCAGGGAGGAATTTCTTCATGGAAGGAGTTGTTAAATGGACTGCCCAGGGAAGCAGTGTAGTCACCACCTCTGGAGGTGTTCAAGAAAGAGCTGGAAGCAGTACCTAGTGCCATGGTATGTATTAGCTTCTTACCACTGTGCTTTTATAGATGAGAGAGAGATAAATAAGACTTCCTAACTGATTTTTTCTTTTTTTTTCTTTTTTTTTTTTTTACTTTGAAATGCTACTGGCATTCAAAGCTCACTTTATAGGTTCTACTTGTGTCAGCTTTCAGCCCTGGCCCATGTCCTTCCTACTGCTGAGTGATCCTTATCCTGGTAACCTTTTGCCTGGTGGGGTTTAATGCTGAGGCTGACTGATCACATTTCTGACACACTTGCGTTGCATGCTTCAGCTGGACTGAATTGATATTACCTGATATTTTTACATCTTTACTCAGAATTCCTTCCATTTCCTGTAGAGAA
Source organism: Poliocrania exsul (assembly GCA_035041345.1). NCBI lineage: Eukaryota > Metazoa > Chordata > Aves > Passeriformes > Thamnophilidae > Poliocrania > Poliocrania exsul. The sequence goes on along the minus strand of JAWWLZ010000042.1, from coordinate 27,043,098 downwards.
CCTCTCTACATCTGTTACAAGTTCAGACTGACCACTGCTGAAAACCTTCTCTATTTCAGTGTGAAATTCAGTGAAAATAGTAAGATCACTCAGGGCCAGCTCTTGTAATAGGATCAGAGTGTAGCTCCAGGCAAGAAGAATAGTATAGCTTTTCCTGCAGATTAAGAGCAAGAAATGCAATGAGAAAGATCTCTTAAAGAATATGGAAGGCTGAGTTTGGTTGTTGTTTGTTTGCTTTTTAGGTTACCAAAACTAATATTCTGGGTTTGTGTGCTACTAATGCAAACAATTTACTCAGTGGAGAACTTGTTGAATAGATAATGTTAGGATGTTTAAATGTAAATGGTAGAATCTCAATATTAGCAGAATATGAGGTACTTTTGAAACAGCAGTTTGGGGCAAAGTGTGCTGATGGTTTTTTTTAATTATCAACCTGGCAATAAAAATATAACTAACATATACAATAATTTGAAATACATATTTTCACTCACTGGACTCATGAAAATGCGTTGTCAAAACTCTCCTCTGTAACTTTAATTATGCGAGTTACCAACTGATGCATAATTATATCTATTTTAATTTGTTGAGTTTTTGAATTCCTATGAACTAATGATGGAGTTTTTAAAGAATGAGAATAAAATACCTAATTCTATTGAATTTAAATTAGATTTGTTTACTTGACCTCCTTTGCATGTCAGATATTGCTTAAAATCACAAACTCTTTTAAAAGGACATGAAACCTTGGAATCTTTATGAACCCTTGTTCTGTTTCTGAATGTTTCAATACCACTGAGGTATTGTGGGAGAGGAAGGAAAGGAGGAGAGAATAAAGATGAAAAAATGGATGTGGGGGTAAATGGTAAAGGAATAAGTACATAGGAGCAACTTTTATATAATAGATATTTGTCCATGATAAATATTATTCTACTAGAAAAGGAACAACCAACACTGATGAGGTCAATGATCCAGCACTAGAAGTAACCCTGGTAAATGAGAAACACAATGAGCAGTTTCTCTTTTTCTGATGTAAAATACAATTAAAACATCGTAGATTTAAAACCAAATTGAACCGTAATTATGAGGAGGAAGATTAAATCATACTGAAATGAACATACTTAAAATTTCTCTTGAAATGTTATAGAACAAAATAATTCTATTAAGAAGATTGCATATTTTATTTTAAAAAAGTTACAATTAAATCATTAAATCATAGAATGATTTGGGTTGGATGGGACCCTATATATCATCTAGTTCCAACTACCCTGCCATAGGCAGGGCAAATTGCATTAAAACAAAGTTGCTCAGAGCCCCATCCAGCTGGGCCTTAAACACTTCCAGAGATGGGAAACCCACAAACTCCCAGGGCAACTTGTCCCAGTGCCTCACCGCCTTCACAGTAAAGAATTTCTTCCTAATATCTCATCTAAACCTACCCTTCTCTTTAAGGCCATTCCCCTTTTTCCTATCATTATAAGCCCTTCTGAAAAGTCCCTTTCCAACTTTCTTTTAAGTCCTCTTTAGGTACTGGAAGGATGCTCTAAGGTCTCACCAGAGCACCCTCTTCTCCAGTTTGGACAGCTCTGACTCCTTCAGGCTGTCTTCACAGAAGAGGTGCTCCAGCCCTCTGATCAACTTAGTGGCCCTCCTCTGGAACCACTCTAACAGGTCCATGTTCTTGTTGTGTTGGGGGCTACAGAGCTGGACACAGTACTCCAGGTAGTCTTAAAAGAGCAGAGTAGAGGGGCAGAATCACATCCCTCAATGTGCTGGTCACACCTCTTTTGATGCAGTCCAGGACATGGTTGGCCTTCTGGGCTGCAGGTGCATTGTCAGGTCATACTGAGGGTTTTGTGTGCAAACATCTCCAAGTCTTTTTCACAGGGCTAATCTCAGTCCATTCTTCTCCCAGCCAGTATTTGTGCTTGGGATTGCTTTGACCCAAGTGCAGGACCTTACTCTTGACCTTGTTGAACTTCATGAGGTTAGCAAAGGCCCACCTCTTAAGTCTATGAAGGCCCCTTTTGATGGCATCCCTTCCCTCCAGTGTGCTAACCGCACCACATAGCTTGGTGTTGTCAAAAAACTTGATGAGCGTGCACTCAATCCCATTGTCCAGGTCACCAACAAAATAAAAAATTCTAGTCTCAATACCAAATCCTTAGGAAAGCCACTCATCAATTCTTTCTAGTTGGATATTGAACTGAAAATCTCAAACCTAAAATAAAAAAATCTTAAAATTTAAAAGTAGGAATTGCTGAAACTGTTGAAGTGAATTATACAAAACACCATTTCTTTTGATGTGGGATGTAGAAGGACTTATGCACATAGTTTTCCAAATAAAGTTATTTTCCATACTTTTGGTAGTTACATAACTTATGGAGTCTTCTAGCAAAATTGCCACTCCTTAAACCTGTAAGACCCTTTCTATCATTTTGTTTATTTTTCTTGCTTATGCTGTAGTCCTGAAGAGACTGATGGAGGGAGGAAAAAACCTTTATTCCTCAAGGTCTGCAGACCCTAAGAGAAAGGTCTTGGTTTTGTCCCCCAAACAGCTTCTCCATATCATCCACACATGCTCATATTTAGAATTGTTTTCTTTAGCATCTCAACCTTCATCTTGAAGTAAAACCAAATGAAAATAGAAAAATACTTTCCCTAAAGTCGTAAACATTTATGAAATTATTATAATTTCAAAAAGGTTATTTCTGGATAAGAATATATCTCCCAAGTTTATGCCAAAACAGATCATCAAGATACTAAATTTGTTTCCAGTCCACCTAAAGCAGACACATATTTGAAGTCATACTAAAATGTTTTATATAAATAAAATACTCATTTCATGTCTTACCCATTTCAAAAATCCACTTTCTTTTAAATTGCACAACTCCAAAATTTAAATTCCAGAATATATGAAATCCATTTTTAAATAACATATTCCAATGGAGTAGTAGTAAAAAATACAACTTCCAATGGAGTAGTAGTAAAAAAACCAGTAAACTAGTCCTTTTCAAAATATTTCCTTAAATGTTTTTCATAGTCAAAAAAGAGTTTAGAAAATGTAATTTGATAATGTTATTTAGTTCACTATGAAACACCACTGGGAAGACTTTTCACTGTTAGTTGAAGGCATTCACTCAGCTTTCTTCCTTATGTCACATAAATGAAAAGCAATATTTACCCAATCACTCAAAGATTCTATACAATAAAGAATACTTTAATTCCTACACTTTGTCTCTCCCAATTTTTGCCTCTGGAGGTAAAGAAAAAATGAAGAAGACAAAAATGGTTTAAATTTTTATGTAAATCTTAGTTTGGAAAAGTTAAATGTAAGAGTGAAAATATTATGAAGGATAAAGAGAAGCACTGAGGATGATGAGGGTTACAAATGTTCTCACTGTAACATTATCTGTTTAAAAAATATCCCTTCAAAGTTTAACTCTAGCATCTGTTTCCATAGAGAAGAAGAAGGTTATGACAGAACATCACTGGTAATAAAAAAACCTGCATTAATTTATTGTGAAATAGGTTTGTGTTGTATGTCTAGTCTTCTATATACCTATTCATTATGATAAGAAATGTCATGATTGTCTCCACGCTGAACATATACACACATAGACTTCACAACCACCAACAAAAACCCCCATCAAACATCCCAACAAATTAAAACTGATGTAAAAGGAAAAAAAAACAACCTCACCCCCTTCACCTTCCCCTGAGATAAAATTGATCCTGAAAGTAAGCATGCCTAAAGTAAGATTAAAAGAGAAAGAGCATAAAGAGATGGAACTCTTGAGATGAATATTCACTGTAAGGCATTAAAATTCAAAGAACAAAAACAAAGATTACCAATAGATCCTTGAATTTTTATGTAATTTCTTAACAGAAAATACTCAATATAGTAAATTGTAAACAGCCAATTCTACTTAGTTTCCCACTTGCTATTATAGCTTCCAAGATTTGTAATGAGAGATGAAAATGTATGATTCTTATTTGAGATATTCTGTGTTGTATTCCTCTGGTTTAATTTGTAATACCTTATAATATCTGTATAGCAGCAAGAGTCAATTTAAAAAAGGGATGATATTTTGAATGTTCCTCTTTCACAAAATACATTTGATATTAAATAGTAAGAATGAATCTAGTGTGAATGAACAAGAAAAATCTATAAAGAAGTTTTCTTTTAGATGCAACTTGCTTAAGGAATGCGGGAGACAGGAGACCATGGTGTACAGTGAAAAAATACTACTCAATATTATCAAGGCTGAATTTTGATAGATAAGTAGGACCCATATGAACAACTTTATTCCTCACAAGATTTACAGAAATATGTTTCAGTAATTGCCCATTGTCATCAAAAGCCTCACAAAAAATATCCAAAGATCATTTTAAAATGCATTTGAGATTGTTTTGAAAGGCTGCCAGTACTCTGGTGTGCTGAAACTCGGCTTTTTATTGTCCCAGCAGCCAGACAGACCTGCAACACAGATGTCATGGCAAAGAGAGAAGCATTTGAATGTAGGGAAACTGGCTCAGATCCTGCATAGGCAAAGAGGAAAGAAACACTAGACAGAAAATGTTCAGGTTAACAATGCCTTCAGAAGGTGTTAAAAAAGCTGAGGAGAGACCAGCTTTCTGAGATGTTTGTGTCTTTAGAACCTACTTGTATATGGAACACAAAGCAGAAGGACCATGTCTATGAACTTATTAGAGTGAAGAAAGGAAAAATACATGACAATATAAGGAAGAGAAATAAAGAAAAGAAATTAACAGAATCACAGACTATGCAAAGTTGGAAGGGAGCCACAGGATGGATTCCATCTCCTGGGCCTGCACAGGAATCACACCAGGTGCCTGAGAGTATCATCCAAATGCTTCTTGAATTCTGGTAGGCTTGGTGCTGTGACCACTTCCCTGGGGAGTCTGTTCCAGTGCCCAACCACCCTGTGGGGGAAAACTTTCCAATATTCAACCTAAACCTCCCCTGACACAACATCAGCCCATTCTCCTGGGTTCTGTCACTGATTACCACAGACAGTCTCCACCTCTCCTCTTCCGCTCATGAGAAAGTTGTAACTGCAATGAGGTCTCCTCTCAGTCTCCTCTTTTCCAGGCTAAACAGACCAAGTGACCTCAGCCACCCCTCATGTGGCTTCCCTTCAAGGCCCTTCACCATCTTCATTGCCCTCTTTTGGATACTCTCTAATGCATTAATGTCTTTCCTACATTGCAGTGTCCAGAACTGCACGCAATATTCAAGGTGAGGCTGCCCTAGTACAGAGCAGAGTGGGGGGACAATCCCCTCCCTCAACTGGCTGGCGATGCATTGCCTGATGTCTCCCAGGACACGGTTGGCCCTCCTGGCTGCCAGGGCACTGCTGACTCATATTCAACTTGCTGTCAACCAGGATCCCCAGGTCCCTTTCCATGGCACTGCTTTCCAGCATCTCCCTCCCCAGTCTGTACATACACCCAGCGTTGCCCCATCCCAGGTGCAGGATCTGGGACTTTGTCTTGTTGAACTTTATGTGGTTGGTGATTTCCCGGTCCTCTAATTTCTTGAGATCTCACTGTAGGACCTCCCTGCCTTTGAAGGAGTCAACAGCTCCTCCCAGTTTTGTGTCATCTGCAAACTTGTTTAGTATCCCTTCCAGTCCTGTGTCCAAGTCATTGATGAAGATGTTGAAGAGCACATGACCTGAGATGGAGCCCTGTGGAACCCCACTAGTGACAGGTCATGAGTCTGATATTACCCACTTCACCATTACCCTCTGTGCTCAACCTGTGAGCCAATTGCTCACCCACCACATGATGTGTTTATTCAGCTGTGTGCTGGACATTTTGTCCAGAAGGGTCCTGTGACAGAGAGTATGAAAAACTTTGCTGAAATGCAAAAAGGTTACATCAACTGGCTGGGTGGGTTACCTTGTCATAAAAGGAAATCAAGTTTGATAAGCAAGACTTTCTTCTCATGAAGCTGTGCTGGCTGTGACCAATGAATGTGTTGTCTTTCAGGTTTTTTCAATACCTCCCAGAATACTCTTCTCCACAACTTACCAGGCACTGAGACTGACAAGCCTGTAGTTTCCAGGGTCCTCCTTCCTGCCCTTCTTAAAAATTGAGGCAACGTTCACCAGCTTCCAGTCAGCTGGGACTTCTCTAGATTCCCAAGACTGATCAAAAATCTTCAAGAGCAATTTTTTGACCAGGGGAGCAAATGAAAGAAAAGAATTACAGTATCCAATTGCATGATCCTTTGGCATCAAAGACTGCAGCTTTCATTGATCCCAAATGCGCACACTGCAGCTCCTATCTGCTGTTAAGTTGTATGTGAAAGCAGAAGGTATCTTAGATCTTGATCAGTATTAGCATCAGTGTGACAGGCTATTTTTTCGCTTGACACTTCCACTAATTTCTAGACTTGATAATAGCTTTCTTCCCCTATGACACAGAATACGTTTAAAATGATTGACATTAATTTTTATTATACTGTTAGTGGAGTCAAAATTAATTTTAATCAAATGCTGTAGAAATGCTTTAGCTATGTTTCAAATATATGGCTGCAGATACATGCCAAACAGTTAATTTTTAATTTACTGCATATGTCAATTAACATATTAATATTCAATATCTTTATCGCAAATGTAAAAATTAATGTAAGCTCTGAGACAGTGCTTTTTATAAATTTTAAAGTACTTAAGGATGAAAAAAAAAAAGAATCCCATCTTTGACAGGAAATATTTGCAAGTCAAAAAGTGATTTGTCTCAGAGAGTAAAATAATGGCTATTTAAATCTCTTCTGAATTCACTGGGACAAATTTTTCATTCTAGTTAAGTGACATTTAGTGCTGGGTTAGTCACCAACAGAAGTCCCTTGCTTTATTTTTTATTTTGTCCAGAATCAGCTGGGATATGGACCAGCCTTTCAGTAAGTTGTTCCAGCACTTGGGATCAGCAGAATGATTCCGATGTGGTTTGTTTTGGCTGCATCTACTGTACAGATTCAGCAGAGAACACCGCAAATTACTTTCTTATGTTATCTTCATACATCAGCTATCCTTACAAAGCCCTATAGGGAAGGTAATTATAATTCTCTTTATGAGTAGCTTCTTTCTTTTTCTTCTCTCATTTGATGTAGATCCATGATCTGGGGATTCAAAAATCTCAACTGACTTCTTCCATTTAATTTGTCTGCATTTTCTCTACAGAAGGTGGGTTAATAAGACAGGGTGTAGCAAAAGAAGTGAGACTTCATTTCCTACACCTGCTTGTTGAAACTATGGCTGAATTTGGGAGAAAATGCATTCTGTCTGGGGCAGAATCATCTAAACAGATGGGAACTTGCCCTACAGTCTTTGTCTATGCTACAGAAGGCTCTGCAAAACTTGTAGGAACATATTTTTTTGAAAGCTCTGTTCCTTTGTTGAGATTGGAGATAGGAAAAATTCTTACAGAAATCAAGAGGAATATGCAGATGAAAAAACAGAACTTGGTTACTTAAACTTCTTGTCTCTGAAAAAATGAACTGAAAAACAACTACCCACAACTTATTTTCACTGTGGTTTAGGGATTAAACATATCAATTAAAAACCAATATTCTCTCAATTGCTTGCTATGTTTCAAGGCCTTTAAAATTTTTTCCCAAGTTCTCACCTGAAAGTACAATTTTGCATAATATGAAAGATCAGCCAAGATTTTGGTTGTCTGATAAACTTTTCTGGGAAAACCTTGACTTACTCAGCTGTGACTTGCACAGCATGAGCTGGAAATATTGAGGATACTTCAGTGAAAGTGACCTTTAAATAAATGGCAAATGGAAATTTTAAATTATATTACATTATTTTACATTGATCTACAATTTCAATTTCATGATATATCTATCTACATTCTAAAACCTTTCACTGTAGTAGTTATAGCCATTCATAGGGGTACAAATTTACTTAAATGTTGCCATAATAGTAGAGTAATGTCTCCAAAATGTCTGTATTTTTGTATTAATGTAAATTTGCATTCTAACATGAAAATTCTCAGCAGAAAATTCATGGACCTTTGAGACTTACTGAAGAATTTGTGAAAGTAGTATTTAAAAAAAAATTCTAACAAAGGCAAGAAAAAGTAGCATTAACCTATTAGTCTGAGGTAGTGTACACTGTACAAAAAGTCTCAGCTTTTAGAATAAGGCCAGATAGAAGTCTCTCTCATTCAATATACTTGACTTAAAAGATTCTGTTTTTTTGAAGACAGACATTCTGTCTCATATCATCCCATTTCACACTGTCTTACAGTTCTAGGATGATTATTAAGGATTTTCTGGAAGCTGTATTTTTCTGACATATGGGGAGTAAATTTCACCAGAAAGGAGAAAAAATACTCTCAAAATATTGCTCTCTGGTCTTTGAATTTGGAATTGCTTAACTGAGGAGTATCTGATGAGCATCTGATTTTATAACAGTAACACTTTTTCAATCACAACAGTCATGCTTTTTCAGTTGCTTAATTTATACAATTTCTGAAATTGGGATATTTAAACAAAATTTAAAAGCATATGTATTTGGCATCATAATTACTCCTTACACATGTCCAATGACAGAGGTGAACTATGTAGACCTAATTTCTTTAGTAGCTTGATTACCATCCAAAGAGACCAGTCTGTAGGAGGGAGTGGTGAAATAGAGTTTCAGCAGTGTTTACTGACAGCAGGACACTGCTGGATTGCAGGTTTTCTTTATTATATTTTAAAAAACTATACAAATCCTAAAGGCAGTTGACTGAATTCTGACACACTGTTCAGCTTGTGCTCTCTTCTCCCAGAACATCATCTTAGTGTTTCCTCAGTTTTTTCACTTGAGTCTTTTGCTTGTTAACAGATGGGAGTCTTTCCAGCATGTTGTCCTGCAGTTTTACATGGGCCCGATACTGCAAGGAACTGTTGGTCTCTAATCTTATCTCTTATGCTGTGTATCGCAAAGAGTTAATCTTGCCTTCAGTATGTACAGGTAAGAATTTGTTCAAAAGATTTTCCACTCTTATGTGATGTCCTTTGTATAAATGATACATTTTGGAGCTCATTTTTTCTAAAATTATTGATGAGTACTTTTGTTCAATTGTCTGATGTGAGTCTTCTAAACTATACAATTCAGGAGAATTCTGAGTCTTTTAAGGGTAGACATTGGAGAAAGAGCTCTAGACTCACAGAAGCTGCAGTAAATCTCTCCTGTTCAGTTCTTCTACATGTAAGATTTTGCCAATAGGCACAATAGTTTTTCTAAAAAGCTAGAAGCAAGCTCAATTTTTCCTGAAGATGCAGAGTTTCAAATACACATTTGAATTAGTTTTGTTTGGATGTATGTTTGTTAAGAAGGTTTAATGCCATACATATGATTTCTAATTTTACCTGTTAAGAATAACTAAATGACAATTACTTTCCCAAGTTTTCTGTCCTGCTAAATATAGTAACATTCTCTTCCTAGCTATGGACAGTAACTTCTCTATACAGTGTATTTGAAAATTAGTAATATTAACTATATTTATAACAGTGGTTGCAATATAATGTTGTTGGGGTTTTTTGTTTGCTTCTGAAGTGGTTCCTTCTCCAATAATAATTTCTTTTAAAGAGATGTTTCAATAGACATTTTGAAACAGAACTGAAGGACAAACATAAAATGTTTGTTCATTTATCTAAATATAATGTTTTCTGGTGGGAAAGTATCTGAGTAACAAGTCTGAAAGTTAATTAAGCAATTCTGTGGTAAAACATATGGAGAATCTTAAAAAAAAAATCCCGCTGGTATTTAGAAGACTGAATAAGAGCAGGGGGAATTTGTGAGTTATTGTCAAACTTTCAAAGTATGTATTAGAACATTTAAAAATCTTCTGACATTTGAAACTTTTAAGACCTACCCACCAGGGCTACTTGTTGTGATAAGGAATACATTAACCAGAATAATCCTTAAAATAAATTATGATAGTCAGTTGAATTAGATTGCAGTGACTGAAATAAAATAATTAATTCAAAGAAAATATGCTCTCCAGAATGCCAAGAGGAACCTCAGAATCACTGCTTCAAGCAACAAAACTGAGTTTGAATAAGTATAGCCCAACTTTGCATAAGTAATGAGGGACAATGCAGCAAGAAAAAAACTGATTTAAAATGACTGTTACTCTGATGGATCAAAGAAATGATGATTTTTAGGCCATCTGAGTGGCTATGATCTTCACAGTGTTCACCCAGATATTGAAATTCTAAATGTGAAGACATTTGTGTGGTTCACACACCCAAACCAGCTGAATATTTGTCTAGATTCCTACATAAATACTGGCAACAAAGTATGCTGTCCTGATCACTTCCAGCCACTTTGCCCTGAATTTCATGTGCCTGCATTTTAGATTGTAGTCATCTTGGGAAGGAAACTATCTTAGCTGAATTGAATTGATATAGAACATTTCTGAGAGTGGAACAGGGAATACCTTCAGAAACTCGGGGAGACAGTGATTCACTAAAGAGTAGAGTATTATTCATGAAATATCAGAAATAAAGTGTTAGAACTAAGACATATTTTCACCACAGATTCCATCACATAGTTTCACTGTCTTTACAAGTAGTGGTCCTTGAAATGAACACTGATGTTCTCACACTGAGTAGAAAGGTGTCCATTGCCATTAGCTTCCCTTTTGCTGCAGAGAGAAAAGGGACTCTGCTCTGTGCCATCGAAGGAGAGAGGAATGAACTCTGCTTTATGTCAGGGAAAATACTCTGTTCAATAAAATTTACCTTATATCAGCCATCCATATGTATAAACTTCCATACTGTCAAATTAATTATTTTTGGCAGATAACCTTTATGTTAGTCACATGAAAACATGGCAACTACAGAAACTACTAATTTTGAAAATATAAAATTTAATAAAATCCAGTCAGAACTGTAACATAGTACTCTGCAAGTTCATAGAGTAACACCCTAGTTCACAGAAGCTTAGGGGAAAAAAAACCTAAAAAACTTTAATATTGCAATGTCATTTTGTGAGATTAATAATCCATGAATTTTGGAGCACTTTCTGCTTCAGATTGAAACTCATAGAGGATTCAAATCGAACTATATGTTATTGCTAGAAGTGGTTTGAGGTATAGGGGATCGTGTTAAATTAAGAAACAGGGATAAAAAGGCTGTGTGTGTTCTTGAACCAGAAGAAAGATTTCGGTCAAGCAACTTACTTACTGTTACATCTGAAGTAAAATCCAGGAAGTTAATATTAATAGTTCAGGGGTCTTATGATATTTGTGGAGGAAAAATTTTTAGCTCTGTATGGTTCCAGATTTGGTTGATCTTTAAAAATTAGTTCACTTGCCAGTTTTCTTAGATTTCTTCTGTAGTCTGAGCAATGAGTCATATTTAGGAAAAAATTCAAAGGATTATTCTTGTTTTGTCATTAATAATCAATGAATAGCACAGTTCGAGAATAGGGCAATAACGAGCTTGATTTTGGAAAAGTGGATACCAAAAAAAGTGGTCCCTGCAATATCTAATGGTAGGGATCAAAGTAAAGGTAGCAGGCTGAGGGATGTGAAGATCCTGTTAAGAAGATCATAGCTTGGGTGTTTGATCCCTTAGAGCTGACCAAAATTCCTGCATTCTTTAGACAGCAAGAGAGTCTGTGTGTACTCAGGTTCCTCTTACATGAATATTTGCATGAGAAAAACAACCCCTCCTGACTGTTCTCCCCCCACATGGTCAGTTGCACAATTGGGTTGAACCTTACTCTCTTGTTGGTCATACCACAGGAACACTTATCATATTTAGGTTGAATGTGGATTCAAGAGCAATACCATAAATAGGGTGACTTGGTTTGAACAGTAATGTTTGACAGCACATTATAATTCAAACATTATTAAGGCAATGAGAAAGATGAGCCACAATGTACCCAGATGGTGACTTTCCAGAACACTGGTAGTGATTGTAAGTGATGTCATAGCTCTGGTGGACTGTCAGGGGCACTTAATATCTGGGTCATCTCACAGCCAAAACCAGTTGTGCAAATGTGACAGCCCTTGGCTCTGCCAGTGGTGGCAAGACACAAGAGAATCATACCTGGCGTGTTGGTAGCTTGCCCTACACATCATTTTGGCTGATGTGGGTGTCATCCTTCCTAAATGTTGATGATGGTCAAAGGGCAGGGTGTCATGAGGCAGGTTGTCAATGTTTTATATGTATATAATCTCAGGTGTTGTTAGAGCTACCCCACACCAGAGGTGCAGAACTCCCTAAGACCAGTTTCTGAGAACCCCTTGTAGATATTTTGCATTGTAGAGGCCCAGAGAAGCCTACTTTAGCTGTGGGAGAGATGATGCATCGCTCCCTCCCCAGTTGCACTATGATGTGAGAAAAGCTCTTTAGGCCTTGGCCTTGACAAACTGCACTTGAACGAAGCCCCTCTTGAGTTTATCTGAAATACTATCTGTTCCCAGGAACTAACATATGTCTAATGAGCACCTGCTTTTATAATGAACAGCCTTGGAAACTTATTTTTCTTGCCTGAATAACATCCTGAGTGAAACAATATTTTTGTTGTTGAACCTTCAAAGGAAGTTTGTGACTTGAATTGCAGCCAGGATGGAAAATTACTATGCCTAAAGCCCACTCCCTTGCAACCCTATAAAGAGCAGTTCTGAGCGAGATCCTTTGAGCTATCAATTCGCAGAAGATAAGGGGATAATGTGTATGTCTCAAATATTGATAAGCAAATGGCTGTAGAGTGAACTAATGACTGTTAGTAACAACAGACAAAAATTGTTGGTAATAACCCAGTACCATTAGTATTAACATGCCATGAGAAAGAACAAGATTCTTCTCAAGAAGGAGGGTCAGGTGGAGATAGGGCAGCAATTTTCTGTGAGAAAAAACCACAGTGCAGTACACTGCAAGCACAAGAATGAGTGGCAGGAAGTGGGCATGGACTGTAGGGTGGGATTGAGACCACCAAAGATCCCCAAATCCTTCTGATCAGTTTCCAGAAAAGCCTGAAAGAATGGACTGTGTGTGATAACTAATTTACACAGGAAGTGAGAAACTTTTCAGAGTGGAGAAACCTGTCCATAAAAGTTAGCCCCCAAAACCCAGGTGGTGCCCTCAGGACCCTGGCAATCTCACTGGCTGGACTGATGCAGCTGAATTGATGGCCCTTCTTGCATCCCTGAGTATTGAAAACTATTATTTCGTGGTCACTGTGCGCTGGACAACCTCCAACTACTACATCTCCCACCAGCCCCTTGCTGTTTGTAAACAGCAAATCTAGCAAAGCCCTTCCCCTGGTAGGTTCCTTTACAAGCTAAAGCAGGAAATTATCCTTTATACAATCCAGGAATCTCCTAGACAGCCTCTTCTCTGCTGTGTTGAGCTCCCAGCAGATATCCAGCAGGTTAAAGTCATCCACAAGAACAAGAGTTGTCGATCTTGAGACATCTGCCAGAGAACCCTCTGAATTTTTTAATTCCTTTCAACCCATGAGCATTTATGAATCTTAGTTACTTCCTTCCCCTTGAGGCTGGGTTGCCACATGCACAGATGCACAGATGATCCAGTCATCTGTGTCAGGACAAATGAATCCCACCTTTAACTCCATCCTATAGGAAGCTGGATAGTACATGTTTAAATAACTGAACTCTTTTGGTCACAAAGGATCAGGAAAGCTAACACAAGACTTAGCATGCATTTTATTCAGCTTTTTGAACATACACTAGTGCTTTTTTGTACACAGTCATGAATATGAACATTACATAGCTTTGTGTTACTCTTATAACATCAGCTAAGAAACTAGAAGATGAAACCAAGGATTCAGAGTTCCTGAAATGGTTTTCCATTCATTTCCATTTCCATTTCCATCTTTGTCTTGGTAACAAATTTTCATTTGTATAATTTAGACCTGAAACACTTGAAACTATCTCAAATAAACAGTGGTGTTTTTATTTCCAGATCTCATAAGAAAAACCCCAAACCCAAAGGAGACAGACTTGGAAGTTTTAAAGAAAAATAAAGATTTACAATTTTTTGAAGGCTTTCAAGTTGTTATATAAAGTACTTTGTAGATTAATGGCTTTCTTGAATCATATGCTGAGTAAGAGACTTCTTGCACAACTGCTGCGCTATCAATTACTCTGACCCAGTTGTACTGCCAAGTTCTCCTACTGTTCAGAACTTGCACTTTGTCTCTTCCTTACAGACTGTATCTCAGCAAAACTCTCCCAAAACAGCAGGCCATTTTTAGACAGTGACCCTTTACTGATGTCTCTGTCCATTCATAGCTCTGAACCTTGAAAAGCAAGCAGGCACTTGTGCTGTGCTGATTTCCAAAACACAGTCAAGATTAGTCATGTCATGAAGAATTGAAGGTAACTCTCTCAGTATCATGTCTAGGAATGCAGTGCTTGAATGACTTTAATAATCTTTTCTACTAAGGTGACTGCAAAAGCAATATATTTACACTGGAACTCAGTCTACTGCAAACTTATTTACAAGGAAATAAAAGCAAAGGGCAACTGTCTGATCATTTAGATCATAGTGTGATGGCAAATGCAATTGAATAGGTAGTGCTGATAGACAGCAGAGAGGCAGTAGGGAATACAGTAGTTCATCAGCTTATCTTTTAGAAATATGTTTTCTGTGAATGTCTCCAGGTTCCTTTTAGGAAGGATTCGGAAGGAGGAAGGGATATTTCAATCTTTAAGCATAAATGTGTCACTGTGTGAGTTTTTTCGGAGGCTCACTCTCTCAGCTTGGATGTATGGTAGCCACATCTCCTTGTCACCCTTTGCTGAGAGGGGGAGAACAACAGCACAAATGTTTACGTAGGAAAAGGAAAAAGAGAGAAAACATTGACTCTCCTGTTTTTAAGTAACTATAAGGCCCTCTCTGAGAGACAGTAATGTCAGTAAGACCTCTCTGTACTTAAAACTATTACTTAAAAAAGTCAAGTGGGTCTGTAACACTGTTCTCTCTCAGACACACATCTTTAGTCAGGCATGTGTTGTTACAGTGACACTCAGGAACTTCTCAAACCGCTGAACCTTTGCAGTGTCACCTTCGGAGAAACAGCTGGTGCTGCTGATACCTCTTTGCAGCAATTATACTGTCTGCAAGTTCAGACAGGTTGTGCTGCACAAGATACAGCTGGGTTGAATTTTCATATTTTATTTAAAAATGGGGAATTTTAAACTAAAATTCTGAGATCTTAATATACTAGAAAATCCAGAAGCCTTAGGTATGGATCTATCTTGCCTGTGCTTTTAGCTGTTAACTTTTGGGTGGCCTTTTCTTTTCTGGAAAGTAATTGTGACATCAAAACCAAAGACCAGAGTACTCTGGGGCTGGAGAATGCTGCAAGCCTACTATGGCCTAAAACGTTCACAAAATACCAAAATCTTCATATTCTGCTCCTCATCTCTGTTATTGCTAGCTAAAAGTAGCAACAAAATTTCTGCTAAGTGTTCATATATGCCTTATACTTTTTTAAGACTGTTGACCACATTCCACCCACAAATAGTATAATCTGCTCCAACATCTTCATACTACTGTATTTTCTTGAAATATCTTGAAATTAATAAATTTCTAAAGCCACCCAGAATAATTGTTTAAATCACAGAAACCATCTTAAAATATGTACATAAAGTTGAATTGTCAGTGTGTATTGTTACAGCATGAAGTATGTTATTTACCATTGCCCTATTCTTCTTTTCATAATTCTGCTTCATGCTGATTTTCAAATAGCTTTTATATCTTTTCAATTGTGAACTGCAAATTGAAAATATATGCATATTGAAATAATAGGAATTAGAACAAAATTACATTAAACCCAAGCTATTTTTATTGCCTATTGCCTTCTTTTCTTGTTATTGCTTAAAAAGAAATATTTATGCTTTAGGCATTGCAGGCATAAATAAACCTGTTTATGCATGTGTAAACACATACATCCTCTTCCAATAATTGTAAGTGGCATTACAAGGCCACAAGCTTTGGGAAAAAATGGAATCTCAGCAAGGAAATATATATAAATAACACTTATTTTTGTTTCTGAGGAATTCACAGTCTTGCAAAATGAACTGGATAACTAACGTGCTTAGTTTTCCATTTTTTTTATGTCACTAGTATAGTTTTCCCTTCACATTCATTATTTGACAATTGCATAAAAATATTTTTTTAATCCAATGAATTACTAACTGAGGCACATTATGGAACAGACAGGAACACCACTTACAACATAATGATAATCAGAATAAAATAAAGCTATTTTTACTGTCTTCTATTTTTTCTTTTTCTGTCATCAGAAATAATATTGTTTAGAGCACTGCTGAGCTGTTTGTCACTTCTCCAGGAAATATCTTTTGGCTTGCACCATAGTTTTATCTTTCCTGCCATTTATTAGAATCACTTATTCTTCACCTCATTTTATTTGCTTGCTACTTAGCAGTGAATCTCATCCCAACTCAATGTTCAGCCCAGTTTTATAGTCTCAAAGCATTCAAAAAGTGGTCATTCTTTCTGAAGGAGGATTTTGAAGCTAAAGGAAAATTGTTGATATGCAGCGTTACCCTAAATCCTGTCCTTGAGCTCACATTGGACACTACTACTCCTCCTTTGAGAAACTTTTAATATAAAGTAAAAGCCTGTTTACTGAATGCCTGTACTCAATACATCCGTACAATGGAATATTTTTGTCTCCAAATTAAGAAGCTATCTGTCCTAAAACTTCAGAGAAAAGTAAGAATAAATATAGGTAAATAAGTAATCAGTTAATTTATCTCACACAGTAGCCACTAAGAGGGACTAATCAAGTGTTCTAGGTAGAATCAAAGTTGTTGTTTCTTAGAATAATACTTTAAGGACACTGGAGATAGCACACTGCGTACTGTCAGTCAAGGATTCATTCCATGTGAAGTTTATTGGCAGAGAAAGATAACATTTTATCTTCATACATGGTAAACTTACACTGAGGTGCCTAAAACCACAAAGTGAATAACACTTCTAGGCATCACCTTGGTGGCAATTTAAGAAGCTAAGCTCAGTAATGACACGGTAAGTGCATCATCTTCAGAGCAATCTAATTTATATATTCCCTTTCCAGCCATTTATTAGTGTTCATGCATTTTACATTTCTATATATTCTGTTCAAATCATAATATTTTCCTTCTAGTATTTCAAAAGGCATTTTAGACTTGTCTTGCCATTTTGGTTTATATTCTTGTTTCAGTTCCTTAAGTTTAAATGTTTTTCTTGTGTGTTGAATAGGGTATTACAAACCTAGACAGCAATGTGCAAATCACAAACTGTAAAATTCAACCAGTTTCAATGCTTAACTCTCTTCCTCCATCATAATCCCACTGTTTTGTTGACTAAAGCAACCTAACTCTCTTCCTCCACCAAAAAACCCCTGTTTTGTGATAATTGCAACCTTTTCCATTCTTACTATCTCTGTTTAAATTCTTATGCAAAATTATTTGGAAGGTAGGTGTTCTGATACATGAAAGAAATAACATTTTTCTAAATCATGCAGTGGAAGAATTTAATGTTCAAATGTGTCTAAGGTAGAAACTTCATGTCTACACTTCAATAGTATTACTGAATCTGCTGGCCTGAAATGACACACTTTTTCATGGAAAATAGTGTCTCTAATGACTAGGCTGGAGATTATGATTGGTCAATAATGATCAGTAAATGTTAATTGTTTTACATGATTTGGATCATGCTCAGAACATCATTTGCATCATTGCCATTTTAGATATTTCTTTCCATCCTCTTACTTTTTTCTAATGTAATTAATATTAAGATACTTGTCAAGATTTGAAGGATACCTTCTGTCACAGGCGTCATTAAGGACT
Source organism: Poliocrania exsul (assembly GCA_035041345.1). Lineage (NCBI taxonomy): Eukaryota > Metazoa > Chordata > Aves > Passeriformes > Thamnophilidae > Poliocrania > Poliocrania exsul. Next base: position 27,025,236 of record JAWWLZ010000042.1, on the reverse strand, counting down.
TTTGAAATATAGAATACTAATAAAAGCCTCCTGTAGCAAGACATTTAGTTAAGCACTTTAGTGTGTCTCAGTTTAAGATATTACTGATGACGATGTAGACAGTCTCACTTAAGGAAGTATCCGCTTAGTTCTGGTGAAATCAGTTATGGCAATGAAGATGAGGCCCAACAAAATCACATATTCACAGGAAAAAAAATCTAATAAATTAATATCAACATTTCTTATTTACTTTTCTTTCAATAAATGAATTACAGAGACAATAGAGTAATATCATCCATACACTGGGAATGTGTGCAAGTTTAAAGTGTCTGTTTTGAATTCCTGTTTACTCTGCTCTCAAGCAAATGTGAATCATTTTAGTGGAATAGAATTTCAGTCATAAAACTAGTCTGTAAGCTCTGCCTGTAGCATTTCAACCCTAAATGGCCCATACCTCCTCATGATGGAACAGGGCCTCAATGCGACTGTCATGGTGGATGTTTCTGGAAACTGTATTCTTGATAACAGTCCTATTGGTTTAACATCTAAGACTAGTCTCCAGAACCACTGGAGTAGGGCTTGTATGCTTATGGGGGTCAAGCAACTGAGGATTGTGAGTATAATAGTGTTGCATAAATACAAGACTACAAGATAATAAATACAAGCTACTTAAGTGTCATCTAATGTATTTCAGCCTTTCATGACATCCTCTGGCCAGCCTTCTAGCACCTTCTTGACCACTGTGACTGTATCGAAATCCCATGTTGCTGCATGCCTATCCTTTCATTAACTGCTTTTCAAGGTGTTTGCTATCAGATGTAAGGCACTGTGAGAGGCAGAAAAAATAGAAAATATGGATCCTCCATCTGAGGGCATGACTATTTCATGCTATTTTCTTATGTTGGTTCTCTTTTCTTCCTGTGCAACACATGCTATTACAGTCATAATCTCTCTTTATATAATGACTTCTGTTAAATGGGCAGTGACTACAGATAGTTACCTCAGATGGGATTGTTCCTTACAGAAAGAGAATAAACAGACAATGTTAAATGTCATTTAGTTGTACCTATTGACTAATGTTGACAAATAATGAACTTAAACAAACACTCTTCTTTTTTATGAACATTTATGTAATTTATATAATACCCAAGAATGTTACTTATTATGTCTCAATATTTTTTCAAGAGGCCAAGGACAGGTATGTTGTGTACTATCAGAGAATTAGTCCAGTATTTACTGATAGTTTCTTCAACAGTAAAGTCTTCTCAGCAGTAATGAAATATCCTGTAATATTTTGTCTCTGTTTCTGGGCATCTTGCCCCATATAGTTTATTGTCTGTCCTTTGCCTGTTTCCAAGTCTTCTTATTCAAACTAAAAAGGAGTTCTAGTCAAGGGTGTTTTAAGAGAAAGGCAATCTGTGGAATGGGAGTAGAGGATGCCCGAGACACGGGCGTGCACTGACAGTGCATACACAGCTGTTAATTCTTGCATGATTCTCTTTCTAAAATATAACAGTCCCTGACTAGAAACAGTTTTTGACTCTGTAATGTAATTTGTGGAGGCAGGAGTTCTTTGCCATTCTTGATTGGTCAACTGGGGCAAATTGAAACTAACATATGCTGGGATTGAATGGTCATACCTCCGTGGTGTCCCTTTTTTTTTTTCAAAAGGGCTGAAAGTTCAAAAATCAGAAATGTTTATGTTTCCTGCTGCCCCCAAACCCAAAGTACAGTCCTCTTGCTTGTTAGCAGAAAATGCAGGTGGGTTCCCAGATTAACTCAGGTCATTAAATATGCAAATTCAGGATTTAGATCCATGGGAGTTTTTAGAAACCATTTTGGCTTCTAGCTCTGGAAACAGACATTTGGGACTTGTGGGGTTCTGTCATCTCCAACATTCAGAAAGAATTTGTGAATTAGGAAAGCTTATAATTTTTCAGTGGTGATATTATGTACCATGCACTGGTATTCAATTTCACAAAATTACGTGACCATTTAGAGATGAACATGTTAGTCTATTACACCGTGTTAATAAATACAAAAACCTGCTATCTACTGATTTATCATGATGCTCACAGTTGTGCTATAATTTATGACAATTTACTTACCAAATAAAGCATGCATATTGTTTTCAATTTATTTGAGTTCCCAGGAGAGTAGTAACACTATTTTAGTTAATAGGCTAAAAACAATAAGAGAGCTAAAGCTGGAGGGTTTCTAGAGTTTCTGGAGAGATGTATTTCAGTTTGAACCACAACAATGACTTGTGGCGTAAATGTACTAATGTATCATTTACAGACTGTGTGAGCAATTCAAAAATTCTCCGAACAATCAAAGCATTGATATTTAAATAAACTGTAAAAAAGAACACAAAAAGATAGAAATATTTGCATTTAAACATCACATTTTCTGAATGATTAATTTGCTTGTTCAATTACTACCTTCCTGTAGATATCTTTTAATTGGTACTTCCACATTTCATTTTTCAAAGTGTATATCTCTAGCACAATCACTTCCATGCTTTCTGAACAGCCTGACCATTGGTTGTGACCGTGACTTCCTAGGAGCAGCCATCTCGCTCTGACTTTAGCCAAGTTGTACACTTTGAGGAAGGTTTATGCTGTGATTAATTTATCTAAATTTACCTTTCTGTCCTCAACTCTCTTACTAGTTTTGCTGGGCTTGCTTGCAGTGGGAAAGGGGATCTCTTACTGCTTCATGCACCAGCTCCTTTCCTACAGCTGCCACCTTTAATCTGATCTGTTTGCTTTCCTCAGGGACTTGTGCTCAGAGGGAACACGCATCTTTCCTTAACTGACTTACAATGCAACCATCCTCTCCTGGACCAAAGACCCTGCCCTCTCTCACCTGCTGCTAACCACAATGCATAGTAAGAGATCTGCTTGACACAAACAAACTACTGCAGGGAGTTTTGTCTCCCACTTAAGCTATAATGCAGGTGGGCGCAATCTGAAAGATACAAAAATAAATGGCACTATTTTGCAGCAGCTCTTTGGTGTTTCCATGTGAGTGCTTTAGGCTGTATTAAAGTTCACTGGATTTTGCAAACACAATGAAATCTTGTTTCCCTAGACATTGCTGTTGTGCAGCAATTGTAAGCTATATCACATCATTCATTTTTCTTTACTGCCTGTACATACCTAGGGAGCAATAGATCTACCTGATCTGTTGAGGAAAGATGTACCTGGATGTCCAGGTATGAGTCAGCTATGCAGTTGTGCAGGACATCAGTTGACAATGATTGAATCAGAAGCCATGCAGCTGCATTAGTATTGTTGTGGCAATTAGTATTGCTGTTGTATGGCCACAAACACATCTGCTTCTAGCTAATGGCCTGGAGCTGGTTTGCATCCTTTCACCCGGTCATGCTGTAAAAAAAAAACCTCATTCTGTAAAGCACCAAATGAAGGCAACCCATAGTCATACAGGCATATTTTTAAGACTTGTATTATGCTCATACTTACTAGAAACAAGTGAAAAATGCACGTTATAAAGCTCTTGATAACTGAAGCCAGAAATTACTGGACAAGAGGCAACCTAAGGCAACATTCTCTTCAGAGAAAAGAAATATGTTCAGTTTCTTTTCCAAACAATTATTTATCTTCTTTTTATTTCACTATGCTACTCACCAGTTCTAGCCATATCAATGGACGAGGTGTTTTGTATTCTGTGTAATTTTTCTATGCACAAAAGTAAATTTTGCAATTCAAAAAAATAAAATTGAAAAGTCAATGGTAATGTTATGTTATTTTTAAGAATAGTGTCTCACTGGTTGCTATTTTCCTGCCAGTTTCAGCATCATGCACTGGTGGCATAAATATGTAATTTTTAACCATGACTAATATTTGCATTAATTTTCATTCTATAACAAATATTATCCCAGATTTTTTAACTAAGAATTAGCTGAAATAAATTTAGAAATAGAACTAAATCAAATTTTTTGTTCAAGTCTTTAATTTTCAAATGTTTCCTCATTCTTATTAATATTCCTATTGTTTCTGAAGAGAAACAGAACTTATATCAGCATTACTGCGCAAGGAGGTTGCACTTAGCTATCTCTATGGAAAATAACAACTCTAATCAGACTTGTCTTGAAAAAGAATGAGGATGACTTTTTCATCTGAAAGTCAAATTTGAAAAGTAGAAACTTTAAGCTCAAGTAAATTGAGTAACCAAGTTATAACAATGGCTCTTTAAAAGTGACTGAATCACAGAATTATAGAATGACTGGGATTGGAAGACACCTCTGTATATCATCGACTCTAACTCCTGTGCTCATAGCACAGCCAGCTAAAGCAGATTGCTAAGAAAGGTAGACAGAAGGATTTTGGATATCTCCAGGACTAGAGAATGAAGTTTTTGATGTTTAAGCGGAATTTTCTCTCTTTCAGTTTGTGCCTATTTCCTCACTTGGCACCTATGACAGCAGTTTGTCTCAATCTTCTTTAGTTCCCCACCAGGTATTTATATACATGGGTAAGGGGTCCCTTAACATTCACTCCTTAAGGCTGAACAACATAAGCTCTCTCAGCTGCACTTTGTATGTCAGATGCTCCAAGACCCTAATTGTGACTGAACCTGTTCCAGTATGTCCATGACTCTTGTACTGGGATATGCCTTACTAGTGTTAAGTAGAGGGGAAGGTTCACCTCCCTCAAATTGCTGGTGAAAACCTTCCTAATATAGTCCAGGAGCCTTCTTCTCTGCAAGGGCACATTGGTGGCTTCTGACCAGTTGTCTACAGGGATTCCCAGGATCTTTTCTGTAAAACAGCTCTCCATCTAGTTAGCCTCTACTGTGTGTACTGATGCACAAAGCTATTTCTGAATAGGTGCAGGACTTGGCATTTTACACTGTTGCCCTTCATCTGTTTCCTGTCAGCCCACCTCTCCAGCCTGCTGAAGTCACTCTGAATGGGAGCATTCCCATCTGATGTAGCAGCCACTCCTTCCAAGTTTGCACCATCGCACTTGTTGAGAATACAGTCTGTCTCGTTGTTCAGGTCATTAATGATGAGATAAGACACTACTTTCCTGGAATGAGCCCCTTGCGTACACCAGCAAGGGCTGAACCTATCGGGCTGATCAGACCTAACTTCCCAGTCAGTACATGATGACTATTTGCAAACCCTTCTTGGTGATCAAATCTTAATAGATTTGGAAATGGCTTCCAGGATTATTTGCCCCATCAGCTTGCAAGCAATCAAGGTGAGGCTGACCACACTAGAGTTCCCTGGATCTTCTTTCTTGCCTTTCTTGAAGACAGAAGCTTTCAAGTCCTCAGGAATCTCCTTCAACTGCAAAGACTTTTCAAAAATAGTTGAGAGTGACCTAGAAATGGCATTAGTCAGCTCCCTCAGTACTGACCATGGATCCATCCTATCAATATACAATATATATTCAGATTGTAAATAAAGAACAATTTTCTGAAAGTGTATAAAGCACTCCGTGTTAGAAAAAAATCTGGAAATTGAAACATAAAGTGTTTTGAAATGAGTGATTTTATTCAATCACAGCTATTCATGGTAAAATAGAAGTTACTATAGCACAGTGCTTTCTAAAAATCAAGTTTACCCTTAAAAATTTAAAATGTATTCATATCTTATACAGAAACGGATTGTGCTTATACCGCAAAGACTGAAATTATTCGGAATTTCAGGTTAGTACAGACTGAGTCTGGCTTCTTGGTGAGAGGTCTCTGACACAGATAGAACTGGTATTGCAAGGAGTGTGTGAACTTCTGATAACTTTTCCAATAGAATATAACACTTGGCTTTTGACCCAGAAGTGCCAAAGTGATTTTGATTTCCTAAAAGAAATTCTTTCTTCACAGACTGTACTGCCATAATTTAGATCACTGGCAGTTTTAAAGTAGGAGCACTTGAACAGAAGTGACTGTTAAAGAGAAGAGACCAAAATGGTAGTTGATAGTGGTTTGTTCCTTTCAAATGGAGTAAGGACATGTCTGTGAACTCCACATCTGTATTTCTGCCTGCTGCAGGTGTCCTGAACTTCCTGATACAAATTCTTTTATTCCACATGTGAACTGCTACCAAGAATCCGTACTTGAAATAGAATGAACCACCTTGACATTGTTAGATCAATTTTAATTTTGTCCTAGTCAATCTGCTGTCATTCCCTATCATTGGCCATTGTCAACTTTTCCCAGTAAAATAAAAATCTTAATATCTTGGGTCAACATGGACTGAAATATGCTACCATAATTTATATGTGTTTGGCATTTTCTGAGCACAGCATATGGCAAATTTTCTGCTACCTTGGATAATGGGAAAGCTAGCACATAGGATGCTTCACAACTCTTGGAGAGGACAGATCTGGTTCAGTAAAACATAAAAGACTTCATAGGTTCTTCAGCACCTCTACATGGTCAATAGTGTCTAATGTAAAAATCAGAAAAAAACAGAAAAAAAGTATTGTTCCTGAATTACTTTAGTAGTTTAAAATGTTTAAAATAATTACTGTCTCTAATACTGTTCTAAAACTTCTTTCATCTATCTGGGAGTAATTCTTTGCAGTACTACACTCTAAGTAAGAATTACTCACACTGAACTTGTCAATGTACACTAGACTAAAAGTAGTATAATAAATACAAATATCTTCCCAGAACGGTATTGATCTTAAGCCAGTACAGTGAAAGCACTATAGGGTTCCTAAAAGAAATACATGGATTGTCTATGTACCCAGCAGCTTGATTGATTTTCTGTGCATTAAATGTTGCCAGTTACCTGAGGACTGAAATGATTCTGCAGAAATGGCCTTGAGAAAGCCTTAATAAATGAAGTTACAAACACAGGCATTATGGCAGCTGAAAAATGAAAAAGTACTCTTTTCAATATGTTGCTACCACTCTCCTTACTGCTGAGCAAAAAGATAACTGTCACCAAATTGCTCTACTCAGCTCTCCTTTCACCTCAATGCAAAGGGTGGCTGTTGGTTGCTTTTCTTTCTTTCTGCCATCTGGACAGATAATAAACCACACTTTCTTGATCTTTCTACTTAATATCTCAAACCCTCAGCCTACTTCAAAATCACTCTCCAGAACCCCAAGGAAAGAACCAAATCAGACTGCTGCCAATATTTGTTTGATGAAATACATCCTTAGAAAACAATGGCAGTGCTTCCTAGAGATGATTCATTCTAAGAATACTACAGTAGCTAGCCTGGTAATACTTGCCTACAGGTAAAAATGACACCAAACACCCACACCATGGGAAATCTAATTACTGACATGACCTCTCAGTAGTTCATAGATAGTAGAAAACCACTAGTCTAGCTGAGAAAACAATACTGTACAGTTCTATATATCAGTTAGAAACATGGCATTGCCTCTACAGAGAATGTGTTGCATTTTGTTTGCAGAATAATTATTTTGATCTCATCAACTACATGCAATTGTTATTTATTAATATCAGATCACCTTATATTCCATGACAATTGCTTTTGAGTTACTGTTCACTGCTGTATGCCATCTCATTTGATGAGACAGTATCACCTTATTAGAATGCACCTAGGAAAGTGTCACTGTGGCCAGGGCACTTCTAAAATAGTTGAGACAAATTAGTATTGTCAAACCCAAGAGAGAGATTATAAATTCCCCTTTAAACTGCCTTTGAGTCTTCCAAGGACAATTTAACCCCTGCAGATTCAGCTGGCTGATGCTTTAAAGTATCTCACACTGTCATTCTGTAAAGTGTTTTAAATTGTTTTTTTAAACTCATATTCCTTTTGCATACTATTTCTTTATCTGTAAAAGAAAAAATAATATTACTTCCAGTTTATAGATGTTATACATAATAAATACAGATGTAAACAGCATTGTCAAGGGAAGAAAATTTAAGTAATTTGAAAGTATAATAGTTATATTTAGCCAATATATCTAGAGAACCGGATCAGTTGAATTAATCACCATTCAGGTTCAGTTTCATCGCCAATAATTTATTTTGAAAGTGGGAGACCTACAATATAGAATATTTGTTTCCTTTTAGACTGAATTGTATTCAAATTCAACATATAGAACTCCAAAGGAATCCTCATTTCAAGTACAAGGCAGTCTTAATGATTCTTATATAAGAAATTCATGATGAACATAAACTACAGTGTCCAAAACACCTCCTGCAGTGACACTGCCCCCAAAATTTCAGCTTTTTTTACATCAGGCTAGTGCAAACTTAAATGATGTTAACATTTTTACAACACACTTTCGTAGCTTCTCAGTGTGAGGGGTCTGCAAATTAGATCAACAAGGGCACCCTTCACACACCTTACCTCACTCAGTGGACTCAATAGGAAATGTTTTTGCTCCTTGCTCCCACATAAATCTCCACTTGTGTCTAGTCACCAAGCATGCTGTGAGAGTATCCCTGTTCTCCCCCGTCTTTGTACATGGAGCACTGGCTTGATGTATCTTTCTACTGCTTGGGAACCAGTTTCTTGTGCGTTGTTTCTGACCCCATGAAAAGCTGACACACAAAAACAGATGAGGCCTAAAAAGATCCAGATCATTACTGACACTGTTGTATTAGACTTCTGGATTTTTGTCTTTCAGTGTGAAATTGATCACACAATGAAAATTTGTTTCACAACAGTAAGAATTCCATGTTTCTCTCTTCCATAGCTATAATTTGCACCTGGTTACAAAATATGAAGAACTGGATCTTGAAAAAGACACCAAGTATTTAAAGACTTGCTATAAATGTCTCGGCCCAAATATCTGGAGCACATTCATGGAATTAAAACATTACATAGAAATATGATAACTCAGTAGAAATTCTACTGATGAAGAAATTAATTTCTTCTTCAAAAAAACTACTCCTCTCTGAGTTTAATATATAATTTGTGAAAATTTTAGAATTTGAAACCAAATACTTCTCTTGATCTATACGAGTTATTTAAAAAAACATTTAGAAATTTCAAATCTTTAGCTGAGTATGCAAATTTATGCTAAATTGGACCATCATTATAATTTAAAATACCTATAGAACAGAAATTCTAAATTTTGAGAGAACAACACTATGAAAATATTTAGCAACATTTTTTCTTCCTTTTCTGAAACAAATTTGATATTATTTAAAGGGACTAAAATAAGATTCAAGGAAGCAAGTAGGCAAGAAACCTTGACTGAAGTAAGGCTGTCAGACTTATTCTGATTAAAGTCAAAAAGAAAACTATCCTTAACCTCTAGAATATTCCTTCTGTAACAGAGAATTCTCTATCACCTAAAGTAATTACTTGTTTAGAAACACTAACATTTTCATAACTGGTTTTAAAAATAATATGGTTTAAGGGAGCACAGCTAAACACTTCAATAGTCCTGGGCTCTCCAAGAGTTTTGTATTCCCAAAGGTTCATTGCTGACGTGTAAACTTTATGTTGTGCAACGTGCTTGTAGTTGGGGAAAAGTTGGGATTGCAGATGAGGCAAGCTGAGGGAAGTAAAGGCAAAGGATGATCACGCTTTGAAAATAACTGTTGCTTGCCCTTTTTTTAAATTCCATCCCAAGCTTACTATTTGCAATAAACCTACTTATACATTTCTATAACTTCATGACTGCTTAGTTTTCTGGTAAAAATAACTAATGTACCTAATAATTAATATAATATCCAATCTCACACTAGGCAACTTAGGACTGGTTATTTGACAATAATAGGTGTATTTAGTTCAATCTTGTCAGGATATTTTTGAAGTCCAGAATGAATTAAGGAAAGCAAGGAAATAAAAGTTAAAGTTTGCTCATAAATTCAGACCAATGAAACAGACTTCTTCAGTGGATATCGATTTGTGTCCTAGGCAATCTAAGGAGGTGTTTTTTAGACAGAAGGAAATTACTTTGTATATAAAAAACAAGTAAAAAGGTAACTTGCATTATGTCTGGTTACCCAAAGGAAACAACTGATCTTGTAGAATGAATAAGAAGTACAGGAAATATAAGAGATTTCCTAACAGTTTGTTTACATGAGAAACAAGCAACAATTTCCTTTTTAAATGAAAGAATTTGGTTATACTATAAATTTAGTATGATTCTTGAGAAAATATCAGCAATACATTCTCTCATTTCCTCCCCCACTTATTCTGCACTAGTAAAGATAATTTTAAGTGGATTTCAGTTTCTTACTGTTGAAAATATATTAACAAACGCTTGTTAGAATAAAATTGCTTAGAAACATTCAAAATCAAATAATAATTGATCATGAACTCAAATTTTAAATTTACAGAAATTTTCTACTTAGACGTTCATATCTCTGTTACTTCCATCTTTCTCAGACAGGGCAAAATGAAAGACAGCCTTGACATAAGGACAGTAACCTAGGAGTCATCAGTGTGGACAATAAGTACCTGTACTGGCTGAATGAACTTGGATAAATTTTTATGATTAAGTCTAAAACTCAAATTTTATTTTGAAGTGAAAGAAGGGATTCATAGCCCTCTGTCAAGTTCACAAAATCAAGATACTGGCTAAAGGATTGTTTACTATCATTTACAATGCTAACATCAGGGGAATAAAATCATTCACTTCCCCACAGTTTAAGTACCAATCCACCTTCAAGACAATAATTAAATATCTAATGTCATTCCTTTCAGTCCAGGGAGACCTATGTTAAATGTTTCATCCCTCCATACAGATTGGAAGCTGTATCTCCCAAAAGAGTCTTTTAATCATCAAGAAGATGAGCTGAGGGACCCTCAATCTGCCTGCTTGGTACTGTTCCACTTTGCCTAAGAAAATATGTATTTTCCAAAAGGATTGATTTAATTGCACTTATTAGAGCACTCATCCTTGAGGGCAAAATCAGGATTCCAGTTCCATCTTCCACTGATATTTCGCTCATTTGTGTTGGAAAGGGAAAGCTATGTTTCCCTTCACCTTTTTGTGTAAACTCACCACTTATATAATCAGTTTCTCATGGTCTTTCGCTGAGTCAATATTTAATTACTCTATGTAAGCGAAAGAAGTTCAACAGAAAAAGAAAAATGGGAACATCCAAATTATTACCAGCTACTAGCAGCTACAAGTACTTAATATTATGGGTTTCTCTATTAAAAGTCAAAAATCACAGAATGAGAATGGAAAAGAACAAGATATTCTGTATCCAGAAAATGATATTTACTTTTTATTTGAAAGATTTTTCAAGGCACCATTGTCAGTTTAATTCTGCTCTCTTTGTACCCTAATCTGTGCAGTGTTCTTGGTGGATGTTTTGCTTAAGCTGCATGGATAAGTACTTAATGTACTCGTCAAAGTACTCAAGGTAGACACATCTGAAACAGTTTTAGACATGACCAGAAATTCTCTAGGAACCTAAGGAAATTTAATGTTTGAAATTTACTTCCCAAAGGACTTCAGCTACCTTAAGCCTTAAACTTGAGGTTTTGGCATGCAAGTAGGAATTTAAATTCCTGAAGTATTTTATGATCCAGTACTTATATTTCCTATCGAGTGCTTCAATCTTCAGGAATTCTATCTTAAGGAAAGAGTAGAATTTCTCTAGTACATAAGTATTGTGCAAATGTATTGAATCTCACAAAATTTAAGGATCAGGTATAAGGAAATGGAAGAAAATGCCAACTATATGAATATTAATAAAAGACAACTGCTACTGTGATATAGCAGAATTTATATTGTTGTATTACAGAATGTTTTACAGTTGCCAGTAAAAAGTCTTATAATAACAACACCTTTACAGTTATTACAAGATATTTTTCTTCATATTCTTGGGCTTTGCAGACATAAACTAATATATTATCAACAACAGCATGAAATAATATGGCCATAAAGGAAATGGGATAAAGTTTGGAAATAGAGGTTGCACTTAGATGCTTCTTTTTGCAGTGACTCAGTAGTTAATGCTTTATTTCAGTGTAATATGAAAATATTTCCAAGACGGTAAAATTCTATATCTAGAGTAGTCATTGGGTCTCACAAAAATCAAGTGATACTCAATTTTTTCTAAAAAAAAAAAAAAAAAAAAAAAAAAAAAAGGAACATGCAGCATATCTGCATTAGTCAAGGGCATACTGATAATGAGAAGATAACACTAGAAACAGAAAACATAACCTTTGCTTCAAACTCAAAATTAGGGCTCAGCTACCTCTATGTCCCAAGAGGAGGTGGCTCTCGGAGGGTAGAGATGGGCATGGAAGTTCTGCAACAGTTTTTAGTTATGCCAAAAATTGAACCTTTATTTGCTCAGCTTTGCAAAAGAGCCTTAATTTGAGCCATGAAAAACATCTTGAGCAGACGAAAGATGTTCATCTTAACTGCCCTCAGCGTTGAAGTCTTGCAGTACCATGAATACTGACAGTAGCTAATAAGGAAAATGACTAGTAGGTGACTGTTAAACAAAATGGGCTTATTGCTTGACATTTTGACATCTTCATTAAAACAGATTTATGCTAATTATAGAGACAACATCACTAGATTTACAGACCTAGAGTAATAAAAGGCAAAGTTGCTCTTTACTCAACAGAAGACCCATTGTAGAGATTTATATTAGGAAGTCACTTCATCTTCTGATTAATTAACAGCATGGGCTCATTCAATTATTTCTTTCTATTTTCATATTTATTTTACTCTCACTGCTCCATAAGTCATGCTGATTTCAAGACTGAAGCACTTTGTGGAGTTTGAATTTAAACTCAGATGATTGAAAAAGAAAACTACATACATTTAAAGTTAATTTCTCTGTGATTGCTTCTGTTTACATGGGGCTTTTTATACAATACCTACTTACCAGGATTTCTAAAGCTCTGAATAAGAAGTATGTCTGGCTGCTGGGGAAACAAATTACTCTTTATTCTCTTTATTTTTTAACCTCATTTGCAAAGCATTATTCCAGATGTTATAGTTTTGTCAGCTGTAAGATAACCTAACAATTCTACTGTCTCTCTCTCTCTCTATATATATATACATATTGTGCCACTGCATTGATTAATTCTTTAAAAAATCTTAAACACCCTTGGGAAAGAAGGATGTTGGATAATAATAATGCAATACTAATTGTTCACATATATCATCCCTGATAATAGGGAACTGGTGACACAGGGAACCAGAGTCCTCCATGATCCCAGAAGTCATCTTTTTTTGAACCAATTAAGAAGAAAAGAGATCAGAAAAAAGTTATTGTTTTATCTGGGGACAGAAGTTTCACCAATTCAATCTGTGGTTATTTCTTGGATTAGTTGCCTACATAAGGCAATATATATGTATATTGCAAGTACCTGTAACTGGATTTAGAAGAGAAGTTAAGCTAAATTTCTTGTAGTTTTGTCCTTACTTGGTCAACCCTCATCATGACAGATGGTGATGAGCAAGCAATTCAGCAACATCCCTAGTTATTATAAGGAATACCAGTCTTGTTGGTTAATGTCACACAAAGCAGTGTGTAACCAGTCATAGCTCTTTACAGCCATTTGTTCTTGCTCGATATGAGTAGACTATTTTGGTATGGACTACATATTTTATATACCAAATACTTTATTGTATCCAGTCTCCATGGGGAAGATGGGTATGAATAGGACATAATTAATGATTAATTTGTAGTAAATAATATTACATCTTTATTCTTCACAGATTCTTCAGAGGAAAACCAGGCATTTTAAATTCATAGAAGTATTGGCAATGAAGGGGGTTTTACATAAAATTTTAAGGGACTGGAAGATAAGAGTAAAAATATTTCTTCAAGAATGCATTGTAGATGCAGAATTAGAGTTATATGATACATTGCATCTCTTCCTTTGCTATTCCTCCACAGATGAGATTCATAACTCAGAGGTTATATTCATGCTGAGCTTTTTAATACACAATATACTGATGATTCTGTGTCTTTAAATAAGCATCTGTAAAAGAAGGTACCTATGGGTCAGATGGTCAATACCAGCATCTGGTCACTGACAGTGGCCAGCAGGACATGTTCAGTGAAGATCAGGTAGTAAAGAGTGATTTTTTCCCCCCCAGAATTTTCTCAGAATTTTCTGTGATGTGTGGCTTAGAAAACTCCAGGGCCAGAAATGAAAGAGATAGTGATTTTACTGATCTATATCATACCTTCTTTCCATCACCTTCATCCTAGCTTGAACAATCCTAATCAATCCTTGTACAGAGGCAGGTTGCCTATCAATAAAATGTCAAATCCATACAAGTAGATTTTGTCTTTTGATAATTACTTCATCCTTTTATATATTTATTGTATTTCTTCCTAACATTTCTCTTGTTATAATCCAAAGGTTTTTTTGAATGTAGAGTAACATATAAGATCTGGCTTTAGTTGTACGAGAAAGAGTACTCTCAAACATAACCTTTAGTTGTATGTACTATGTTTAGTTCATGTTCCATTCTCTTTGAGATATAAGTTCTGCAAAACCCTGGAATTAAAAAAATTACTTATTCAGTCAGTAGTTGTCAGCACTCAACAATTACCTCTGGAATACTTTTGACCTATAAGTTCTTAGACAATCACGGTATATTACATGCTACCTTCTCATGCCAATAATAAAGGCAAAGCAAAATTTTATCACATATTAATGTGTAATTTTTCTCTACTAGATATTCCATATATTGGAGAATCATTAGAAATTATTTATTTTCAAAGCTAACTTATTGTGTGATAATTGTTTTGTTATTTTCAACCCTAATTAAGGGTATGATATAATTTATCAAGATAAACATATTCAAAGCATTACTGGAGAAAGCAGCTATCAGTGGTATATTTTCTGATTTTGAAACATTAAATTATTTTAGCCAATAATATATTAAAAGTATTTTGTTATGAGTTGTTCTTGTGACTTTTAAGTGACTTAATATTTAATTTTAATTGCTTGTGAAACAAAGATTGAGAGGCTTAAAGTACTTAATCTCCATTACGTGTACTTTCTAAGATGCTATTTGAACATTTGGTACACCAATAAAAAGTTTCTATTTAAGCTGAAGCCCACATCCAGTCTGGTGTTAAAAAAACAGAGCAGTATGTCATTCAGTGGAAAGATAAAATGTGAACATTTTTATTCCCCAGATATGGAACTATAGCATGAAATTTTGTGTAAGCAGCTGAGGGATCCCCCTGTGCCTTCCCCTTGGTGAGAATAAAAAACATTCAGCATCACACTTTTGTCCTTAACCAAAACTATACATATATTCTAAATATAGTTAACATATGGGTCACTTTTTCCACACAGAAATTTTTGTTAGCTCAGAAATACTTAGCATGTCACTAGTTTCTCAAAATTTTCAGGCTTCTGCTAAGACTAAAAGAGTTCTACTGACCATTTAAAAAAATACACGTACAAGAAAGCTGAGTCTAGATAACTGAGTGAGGTTTAGTGTAGAATATAGTCAGTTGGCCAAAAAGAATTTGAGAAAAGAGAATACTTACAAGTGAGATGTCATATTCAAGAGTTTTTCTAATGTGTACATGAGTAGGAAGAGAATGCAAAATTAGGTCTCTGTTAGCTACAGTCAAAACAGGTTTTTTTAAGTAATTGGAATACAGCTGAACTTAACTGTGAATTCTCTATTTTTGTTGTGTCTTCCGCCTTGAATTGTGTCCTTTGTCACAATGATCTTGTAGTATGATCTCCACTTTGTATTATGCTAGAGAGAGAAATGATACCCTGGATAAGTAGAATTTGATTGCATTAAATATCACAGTGGACAAGAATTACGGATATTCTGCTTCCAAACTGCTGATATCTGTAACATAATTACATGCAATGCATTTAGAATAGATATAAATCTTTTTAATATTACTGAAACAAAACATCCCTTGGAATAGTGGGAAGTTGTGAACCATCTTAACTTTCCAAATATCTGAGAAGCTGAAGATGTAATAATACTATCTGGAACCTATGCCCAGACCTGGGTGTGGAGGTGATGGAAATCACACAGAAGCATTCTCATGTTTATAATAAAACTGTGTTAGGATGAAGCCATACACCGCCCCTCCCAAAAACAACAACAACAACAACAACAACAAAGGAAAAATACTTTGTTTGACAAAGAAAACAGTGTTTTACAGGTCAGAACACAATCAAATAAGATACAAATTGTCAGAAGTCAAGCAGAACTAGATTCAACAAAGTAAATTATCGAAGAACAGAGCAGAGTGTATGCAGTTGTTGAGCTTTCCACTTTCTATACTTTAAAAAGTAGATGTTTTCAACAAATAACTGGCATTTACAAATTGATAGATTCTAAAGCACACTGGAAAGCTTTTGTTTGTTTAGAGGGTTTGGGATTTTTTTTTTCAAGTTTCTTGATGATATGTTCCTCCTTTGCTCTCTGGATTATAAATGCTTGGGTGGAGATGGCATGTAAGAAGAAAAAATAAATGGATCAGCTTCCAGAGTAAGGCTTTGCAGCTATGATTTTGATATCTATGAAGTAATGTGTGTATATAAAATGCCCTGAAATGGAGCTATGGTATCCAGGACTTTAGAGGCATTGCCTGTCCTAATACCCTTTCTCCTCATTCCTGTCTCCTACTCACAGAAATTGATGTGGTGTTGGATGTTAGTACAACTTTCTTCTTGGACCAGACCTTTCTTTCCATTGCTTTGGAGACTCAGTCATGGTATGACAGTGTGGGGGCTGCAGGGAGATGGGTGGCAGCTACCTTCATGGTCCCAAAATCCCTGTCCCTAACATATCTGAAAATTTTTATCTGAAGTTCTCCCTGTTATTTCCTATTCAACCATATCTATTATGAAATTTGGAAGATAACATGGCATAAGAGATAAAATTGGGAGTGATAGTTCACCATGAAATGTTACCTGAAAACCAAGAAATGAAACAGTCTTCTGCAAAAGCAACTTTATAGAAGCAGTGTATTTTGGAATATAAATAATTATATTTTTAAGAGCTTTAAAATATCAAACTTTCACATCTTGTCAAACTTCACAAAGTCTGGGGTTGGTTCAAATCTCTATTTAGCTGCCATGTATTTTTCCCTTTTATTTCCTTTTCCATCATTTTTTATTACCAAGACTTGAAGAATTGTTATCACAAAAACATAACTGGCCACTTGAATCAACTTGCTTTTCTGTCAAGAATGTCTCAGCAGTAGCTTTCATTCTTTCATTGAAGGATTTCTTTTCAAGTCAAACGGAAAGCCTTATTTTATAAAGAAATACCTTACTGTTTTATAGCTCAATTTTCCCGTGCTTCTGGAGAGATAGACTTAAGAGTTGAAGGCACTTGGCACCCTGCAGGAGGCACTCTGCACAGCCGAGGCCAAAATCATTAAATACAGTACTTTTTATAGTGCACATACAAAAAATATTGGCTTTGAGCTTTGTTTTTTTGCATCTGTACAATATTCCATTTCCTAGTAATGTTTTCACAAGTGCTGTACTTGCTATACTGTAATTGAGGGTAATTGGGTTGATTTTTAGCCTGCTTCTCTAAATATCATAGAAACCTAAGATCACAAAATATAATGATAAATGGTCACAAGACCATTTAAGTGGTGTCACAAGAAGAGGATTTATTCTTTTATCTGTTAAGGAATGTCTATTTGAGGTACAGTGAATATTGCATATTTTTAAATTTTGTTTTCAAATACATCTGTAAAGTTTGTTACATTATTATCACTATCATCGTTATTATTATATGGATCAGAATAGATGGCAAAGAGGACCAGAAATGCCATGCACTCTGGTCAGCTGCAACTCTGTAAGTAAAATAACATGGGAAAGTGAGGTGAAAATAAAGAGGATGGGGAATGATGTGTACACCGGTGGGAAAGTTACATCAAGACCACCTGAGGTGATAGGAATAGAAATTAGTGAAATGAGAGTTTCATAGGCTAAGAACAAAGAGGGAAGAGGTGTTTTCTAAGGAAAGCAATTTCAGAAACACTGCTGGGTGCATTGCACAGTCTTAGGTAGAACAATAGATAATGGCAGAAGACAAAGAGAGAATCCAGAGCCTAGTGAGCAGTGGATCAGAAAGCCTCAGCCAAAGAAACAGAGAGAACCTGGGAAGGCAAGGATGATCAAGGCAGGGAAACCCACAAAAAAAGCACAGGCACTTTTCCTGCTACCAGGAATCCCATCTATGCTTTGTCTAACTATTCAGGTGCCCACAAGCACCACATTTTTGCTTACAGCTTCCTTTACATGCCAGATCACATTTCCCAGACATATGCAGCATTGGTGCATGTGGTACACTGAAAGTTTTAATCTCTGACATGGAACCTAAATCTGTTAATTTAGAAAAGCTAATTTTTAGTATTTTGATGTCATTGGACAGGAAGGGAGGAAAGATTGTCTTAAGTGAGAACATGATCAGGGGCATCTGAAATGTGTGGAAAAGAAGACACAGAAAACAGTGTACTGTAAGGAAAAGAAATAAAGGAAACAACTAGAAATACAAAACAACTAGAAATAAAAACAAGAGAGTATAAAAGTGATAGAATAAACCAGTGAATTCAATTACAGAGCCAAAATACTACCAAAAATACTACATGGATTTATATACAAGATAAGCTACTTCAAATTCAGAATTTTTCTTTAATTAAAAGTATAGATTAAATTACATTATGAATAAAATATACAATTACTTTTTAATAAAAGGTAGAAATTTTGAACTTCATATAGATCTATTTAAAATGTATTTTGAGGGACAAAATGTAAGCATTTTAGTAGGAAAAAAAGGAAAAAATAACGGTTTAAGAAAACTTTCAAACTAGATTGTAAAATTACTTCATTTAAAACTACTGCAGTCTCATTTTAATTTCTTAAAAATATTGTTTTAAAATAACTTCATCTTTGTATGGTTTTGCTCCCATTTAATATTTATGTTGTTTCAGAAAAATTGAGCTTGCATTGTTTCTATTTTATTTTTCATTTTGCAATGGTTAAAACAGGTTTCTATTCTGGATGTAAGCTTTTTCCTTTTTTAATAACATTTTTTTACTTCAGTTTCTTTTTGAAAGTGTCACTTGTTTGATATCATAATATACTGGAGAAGAAACATAGACAAGTACTCAGGATCTTTATAAGTAACAAATCCTACATTATTTTTAAATTATTAAATAAAGTGAAATAGACAGGAAACTTGAGCTTCTCTTTTGTTACTTCTTTGTTTCAGTTTCCCCTTTCCTGGGAGAACATGTGATGATAGCACACAATGGTTGAGACACCCTGAGGGTGCCTGAGAAGTAAAGGTATTCAGGAGTAAACAGTGCAAGACCAGCTATTTTAGTATGTCCGGTACAATAACAGAATAAGTTCAGAATGTAAAGGAAATTGCTTCACCTTTCTTAGAGCAAGTGTGTGCAGATAACCTCTGGATGTGTTTGGAAGTGGTTGAATATATCATGCTTGGTAATATATTTTCTGAAAACTGAGATGTCCAGTCAAGGAGGTTATGGTGCAGAATTGCTATTACTATTTTTTATTATCTGCTGATTGAACAAACAGAGATTTCCAAAACTTTATTTTTGTTTTTCATTATACCATGCATAGTTTTCGTGAAGGTTGCATGGACTGGAAGTAGAAAGAAATTTCTTATTCAATAAATCCTGGAAGTATTAGCGGGTCAGAAAAATACACTATAAATTAAGAGAGATTTCTTAGTGGAACGTAGTATAAAGGGCTATACATTTTTACCATCCTAGGTATTTAAACATTTGTTCATATGACATCAAGTTACATCTGCATAGTACATTATACAAAAACACCAGGACCACTTAGGAGAATAAAAATAAACACAAAATACAATTGCAATAGACCTACTGAATACATGCACTTTGGGTAGGCCAAAATCAGAAAGGAATGTTTCCTTCCTTCAGCCATAATTCTTGATCCTCAGATTTTATTTCGGGCTCTGTAAACACTGGAGAAAAAACTTGTGAAGATAATTTATTCTTCTTTCACTCTTTGAATATTTTTTTCTTCTTTTTATATGATTTAATTCCTGAAGGAAGAATTCAGTATAATAAATTACACAGAATACCATATTCAAACATATACCTCTTCTTAAAACAAATGCGGTAATTCAATTGGTTTCATTTATTCCATAAATTTAATTTTTTTGTCAATATAATAAAATATATTAAATAATGCATTCAATTGGATTATGCTTCATTAGATAATTAAGTGAATATAACTTAATAATAAAACCATGTCAGAATAAAGACAAATATTGAAAAGTGATGAGCTTTTACTTTAGCAGGTTCATGAAGAGGTGAAATTTCATATGTCAAGGAATGTAGCTTGTATTCAATAAAATTGCCTTTTTTTCTATTTTCAGTTTAGTGTAGAGAGGAAAAGACATTTAAAGATATATTTTGTAGGAGTCTTAAAGATTGATTTGAACTAGAGAGGGCAATAAGAAAGAATATCTCAGTATACGATGTCCCACAGGCATATATATAGTACCATAATCTCACTATATCTGTTAATAGTGAAAAACCTAATGGCACTAATGTGAATACTGTCCGCTTCTTAAAGAATTGCTTTAAGCAGAAAAATTGCTCCTCTCTGTTGTCTCATATTTACAAGTTCAGTAGCTCCATTTTGACAAATATACGCACTTAAGTCTGCTGGGTTTATACTGGAACATCATGGAGGTACCAAGACTCTCAAAGCTGTCCCAGCTATCAGCAGGAATTATCAATGTGCTCACAGTATTGCTTTGATTTTTCAGACCTTTCTGATTTTTCAGAGTCACCTTACCTTTCAGAAACATTAGACTGTAATACTGGACTGAAAGTCTCTAAGAAATAGCTTTGCTGTTTTATTCCATTTCAGTTCCTGGCACTATCACTTTTTTTTTCACAGATAAAACTGAAGCACGTTTTTCAAAACTATTCTTAGTGTTTCTTATTTCTGGAAATTAAACTGAAAAAGCTGGAATCACTCCTAAGCTTTTACAAATGTAATGAAGCTTTTACTTCAGTATTAGAAATGGTCAAAGGTTTGATGATTTTTTTCCCCTTACCTTCCCCATAAAATTACTATTTCTTAAAGG
This sequence comes from Poliocrania exsul, assembly GCA_035041345.1. NCBI lineage: Eukaryota > Metazoa > Chordata > Aves > Passeriformes > Thamnophilidae > Poliocrania > Poliocrania exsul. The sequence continues at coordinate 27,004,251 of JAWWLZ010000042.1, read as the reverse complement.
CTCTTGTAGCTGTTAATAGAGGCTACCCACATCTCTACAAACAAAACAGGGCTGAAGTTTATTTGTGGGTTTTGTTTGTTGTTTTTGCTGTTTTGTTTGTTTCTGGTAAATTGGTGATTCAGAAAGCTAATAAAGAAATACAAATTCCAAATTAACCATACAATGACAAAACACCAGACTTCACATGTCACCATAACACGTGAATACAAGTCCCTACATCTTTTTGTTTCAGTTCTATCATCTTAAATGCTTATTTCATTATTCTTTTCAGCTCAATAGATCAGAATATCAAAGACTGTAATTTTTGAACATTTCCCACCAGGCAGAATTTATTCTTTCTATTTACTGGTGTCAAGCAGGTTTCAGTCTCATGCTGAGCAGATGCTTTACTAATGGTTTGCACAGTGGTTAATCAAATATTTATGCAGCACATGAAGGAAATATACTTAAATTTCACTGCAGATGATTGAATAAGTTCTATACCATTTCCCCAATGAATAGTCACGTCCAAACACTTTCAATTATTCATGTTCTAATTTGTAAATATTGCAAGGAATTCTTATCTGGCAATGCCTGCTAGTCCTGTAGCTGAGGAGAAAGAATGGAATAATTCCTCCCATCTATAGAAGACAAATGATAAAGAATGATTCTGGTCTTTTATTATACAGGTTCAGTGCCAGCTCCTGACTAATTTAGAAATGAATGCTAATCCATAAACATATATAATTTTTCTTACCTTCATTACAGTTGAAACATTCTGATATTTTGTACGCTTCTGTGTTTTGAAATGCATGGGTGGTTTAATATTAAATAAGGTGGAATAATCTTGGGAAAGTAATACTGCAAGTCAGTAATTGTCACAATGTTCTCCAACAAATAACGTGTGCAGTATCTCACCTCTGATGTCTAAAATGAGAATAAAAACATTTTGAGGAATTTAAAATTGACAGATAGGAAAATCAATGTCCTGATTTGACAGAATCCTTGTTTAGGTAGTCTTAACTGATACAAACTGTTCCATTTAAATATTGCTGGATTAGACAATAATACATAATGTATGTGTTATTACTTTACAGTTGGATTCTTTCTGTTGTGACAGGCAGAATGCTTGTTTTTATTCCTAAGTAATGAATTAAACATTAATTGAAATTCCAGAGATAATTAAGATAAATGTGCACCTAAATGATACAGAGTATTATGTATATAAGCCAAAAAAATTATATAGATAAAACAAAGAAAGTATTATTTCTTGAAACTGAGCTGGCATCAAGCTGAAAGGAGCTACAAACCTTCATGAGAAAAATAGAAATTCATTAAAGAGAAACACCAGATTTTACATACGGGTAGGAGCAATCAGGTCCAACATTACAGATTAAGAATTACACATCCTGGCAAAAAAACCTGCAAAAGCAGGTCTGGAGATGAAAACAGATCCAAACTGATCATGACTGAGTAGCATTACAGTTTGGTAAACAGGCATGGGATACTGTCAATGTATCAGCAATCTTTCTGCTCAAGACTCTACTGATAGATAAGGCTTCAGTTAGAATACTTTCTCTGGATTTTGGTGCTGAGTTCTAATTAAGAAATGGGCCACTGAGAGAGCCTGGAGAAGACATCAAGAACCAACACTGGTGTGGTAGTTTGGCTTTAGTCAGCATAGGGTCCCATTTAGGCCTCAGTTTTTAGCAGGCCTCAAAGGACGTGATG
>JAWWLZ010000042.1:26980130-27002441 GCA_035041345.1 Poliocrania exsul | reverse complement strand
CTGAGGTGAGATGGGCCCTTGAAGATATCGCAAAAGAAAGCCGTGCTATGTCTTAACACTCCATCTTTTGTTAATCTTATCAGTTTGAAAGCCCTTTGTCCTCTGCTTGGAGCACCTCTCCAGGGGGGGCTGAGGCATTTCCCTCAACCCATCAGGCCTTATCAGCTCATCATCCCACACTAGGACATTTTATATTCAGTATTCAAAAAAGGAGAATGCTTTCTGGCACTTGGATCATCACCTATATCCTGAAAATAAGTATTCATTTGGTGTTTGAGTTCTTCAGTATAGTGTTGTACATACTACAGTAAGCTACACACTCCATACACAGCTGATTCCTGTGGCCCACGATCCGGACTTTGCTTATTCTGCTTGTGATGATGCTAAAAAGTAGTTTAGTGAGTAGACAGTTTAAATTATTGTTCAGACTTCTGCTCCTAATCATTCAAACCTGGCAAATATATCCAAGAAACCTTTTTTTCTAAAGAGGTATAAGTTTAAAAAAATCATTTAAGGAATCAGCCCAACAATAATAACACAAGATTAATAGATTTTATTTCTATATATGATTGGCTATTCTATATATATATGTGGCTTTATCCCAAGCTGGAGGACACACACTGTCTTAAAAGCAACTGAATTAGCTGATGAATTTCCTGGATGCATCTGCTTGTTGCTTACTGCTCCCAGAATGTTGATTGCATTGAAAAGTTCAGGAGATTTGGTGTGATAATATATTTCAATCTCTTAATATCAGCTGATTCAAATTTCTGGAAGATGACTAGAGATTGATTTCACAAGTATTCTGCCATTAGCAGCGAGGAGGTGGTGTTATTGAGAGACATAGAGCAGATGGACCAGGAATATCTTCAACCAACTAGCTGGAACTGGTAAGCAAGGTGGTGTCTCAGCATCAGCTATCTCAGATGCACAGCAAGGCAAGCCTCAATGCACTGTGAGTGATGAGTCCGTTAGCTGCTCAGAACAGAGGAGAAAACTGGTGTAAACCTAAAGTTCGCTTTAAATAATTAAATGTATTGCAGTGATTTATGCCAAGATTCTAGGAAAAGAGCGCAAATGATCTGTAGGTAAATTACTGCATGAGGACCACCTTGAGTTCATGGGGCAAATTCTAATTTCAGACTCAGTTTTCTTTGAATACAAATTAGCAGTGATATAGAGACCTGAGAATGTTTAAAAGTTTTTGAAGACAAAAAGTGTTTAACACAACTAGGAAGAATAATAAAAGAAATGTTGAACATTTGGTTAGGTTTTGGTAAGTATTTGGAAAATGTCTACTGCCTCCAAAACCAGTAACTAGTATCTTTGAGGAGATATTATGGAGTTTCTTCTGGTTAGTATTTATCAAGGTACAAAATGTGCAAAATGAGGATGTTTCCTTCCTTTCTTTTACAACTGTAAATGTAGAAGTTTCCTTGCAGTTTGTGCGGCATTCCCTACTGCAAACAGACAGCAGTCCTACAGGCTTACTACACATTTTGCCAATATTCAACAACAACAACAACAACAAAACATTAATTCTGAGTTATACTGCTAATTTGGAAACTGGCCACAGATATTACATTCAATACATCTTCAAGAACAACTTGTTTTGGGTTACACAACTGAGATATTAATTAGAAATTTTCAATTTGATTGGGCTCATATCAGTGGTAGATAACAGCACTGCATATGAGACCTAGTACTGCAGGCACAGACAAACTAGCTAAATAACTAATTTAAGTCAATCTATTACTCCTCCTCCTAGTTTTGGCACAGAGGTGTAGAAAAAACTTTTTAAAGGATTAAAAGATCATATAGTATTTGATTCATGTATGGAAGCCCAGTGTGGTATATTAGCACATCTGTGATCTAACAAACAATTCAGTATTTCTTAAATCAAATGTCACAACTTCCTTGATTTATTCTGACCCTTTGCCTCATTTTTCCCCAATCCTTTCAGCTGCATCTAGATCCTGGCATCCACTCCCTGCCTCCAGCCACAGTCCCAATTATTTTTATTTGCCATGTGTTAGCTGCCTGCTCTGATTTCTACCACAGCCATCTAAATTGTCAAAAGAGATGTGTTCTCCCAGTTGTGCTATCCAGGACAGGGACAGTTTTGATTTTCATCAGCTCTTCTGTCTCTGATCTCTATCATTATGGAATCAAAAATCTTGGACCCCTTTATGGTTCCTCTGCAAGTTGGCTGTCTTTTGGCTTGAGTTTGGGGTGGCACTGAGCAGTGCACCGGTCCCACTCCTCTCCTTCACAGCACAGTGTTACTCACAATTGGATTGAATATCTCTTCCAAGAGTGGACAGGCAAAGCTGGAGTTGATTTTAAATTGCCTGTGCAAATCTGTTAGATGCCTAATCTAAATTCTTTGTTCCATGCCCTTTCAGCCTTTTTTGTCTCAGAGAGTTAATGTGATAAGCATCTGAAAGCAATTCATTAATGACTGAAAAGTCTCTAGATGACAGAAGTTGAAAGGCTGAAATTTTTATTTGTATAGTGAAGAAATCAAGGTAAATAATACACATTTTTAGAGAGTATTATACATTTACCATTAGATTTTATTTACTTTGGAAAGGAAATACCTTTTTTCTAAGTACATTAAAAATGTTGCTGGGAAATACTAGTTGCTCTTGTTTCTGAACTTTGAGGTATGGTTTCTCTTTTTGTCTAAAATAAAAAGTATTTTTCCAATGTGTGTTTGAATGATAAAGAAGGGCAGAGGGATGTAATATATAGCACAGTACAGTTCTTATTCTCTGAATGCTGGCAAAGCATTGCTACTCCATGTGCATGTGTATACAGGCATGTGCATAAATCAGTTGCTCAGGTGAAAAGTTTACATTAGCAGCAGTTGTGCCAACTCATGTGGCCAGGAAAATCAGAGGCTGACGCAAAAAATGGAAAATATATTGCCGCATAAAAGGTCACTTCAAAAATTTCTGACAGGCTGAAACATTAGAAGGTCAAAAATTAACAGCACATTGTCCTGTTTGGTTAGACTGTGCTACTACACTCTCTCTATGGACCCTTATTATCTAAAATAATTGCATGCTCTTTTGAAATCAGACAGCCATTCAAAGCCTGTATTTCCCATTTTATTGAGAAATGAATCAAGTATTGTAAACAGCTCATTTTATTCCAGAGGTCCTTTTGACATGCAAATAGTAGAGTCTTTCAATAAATACACTTCTGCTTGTGTCATTAAAGATAATGAAAGAACAACTGATAATTGTCCAGTTTAGGAACTGTATGCCTAAAGCTTGCCTGTATTTTCACCTATGTAATAACACAACATTCTAATAAAACACTTCTTTTCTGGCTTTCCACATATTTTTTACCTGAGCCTAAACCAGTAACACAATCCCTGCTGATAACAGATATAAATTTCGGCCTCAGTGGAGAGCACTCCGGTCTCTGAATCCCAAGGTCATGAGTTCTAGTCTCAGTAGGGACCGTCCCCGGCAGTTAAATGCCTCCCTGCCATCCGATCTCGTCAGATCTCGGATGCTCAGCAGGGTCAGCCCCGGTTAGTACCGGGTGCTGTAGATAGTCCTGAGGACTTCACTGTCACTGTCCAAGCTTGCTCGGCCGTGGCAAATGAACCTTAGGACTTAAATGGTGGGGCCAGTTCTGTGCATGCTGTGCCTCACCTAAAAAAATCCTCTGCACAGGCTGGAAGGACCCACCCACGTGGGGAGAGCCCTTCCCAAATCTTCATTCGCGAAGGTTGGCCATTATATGTTTTAGAAAACTTAAAATATTTTATGAGAAAAAGCACTTAACAGACAGACTGGGAAAAGGCTTGTGGGTCAGCACTAAAAGAGATGAAGATATAGAATATGTTTTCCCAGTTCACCCCAATACTCTGTAAACAAAAAAACTTCTTCCACAAAACATAGAGATACCTAAAAGTACAAAAGCCACTCTTGACAATCTTTAAAGAAAAAATTTCTTGGAATCTGTTTTCTCATCCTTATTTTACCAATCTGTCCTATTTCACAACATGCAGACCCTGCTCCTCACAGAGACCTCCATTAACGCATCTTCCTGTCTCCACAAAGGCACTGTGAGATCCATGTTGAAAAGGATGTTAGCATCAAAAGACCCACAAGTCATGATCTGAACAAGTCTCATAACATGGCACAGTACATGGAATTATATTAGTAAGGAATATTGAAAGTTTTGCAATGAGTTTTAACTGTATTTCTTAATATTTGAAAATATGTAACTCAGGAACAGATTTGTAAAAGATATCAAGAATAAATGAAGAAAGTATTTTCTGCAAAAGGTATATGAATGGTACTTCAAAAACTTAAAAGCAAAACATTGAATTTATGTGACTTTGTAAAGAGTTTTCCTTTTGGGGTATATCATCATAGCTCTGAATATGTACATGGAATTATCTAAAAAGTAACTTATAAGCATAGTAACTTCAGCAATTGACAGTTATTGTGAGTTACATTTTGTATTCAGAGACTGGACATATTTCAGTGTATTTGATAAATTAATGTCAGTTTTTTAGAGCTATACAGGAAATATTTGACTTCTGTTTTCCAAGTAGGACTATTTAGGAAATAGAAACTTTTTTTTTAGGCTGTAAAACCAATAAGACTTTTAAAAACACTGCTTAGCTGCAGACGCTCTGATATAGTCACTGGGAGTGAGGAAAGATCAGCTTGATTCTCTTGTTACTCTTTGCAGAAATTAAGGAATAAACCAGCAAAACTTGTAATGTAGATTATTGGCATTCCTTTCTTAAATAATAGATTCTAGATTTATTGAAAATGAAGGGTAGAGGAAAGACATTTCCCATCCTAGTATGCCAGGTACAGTAAATGACTTTAGTATATTCCACTCCTAGTCTGTAACCATGCCATCTAAAAAGTCATCTGCTGAGATGAAAACCCCTCAGTGGTCTTGATCTTGTTCCAAATTCCCCAGTGTTTATTTTTGACTTAAAAGACAGGGGTACAATCAATGGATCTAATTTTCACCTGAGGTAGCAGCAGAAAGTTGTCTCAGGTTCAGGTCATAACTACAGGCAAGTTTTGAATGCTTTAAACAGATTCCTGGTTTTATAAATGGAGAGTTTATTCTTGCAGAGTTAGCCAGAGTAGTAATCTATTTTGCTTCGTGATTCGTTCTTTCTGAGAAGAATTAGAATGTTGAGATAAATAAATCCTAGGTCTTCTCTTGAGGCTTTCTCTTTTTGGCATTTGAATCACTAACCTCTCTGCCACTGTAGACTTTAAATACTACACAAACCTTTTATTTCTGAAGAAAAATTTATGCAGAAACTAATTTTAACCTTCTCTTCTGATTCCTATGACAGTAGTCCCATCTCCATGCAAGCAGAACTGTCTGCCAGAAAATTTCTCAGATGTCGAGTAAAAGTATAAATATTATTAAATTTAAGTTTTCTGTAGACAACAGAGTTCCAAATAATTTTGTGACCTTTCAATTAAGTAATGCATAATATGTTTGTTTACTCTTATCCTCAATTTCTCTTTTGGCTTCTGTGTGTAAGCTAAAAACTTGCAATGCATCTAGCTGAGGAAAAGACAATATGATGCATAATGTAAAAGATTTTTTTATACTACTTTATAGAGCTAAAGCTTACTATAATTACTGGCTTATATCTACATGGAAACTCCTATCAGTTAAAATATACTAGCTAGCATCTACAGGGCATTTTTAAAGGCTTTTGCTCTTTCCTTCTGTTGGGAAAAGGTCTGTCATGCTCTTCTGTTAAAAGTAATGATAAGCTTGCTCTCTGCTAAGAGGTATAAATAAAATACTCAAAGTAATGAAAAAAATATCTTAAGAAGTATTCCGTAATATTCTGCAATATTACATGTCTCAGTTTGAGTTGATTTGGAGGGGTGGAGACCTCAGAGATAAGTCTCCTCCCTCAGATTCAAGACCCCTGGTTTCTCCAATACAGAGAGAGAGAGAGACCAAATACATCTGGATGTAAGTGAAAAAATAACTTTTACCAAGAGAAATGCTAATAACAGTACTTATAAAATGGGGTTAAATGAGTGGATGAGGGGAAACTCCCCAGGCCTCACCCAACAGACCAAATGGAGATAGCAGCTGGCCTCCCCCATCTGAAAAAACACATGTGGCCACAGGACAGAGACAAGATGGCCACCCTGCCATGTGGTTCACCTCCCCCATGCCTGTAACACTGGCAGGAATGGTTGGAGAGTCATCACTGACAGGAAACAGTCAATAGATGGGATTCAATACTGGCAGACACTCACATGCCACTGGACTGAGGCAGCGGTGCTGGCATAGGAAATTGGAGCGGGGCTGTAGACCCTCCAGGTGACTAGAAGGACCCACAAGACACTCAGACCTGGCAACGAGACTTGGTTCTCACAATTTCAGTGTTTGTTGGTGAAAGAGGTGATCATAGCCCGGATCCTTTGAGGTGATGGTGGAAGCCCAGGGTAATAAGGAAAGTTCCACACACGGGTCTTGAGTGAAGTCTGAGTGTGATCTTTTATTTGGATTAGGTTAGTTGGGAACACCCCTGGTACCTCCTCTGGGATGGGGAGTTCTACATTGGATGATGTAATACAGGAGTCTTTGACACCTTCTGAGGTGTTACAGCTGGCTGTTAAATAGCACAGGTGGATCCATTATGCCTCATCACAGAGAAGAGTATCTTTAGGCTATGCATGAATTGCCCTGGTCCTATCCCTGAGGGGAGTTACCACAGCTGAGTCATTTCCGTAAGTATAAAGAAACACTATCCCACGGGCGCAGGATTTTCCTTTTTCCTTATCTTGTGTAACACACAGCTTTGTAGCCTGAGGTGTCAGGTGTGTACACCCCCTGAACCTGGGTGGTCACTCTGCACATTGTTAGCCAAGCACACTGCGGATTGAGCCATGAGCACCAATAGTCTCTTACAGTACCTTGGCAGTCACTGCAGGTGGTCTAATGTTTGAGTCATTAATCACTAGCTGTTCCGTCTCTTTAAATAAGGCAAAACACACAAAAAAAGCCAAAAAGGCATATTTAGAGAAAAAAGAAAAGAAAAGGTGGATACTAAAATTTTTGTGTAATCCTGGACATTGCCATATCCCACAAATAAAGACCTTAATAAATTGGACACCAGAGCTAGGATACATTTGGCTTAACTTTAGAGGTTTTATAACCAAGCTGAGCTCCTTTCACAGCTAAGAGAGGACTGAGCATTTTTGAAGAAAGATTCATCAGACCTCTTTCAGACATCCACCTTAGGGTGAGAGTCATTGTGCCCTGGCAGGAGCTTTTTCTGAAGGGAGTGCAGGATGACTCTTTCATTGTAGATGATTACCAACAATAATAGGTGACTGCATTTCTCTGATGAATCCCATACACAACTGTATGGGTTCACATACATTATTTGCTGGAAGACTTTGGCTAAGGTCAGAGTGCACAGTAGTGTATCTTACTACTAAGAAACTCTGCACCTCAGAATATTTTAATATGTGAGTACAGAGATACCGAGCAGTAAGGAAAGCACTGGATCTGGGCCATATCCATGCTGTTTGTTGACACTGGTCTGCACACCTACACTTCCTGATGAAGGATGGATATAGCAGCAGTCTGCATCTGTAGGAAGCCAGATGAAATAGGGCTAGTTACAATTCAAATTACCTTAGTGATGCAATTATCAGGACAGCTGGGGTAACCATGTGATGTTGCTGCAAAGACAACAGGATGGCTGTGCCAGCAATGGTGTGCCACTCATTGGCTGAGAGTGCCCCAAACCCAGTTCTTTGAATGACATCTCAGCTTGGAGACTTAGTGCTGACTTGCATCCAGGGAGTGTGCATGCAGACTGTGTATTTACAATCTAAGTATTCAGATCTGTCATCAGAATGACGATGTTTTCAATCTGCTTGACTTGGAGTAAAAAGAAATGGCAAGACCCTTCCAGTTTTTGTCCCTTTAACTGCTGTTATTCTTGTATAGCATAGCCTTTAGAAAAATCTCTATTTCAAAGGATCTTCTTAAGAGTCCTTTTTATAGCTTTAAGATGGATTCAGTTTTTTGTCAAAACCTCACATGTTGCCTATATGAGACTGAACCTATAATTTAGCTCAGGTCTCTTCAGTAAAAGTAATAACTTTTTGTATGCAAAATGTGTAATGCCCTTTCCACCTCAGTTGGTTTCCAGTTATTACTGCTCATTAGTATTTTAAAATGCTAATCGTTATACATTTTATTCTTCTATTACTTAGAAAAGTATGAATTAATTTTCTGACACTTTTTCAAAAATACACGGCTAGAGTGAAGTAAAGTTCAGGAAGTTTCAAACCCGAAGTTACTTTCATAAGCTTAATAAGATAGAAACCCAGAAGTTACATTGAACATTTTAACTATTGCTAGTGCCAAGAAAAAAACCAAACCTATAATAACCATGAAGAATACATGCATGTAAGTTGTCACATTACTTGCCAGTGAAATAAATCACTGCTTAGATGTCAGAAAAAAGGTATTCAAAAAGCAGGATATCATGGGAGCTCAGAGAATGACACTTACTGACCACAAGTTGCAGAAAGATGTCATCCAGAATATTCAACCTGATGCTGAACCTCATATTCTAAGGGTTTGCAGATTGCAATTTCAGGTGAGAAAATTTTTTCTCAGCAAAACTCCTGAGATTTCTTTGATATAATGAAATTGTTACTTTGAGATTACAAACATTTGAAGATACTATGTATTTTTGAGAGGGCAAATAAAGAATATTGATGTGTTTTTTTTCATGGCAAGGTACAAAACCATGACATTCTTTATCTTTGAAATACCTATCTTGTCTGTTAGGCTATTTTCTACTATTTTCAGCCATATTTGTAAATCTAGACATAGGATGGCTTCAGACAAAAATTAGACTCTTAATTTTTTACATATATAGATACATATTCTTATACATATAGGTTTTTCTAGACATTTTCTGAAAACCAACTTTCTGTTACGACATGAACAAAACACTCAGAGAAAAACCTAAGGCATTGAAGAAATAAAACAGATTGTCATTATAGGAGTGAAAGACTTCCACCAGGCCACTCTCTGTGATGTTCCCTGTATTCCTGATGGACCAATGCACAATTACTGTGCCAGAGAGGCTGGCTGTTACAATGCCAGACTTTTGAATTTTCTGTGGGAGACAACATAGGGAGATGAAGCTTCCAAAGGAATTCCCCAAAGAAAAACAGAAAATCTCTTCATGTCAGTTTTACTAATGTAGATATGTGAGTTAACTGGAATGAGTGTTTCCCTATGTATCTGAAAGATGTTGGGGATTTCATGCCATGGGTTCTTTTCTTATCCATTAGTGTATAACTAGACAATATCTGACAGAATCAGATTAAAATTAGTTATTACCTTCAATTGTTCCACATTCAGTCTTTCAACATCTTGTCTATTTAGAAAGAAATTCACAAGTGACATGAATTCAGCAAGAACAGTTTCCTAAGTTGTTTTGAGAAAATGAAACCCTGCAGGGATTTCCTGGTAACTCAGTGCAATATTTTGAAAATCTCTGAAGAAAATACAAGTGGGATTAAAAACAGAAGATAAAAATAGAGAAAGGCAAGAACAAAAAAGAAAGTGAAAGAAATGTAGGACATGAACAAAAGAGTAGATTGAGATATAGTACAGCCAAACTGCAGACAAGCAAAGATTAAGCAAACTACAGACAGAAAACAGAGAATGTCCTGCTGTTATGGGATTATAGAAAAGCAAGAATCTCACAAAAGGAGCACCAGAAGCTGAAAATAAGGATGATGTTTTGATTCATTTGAGTTCACTGACAAGACTTCAGTTGGCAGAAGAATTAGGCTATAAATACATGGGGGGAAAAGTATACACACATATATAGGCGATTATATGTATCCACACTACATATTCACATGTGGCAAGGAAAGCTGGAAAAAACTTACATATATTCTTATAGCATGATTACAAAAATGAGGCAATTATAACACAGACACACCTGAACATAGTGAAAAATATCTTCATTGGGTTCTGACAGGAGTCTGTCAAGAACTTTTTTGCTGAATATTTTTCATCCAGAAACAGTGTAGAAGAATGAAAAGACCTTGAAAGGAGACAATACTCTGTTTTTAGAATCAGTATTCTAGTTTTAAAGTCAAACCCCACACTTTATGAATAACATTTCTATGCCCACAGATTTCTCTAGGTCTGAACATTCATGTGCTAGGTTTTCAAAAGTGAAGAAATGTTCAATTGTTTTTACACAGAGATTTTATCGAGCAAAGGTAAGAAGCAGAGTTAATTTTCTGCCAAAGTTGCTTTCCTTAGTCTGATGACCTACTGCAAAATGGTAACACCGAAAACATTGTCTGTAGGAAACCAGTTAAGCAATTTGCAAAATCTTCTTCAAAAAGAGAGGGATTTGTGTGTCAGTTCTAATGTCTGACAAACAGATTACCCTAAACTTAGTCCTCCCTCAGCAGTCCTGGCATGCTACCTTATGGCTCTGGTCTGTGGGAGGTTGTCATGCACCTTTGTGTGTCTTTCGGCCTTTGCTCAACTCCAGGGTGCCAAGGCAGCCTCCTTCTGCGGCCTTCCCTTAGGCTCTGCACACCCATGCTCTCTGCAGCACGACAAATTTGGCTGCAGAGAGATATACAGTCTTTCTAAGAACATCTCTTAAAAAGAAATTACTTCCCACTACACTTAAGAGTGAAATAAAAAGAAAAAAATCTGTCAAGCAGGATCCAATTTAGTTAGAACAGCCTCTACAGGCAATCTCTCCCCTGGGATGTAATTCTACCAGAAAATAGTGTACCGTACATGTAAACAATAAGGCATTTTTTCAGAGATGTTTCATATTCAAAAGATATCAAGAGAAAGCTCTGGTCAACACTGCCATATCATTGCACTGACAAGGAATGGTACAAGTAATGAAAAAGAAGTGTCATTCTAGAAATACAATTACTTTGGTGTGTTTTTCAACAGGTCGTTTAGGTATAATAATGTTTGAAATCTACACAAAAATAACTATACAGACATTGATACACAGAGTTTGGTGAAAACCAATGATTGCAAAAACACCCAAAAAATCAAGACAAAAACAAACCAATTTGATCTAGTCACATAAGCTATTGCAGACTGCTGTTTCTTTTCCTTTATTGTAGTTCCCAGTGTTTTTCCTTCCTACTGAGATGGCCGTTATGTGTGTACACTTCAGAGCGAAATCATAAAAGTTTGTTTTTTTTTCCTGTTTGAAAAATATAGCTTTTCTGTTTTTATGTGCTGCATTACTGAGTAGGAGTAGAAACAGAACAGCAAAACAAATGTATCTTCTGTGTAGCAAGCCTGAAACATACTGCAGGACAGTCTAGACCAATATACTCCACTATCTGTAAGGGAAAACAAAACTGCTGAAGACAGCAGACCAGATTTCTAAAAAACCCCAACTTTTGAAAACAATAGTGTCCTGAAGTTTCCACTTACTGTTTCTTCTCCATGTTCTTGCTATTTGAGGTTCACCTGTAATAGCTTTAATGATTGTGTCACATCCTCACTTGGTGTACATACAACAGACAGATCTTTTTGAATGAAATGCACACAAAGTTCCATTATATGTCAAGGGAGTAAAAATAGCAGATCAAAGCATATACATCCATAATTGCCTTTGGAAATCTTGCTCTGGTGAAAATATTTAAAATATTTGTATCTTACTGACATTTATTTCAATGCATGTTTTCAGTGTGTTTCTGTCTTTACATTTGACTTGTTGGCACAGAACCTTCCACTTTCAAAAATATTTCACAATCAACACACTTCCTTCCAATGTTCCAGGGTGAAGTCAAATATCTGTACAATGTCTCTCTTAAATGAAATATGTAAAAAAGTAAATAAAAGACAAAGACATTGAAACAGCTTGAAAAGATTGGTGATGTTAACAACTCAGATGTTTGAACTTTTTATTTCAAACAACTTAACCAATAGAACATTTTCTCCCGGTGGGAGACCATCCACAACTAAACATGATTTTAAAAAAACCTGTTCATTTATTTTCAAATGCAAAATATAGGTGTTACTAGAATATTTGTGCTATGGATGAAGTGCCTGCTTATTAGCTGTAATAGTTTGGGGTCCAATTTTGTTTTTGCACCTGCTTGAGGGAAATGACCTGGCTATTTGAACACATATAAGGGTTTGGTTGGTACTTAAAGTCAAAATAAGATTGGTTGAATATGATCTTTACTAAGCCAAAGAAGTTGGATGGCTGAATCTGTTCTCACAGCTGTGATAATTCATCTGTTTGTATCACAGAATATCATAATACATTCTACTTTCTGGCTACTAAAGGGCATACAGCACAATGATAATAGACCTGGCAGTGGAAAAAGGAGCATCAAATGGAAAAGATAAGCTAGAAAAAAATCAGATAAGCATTGTGTTATTTTGAATTGTCAAATACCAGTAAAATTTAACCACATGGAAAAATAGTATATTTGGTTCTGTTATTTTTTTTTCTACTTCTTGCAGGTGAAGGAACAGAAAAACAAAAACAAGACTAGAACGGGGGGGGAGGGGGAGGGAAAGTGGGTTTAGTTGTTCATCTGCTATAGCAACTGGAAGTATCTATGGCTTCAAATTTATGAGAAAAAATTTTGCTTGGAATTAAACTGATAGCTACTTAAAGACAGGCCATTTTGTTTAGCATTGAAAACTGATAGACTGAGCCAGTTGAAGTGAAGAAGGCTGACATTTGTGTTTTGATTTAATTGACCAGAATAAGCAGAAAGTGATCTAAGAAAGAAGTAGATCTACTAAAAAGTGTAAAAAAATTGTACACAGCCAGGGCTCAGCAACCAGCATCATTTAGACTTCAGCCCATGGCAACTTTCACCCAGTATGTAAGTTCTTTCCAAACACTTGAGGCAAAAATATACTTCCTGAAAGCCTTTGTTCATCAAAGCAATGCCTTCAAAGGCCTCCCAGACACATTGGTAAAAGGATGTCTGGTTTCACTTGAAGTGTCCACAAGTTTCTCTAGTGGCCACTAAAACATTTTCATTTGAAAATAAAACCACTTGAGTAATACTTAAGGAATAATGGCAGTAAAGTTGTTAATGTATTTTTCCTTTATAAGTTTGAGTTTTGGATTTTGGTGGTTTTGTCTTCTTTCACAGGGAACAATTTTCTGTCACAAATAGGAGCACTTTACATCAATTGAATACTTGTAAAGTCTCCTTACCAGGAAAAGACTAACAGCAGGTCATATAATGAAAGCTGAAGTTTTTCCCTTGGTTTGTTAAAGTCACAGATAGAAATCAAAACTTCAGAAAAATATTAATACAGACAGCAGCAGTTATGTGCTGGAGTGGGTGCCATAAATAAAACAGTATTAATAATGAGCTTGTAATGTGTTTTCTTCGGTCAAAGACCCTCTTGAATGTCTGGTTTCTGGACAGCAATAGCTTAAACCCTAGTCAATCAAACTTGAAAATCATAGATCCGGTCTAGACTAAAACAGGAATAAGTGGAAAAGGCAGGCTGAGGTTATGCTGAAGGCCCTGAAAATTTTACAGATAGTGTACAGGGAAATCTGGAAAAGGTTGTTATTAAATCAGTGTAAAATGCTGAGAAGCCAGTCATTCCAGAATGGTTGTGTTTACTTTTACCTAGATTTCCTGGGACAAAGATAATGAGAAATGCCTTCATCTGCAATAAACTGAGGAGAAAGTAGGATTTGTAGTGAAATACTTAGTATATCTTAAAGGTCTTCATGTTCTAAACAACTTCATTCAGGAAGCACAGAAAAGAGCAACAGGACTCCTGTGTAAGCCTTAGTTAGGTTAGAAAGAAATAAATTAAAAATTAATTTGAAGAATTATAATGCTGACATTTTTCTACAGTACTATTAATTATTACTGTGACTTTGAGACTGTGTATACAGTATGATAATACTTAAAATTGAAGTTCTTAAGTAGGCTTTTCTTCACCTTTGATCCCTGTCAAACCTGTTTTATTATTCAGCAAGGATAATTTATAAAACTAAAAGTGCAAATGACTGCAGAAAAGAAGATAAAAATATTAGTCTAGAATATTAAATGATATTACTGGACAATGTACTCTCTCATATGAAAAGACAAAAGAATGTGGGAATTATAAAAATTGAATGTCACTTTGATTCTCTGGTGATTACAGTAATATTAAAAGAAATAGCCTGAGAGTTTTGTTCTAAAACACAACAAACAAACAAACAAATAAATTCCTAACAAAAACAGTTTAATGATGTGGTAAATTAAGAAGTAAAAGAAATAGTACACAAATTTGTATAGGTGACTAGTATTTGTTTATGAACTCTTCTTCTAGTCTGCAATAACCCTATCCCTGGAGTCACATAGCCCTCTTGCACAATGGCTAGCAGTTGTTTAGAAATATTTCAAGATTTGTGATTACTGTTATGATTCACAGTGTGACTTTTTCCCCTTATGCAACACAGTGTTATACTGTCTGTCATGTGCTGTTTACATTTATTCTTCACATACTATTATCTTCAGTATTTTCACACAGCTGTCCATCATACAGAAACTGCTGCAGAACTACTGTTTAAGTCTTCACGGTTAATGGCTTCAAATTATCTATACTTTTCCCTACTCTATTGTTTTATACTCCCTTTCTTATTTGACTACCTGAACAATAGAAAATGTTAGCAATGACTCTCAGACTCTAAAGCCTTTAAGTGCACATTCATCTTTATTACTAATAAAATATTACCATAAGGATTATTCAGTAGTGTGGGCAGAAATCACTAATGTATAATTTAAAAATATGTTCAATTAAACTGAAAATTTAAAATGAAAAGCTCAATAAATTCTACATCTTTGTGAAGGGTAAGTAGGTAGAACACTCAAAATAGCCTCTAAAAATAATTTTTAAATATATGTGAACAGGAGGTTGAATGGTATGTGGATGACTTCTGTGGATTATGAACAGTGCATTTACTACATGGAAAACAAAACGCTGTTCTTGACTGATGGCCAAATTCAAATTGAACTGCTGATACACATCTAGCTATGTGTGCAAAAATAAGCTAGATATAAAACATTTCCCAAAATGTAATTTGAGATGAATGACTCTAGTCACTTATCTCATTGAGTCAAGTCATGTAAAATCAGATTTCTGTACAGATTTTGTTAAATAGTTTTTAAACAATGCAAACCCTTTTCTTCAAATTGTTAGAGATGTTAAATATACAAAAAGCATTTACACATGCTGTAAAAGAATGTAACATTCATGTAACTACTGTAGTAAGCTAATAAGAAAACATATAAACGGAGTTCTTTGAATCACAATGAAAGTAAAGAGACTTTGGGGAGGATTTAGGTGCATTTTATTAAAGTATCAAAATAACAGGGTAGAATTGGTGCTACATGTTGTATATTTAGATTGCCAGTCACATATCAAAGGATTAAATTTATTATGGATATATGCAGACATCTATATAAACCTTACCTACGTCCTAGAATCATAGAATGTCTTGGGTTGGAGTGGACCTTAAAAGTCATCATTTTGACTGGCCTGCCATGGGCAGGGACACTTTCCAGGTGCCTTAGAACCCCATCACAGAGTCAACTAGGTTGGAAAAGACTTCTGAGATCATCAAGTCCAACCTTTGACCTAAGACTACCTTGTCCTGTAGACCATGGCAGTAACATCCAACGTGACCTTGAACATCTCCAGGGATGGGACACCCACAACTGCTCTAGGCAGCCTGTTCAGAGCCTCACCACCCTCACAGTAAAGAATTTCTTCCTCATATCAAATCTAAACCTCCTTTCTTTCAGTTTGAAGCTATTCCCCCTTGTCCTGTCACTACATGCTGTTGCAAGTCCCTCTATGTCATACAGGTTCCCTTCAGATACAGAAAGGCTGCAATTAGGTCATCACAAAGCCTTCTCCAGGCTGAACATTCCCACCTTCCTCAGGCTTTCATTGTTGGAGAGGTGCTCCATCCCTCTGATCATCTTGGTAGCCCTCCCCTGGACACACTCCAACAGGTAAATGTCCTTATATATCTGTATTTATATATATGGTATATGCAGAGAGATATATTTTTAAAAAGCCAAATCCATCCCATACCTATATAAATGACTGCCTGTGATAAAAACAAAACAAAACAAAACAAAACAAAACAAAACAAAACAAAACAAAGCAAAACAAAACACCAAACTAAAACAAAAGCAAAAAACCTCCAAAACAAAACAAAACAAAAACAACAACAACAAAAACCCCAACATCCACAATATAAACTGGAGGAAATGGCTGTCAAACATTGGACTGTGGAACGTACCATGTAATGCTGTGGTCTCATGAAAACCAGTGCAAACATTTTGGGATCATTTCCTCTTAGCATACATACACTTAATTCTGAATCAAAGACATTTGTTAAACTTAATTGAATTTCAGGAATACTAGTCGTTATTCTTCATATCTTTGGCATGAGGGTTATGTTCCTCATTCATTTGTATGAAGCCTCGTGCATTTAGCATGACTCTGCAGCAGCATTTCTTACTTCAGTGCCATTCTGTTTACCACAATAATATCCTATTAATTAAGGAGTTTCATCTACTTTATATGAAGTGGATCCAAGAGAAGAGAAATAGTCACATAGCAGTATGTCATCTTCTACACAGATGCATGTAGATGCAAAATTAAAATTTATGTTACAGTATTTTAGAGAAATTCAAAGAAACTGACAGTAGACTCCCTTAGTTGTTTTTCACAACCTTCTAAGGGAAAGTTCAGAGATACTCAGTAATCTGTAGACCAGGTTAGTGTTTATGTCTCATTTGCGTTATTCATATGTTACAGATATGAATGGTATTCATCTCAACCAGCTTTATTTAAACTGCAGATTTCTGAACTGTTCATCTAGGTTCTCCCTACTGAAGAGCCGGAGGTATAGGAATCTCCAGTAAGACTTTAATTTGATTTATCCAATTTTGATACACAAAGTATCTTTGTACCCTGTGCAAACAGACAGAATGAATGGGCTTGTGGAAATTTTGTCTTTCTCATTGACTACAGGGAAGACTGGTGATAATTATGTTAGGTTACTTGCTTAGATTATGTCTAAAATACATCCTTAGACTACATTTGGGCAGCAAAGGTCAGTTAGGTTAGTCCTGCTTCTAAGTGTAAACATATATTTGGGCACTTGGTGGTTTTTCCATCTCATACCATCATGCAAGTGAGCCATCCTGATACAGCAAATAAAGTATATGACATCTCAAAAATTGTTGCTTCTTTTGGTCAATGTGCGATGGAATAGGCAAGAGAGAAATTATGCCAGAGAGAAATTATGCTAGAGAGAAATGTCTGACCAAAATGCTTCCTTTTATTTCACAATTGAAAATCTGAATGGAAGAAGCTGTCAGCTACAGAGAAAAATCCTGGAATTCCAGAGCTTAGAGGTGAGCTGGGAGGACAGACATGACTGGTGCAGCTGACCTCTGTTAGACAATTTTTCAAGTAATAAATAATGTGTGGGATTTATTCACTACCTTCTCTTGTGTTCACAATAATAAGATACAGGACAATATCAGAATCAAAATTAAAACTAGAAATTGCCATCTCATGTTTAATTTCAGTTCTGTGATAAACCAAACATTCTTTCTGCCTATGCTACCATTGAGCTAGTCATTCTCAGTCTCATCTCTGTGCAGTTCATTAGTCCTTCTTGCTTTGCGCTTGTCTTTGAAATGCATCTTAAAAAAATTAATCTTATCCAAAATTGAAGGATAGAAATGATTTGATTTTCTCATGGTCTATTTAAGAAAGATACTGAAATACTGAAATGCAACTAACCTGTCAGATCACATGCACACACTTACGGTAAATGAGCCATTTGACAAGTTCTTAAGTCACTAAGGCTATTTTCCATCTGTTTATATATTTAAAGGCCAAAGGTTTGTCTTTCCAACAAACATTCATGACTAATTAATAAGTAATCTTTTCTAGGAATTTGTTTAAATCACAGTGGTAGAAATTTATCCAGCTTAGCATGTTCTCCCTAACCCAAACTGGAAACAAATATTTGTGACAAATACATCTGAACTGCAGGAACATACTATGTAAAGTCTAAACATATTTTCCTAAACACATTACACAACAATATAATCTATTATTGATGCATTTTGACTTTGACATGAGTAATCATGCATTTTGAATACATTTCTGAAAAAAAGATCATAATTAAATTGAGATGATGAATGCACACTGATTGCCAGAGATGATACTGATCACTTATTTTAATTTTCCAGTCTATGCTGTTATACGAATCCAGTTTCTTACATCATCCATTTCTTCTTTCTAGAAGTATGTAACACCAGTGTTATACTTAGCATAGTCTTTAAAGGAACATTATTTTTAAAACAGGGAGACAATGAAAAGCAATGGCAACTACCAGTTCACAATGAGTATTTTACTACTTTGACTGGGTAGAAAAAAATCAGACATTTATTAGAGTCTTTCATTCCAGGCTCTTACAGGGCTTTACAAATACAGCACAGCTTTCCCAGTGCTACATCACTGAAAAACAGTCACCCCAGAGTGGAGTGTTGCAGCTATTTTGCTCCCACTTGACAGCTGTTGGTTATTATTACATGCTTTTTTCCTACAGTTATTTTTCTGGAAAATATAAGAGAGCAAAATTCACCCACGAGGAGATAGGCAGAGACCATCTGCTGTGACTAATTTCACATTTATTCCAGGCAATAGTTGTACCAAAATCCCAAAATGAAAACCCAGTTACTACTATAATTTGATCTAGTGGACATAAAATGAAATAATATGTTCAGAATCTTTTCATGATACTACCTTTGAATACAGATCTCCACTATGATCATGAACAATTTTTAATGCCTTTCCAAATTCAGCCTGAGGGGTCCTTTGAAACATTTAGGGTTTTTTGTCACTTAACACAGCATCTTACTTCCTGGACAAGTGTACTTTAGCTTAGAAAGCTGATTAGAGGGATCTTTGTAGTATCCTAACATAGACAAAGTGAAATAAATCTTGTGATCTGTGGTCAGAAATGTGGCTTATTCTAACTTTAGTTACCTAACGACCTATGTTATATTAATAAAATAATTGCTTTTGATTTTTGCAATGTTCAATGGAAAGAAATAGATACTCTATAGGAAAAAATACTAATTATTCTCTGAAGACATGTCTCTCTCTCCCTTTCTGGCTTTACTGATTACAGGAACATCTCTGTGTGGCTTTTTTCTTCCCAATAGATACAGACGGGGGAAACTTCTTGGGTATACTTAAAATAATTGTTCCTCTCAGAAATGCACTTTTGCTGCTATGCATTGCATGAAGTCTTAGTTTCCTTCTTACTCATGTTAGTTTACCCATCCCGACCTACCATCAAGCTGTAAGAAAAATTTTTAAAATTTTCATGTTGATCTTATTAGTTTAAGTTTCTCTGCTTTGAGGCAGTATGTGCTTTTGTATATACCCATAAGAGAAAGTACTTTGAAGACATGATCTGAATCTTACACAGCAAATTGAAAATTGATCTATCTGTTACCCAACACATTTTACATGAAATAAATCGGATGGAGCCAAACAATTATTCATTCTAAATGCAATAACTCAGCAGCTCAGATAATATAGAACCAAATCAGTAAGAAAAAGATTAAGAACAAAAATGTAGGCAGGTTTTAAGGTTCAGAAAAAAATTGATTAGAGAATGATCATGTTAAGAAAAGGTAAAAGAAAGTAAAAATTTAACATACTTTTTCCAACTACAGACCTCCTATTATTTAAAATTCAGGATAGCAATTAAAAAAAATCAGTTAATATAATTAGGGCTTTTTCCTTAAGCTAATTGGGAAGTTAAATGCCACACTGACACCCGATCACGTCAGACCTCGGAAGCTCAGCAGGGTCAGGCCCGGTTAGTATTTGGATGGGACACCTCCTGGCAATACCAGGGGCTGTAGGTTCTAGTCCTGATGAGTTCACTGTCCAAGCTCGCTTGGCCATGGCAGATGAACATTAGGAGTTAAAGGGTGAGGCCAGTTCTGCGCACTCTGTGCCTCACCTAAAAAATCCACTGCACAGGCTGGAAGGACACACCCATGTGGGTGGAGCCCTTCCCAAATCTTCATTCACCTCTCCATGATGATGATGAATTGGGCCAACATTTTCTAAGCAACATCTAAACTTCAGGCTTGAAATTTCATTGCATTAATATCACACCCAAAACCAAAAAATTGAGTTGGCAACTGGAAAGCAACAGGAAACTGGGGAAAATATAGAGAGAGTAGATCATGTTCTATTATGTTTGCATTCACATCTTTCAAGGTAGACTTTAAAACATTCAACTATGCAAAATATAGGTCTTAAAGATAAGAAGAAAACAGTGCATGTCACACAATATTTTAGCTTCCTGTCCTTCTACAGCTGGCTTTTATGTAGTCTTATATAGAGAGTTGAGCCCAGAAGGCACAACAAGATTGATTTCTGCTTGATAAAGCAGGGGAAGGTTTTAGGTACAAATTTCAAGTTAAAGTACTTCCAGGAAAGGACTTCCCAAGTGATTGGAGAAGGGTGAGGCTTAGGGTCACCAGCATATATAGGAAGAACTAAATGATCTCAATTCCTGCAGGCAGTACCTAGTATGTCAGAGGAAAGGAATCTTGATGTTGGCACATGTTTTGTGCCTTTAGTTTCCCTTGCTGACCAATGGACATGAGTTTGACTCACATCCTAACTCATTAATCTGCCTTCTCTTAGAGTGGCCTTTGTATATTTTCAAAAGCACAACTACTTAAAAGAATTCTGTAACAAAGAGAAACTTTTTTCAAGAGAAAACAAGCAACAAAGGCTGGTCAAAACCTACTCAATTTAAAGATTTAGAATGTGTCAGTGAAAAGTGATGGAATTAAACAATATTGCCTTTATGAATGAAAATTATGTTAAATACTTATTTCCAGTATCCCAAATGTCTAGAGCAACCATTATTAATAACCTCTCAAATTGGTATTACTAATACTAACAAAACCAGCCAACCTAAAAAAGGTCCTTTTTTGACAATAATTGTAAAAATACTATTAATTGCAGTGCAGCAAAAAATTTTCAAGAGGATACTACTCTGATGATCTGAATGTGATATTTTAATAGCTCTAAGAACAAGAATCTCTTTTTTCTACAAAGGTCTTGACTAATCACACATTCAAACTCTGGTAGCTTACTTCAATTTAATGGGAGCATTAACAGCTTTATTATTCATAGCAATGTCTGCCTTTTCTGACAGAGGACTAGGAGGTTGTTTCTAGATAGAGTTAGATGAGTCTCCCTGATAGCAGCAGTTCTGGTGAAACCAAGACAAAGAATTTAAAATGAGCAAACTTATTTAAGAGATGATACATATGTTGACTTTAGAGCTTGAAAGGGACAGAAAGTGGAAGTTTGTATCAAGCTTTATATTATATCTGGTAGTGAAACTCTTTTATACATGTGAAAAGTGCATGGGTCCTAAAATGATTTTATGAGCACTAGCCCTCAGAGTCTGTTCATAAAAATAATAGAAGGAAGCAGTCCTATGGGCCCCATAAACATGAGAAAGAAGATATATTTGACAGTGGAGGTAAAACTTGTAAGCTAAAGCAAACTGTAATTCCCAAGGACACATTAAATCAAGGTCATTAGATCTAAGAATATTTCTTAATCATCCATTAATTTTCACATTATTCTTCTTTCTTATAATAAGAAAGTACTGAGCCAACTAATTGCACACAAGATGAGCAATTCTACTAAGAGATATTCCAAACATTTTCTGGAGGCATAATGTGAAGAAAGAAAAATTTCCATATGAAATACTTAGAAAGAATTGATCCTAGTCTGAGTTCAACTGTGATGCAAAGACTATAAGTTGGAACCTGCAATGGATGTGAAAAACATGGAGATAAACTACATATCTTTCTTGCTAATATGTACTTAACACTACTAATCATCATCATGGTTAGGGTTCATGAAAGAAGATTTGGGAAGGGCTTGCTGCAAGCTGCTGGTGGCTAAAAAGGCCGATGCGGGAGAGGCAAGTCCTGTTGCTTAACACTACTAATAAACTCCGTATTACTGGCAGGGGACCAGTGTGTTTGTGTGGCAAAATTCTTCCTTCAGACCAAGTTTCCTCTTAATACCATACAGAGTAAAACATCATCATCATCATCATGGCTAGGCTTCGCGAACGAAGATTTGGGAAGGGCACTACCCACGCTTGCTGCAAGCGTG
>JAWWLZ010000042.1:26931947-26978756 GCA_035041345.1 Poliocrania exsul | reverse complement strand
TTCTCCCCCGCGACAAGGGGGTGTCCCTGGAGAAGAGAGTAAAACATAGAGGTGTAAGAAACTACAAGATAATATAGCAGGTCATTTAATATATGATTGAAGGAAGTAACTTCAGAAAACTGCCTTAATAAAATATTATGTCCTACCTTAAACTAGTCAGACCTTCAAGAAAATGACTCCTTACAGGAATCTAGTCCACAACCTTGCTTCCCTGATGCTTCAAAAATCTTTCTAACATGCAGAATCTTTCTGTTCCTGGCTGGCACACACCTATTATATTTAAATACTTTTTGTCTCTGGCCTTCGATTCTTCTAAGCCAAATAAAATAAATCTGTAAGCAGGTCAGGAACCATTCAGAGGGAGCAAACCTGACAAACCTTAGTCCCACATCCCTGCAACCCAGTTTTTAGGCTGTGACCCATACTAGCCATGGCAATACAGCACTAAAGGACTGAAAAACTGTATTATGTTTATGATAGCAACTATAATTAACTATAGTGTAAAAAGTATAACTAGGAGTCCTCTGTTACGTGTCTTAGTTTAACTATTTAAAGCTTATGGAATGAATCCAGATGAACCCAGAAAAGCCTATGGAATGAATCCAGATGAATCTGTCTTTGAGACAATCTGCATTTCTCAAAGCTGGTCATCTACCTTTTGTTTTAGCCTCCTTCCCCAACCCCCCTCAACTGACAACCCTACATATGTTGTGAGAACAAAATAGAAAAAATCAGACAAAATTTGCCAGGCTATGATAATATGGCATCCTGAATCCCCCAAATCAAATCTGCTTGTAGCACAAATCTGTGATTTAAATTGATGACAGTGCTTTGATTTTAATTTTCCTCTAAGGGCTTAAAAGAGAAAGGAAATTTGGAGCTCTTCCTTCAATTTGAGATTTTAAGTTACTCCATTTTATTAAAGGTTACTTTGTTACATATAAGTTAATTTAATCAATGAATCATGTCTAAACACATCAACTTAGTAAAACCCTTTTATAGAGTTATGATCTATTTAAATAGTATCATCTAAATTGCATTAAATTTTTAACCCTCATTAATTTCTAATTTACATGTTTTGGGTGTTTTTTCACAGTGTTAATATTTTAGAGTTGTACTTACCATCACATGCTTTCTTTAAAGGCACACAATGCAAAATCAAATATATTCTTATGTTGTGCAATATAGAATTAGTTGAAAAAGACTGAAAAGGTTTCTTGCTTCCATTTAATGTAATTTTCTCTTTGGTTGAGATAATTTTTAGAGAAATATGTCTGATTTTTTGCATATTTAATTTCAATGTTTATTTTGTGCAAATAATTCATTAATATAAATGAAATGTTAATATCTTATCATTATTAGTTCAAATCTAAATTGTTACAGAAAAAGAAGAGCAATGCAGTATAAATTGTCTTACACACTTGTAGTTGCTAGTCCTCTTCCCAGTTTTGTGCTCAACCTTTCCAGGCTGCCCTGGCTCTGAGGACTCTGGGTCCATGGCCTGTGGCTGTGGTGACATGGCTGTCAGCATCCTGGGAATGTGATGATGATGTTGATTGCTCCTCCCTCTATAATCCATTTGGTGTCATTTTCTCTGGCTTGCTTTACACCTTTGCACTATCTTCACTGGTCTGTAACATCCAGATAACACCCTAATTTGCTGTTTATCATAGAATCATAGAATAATAGAATAGATTGGATTGGAAAAGACCTCCAAGATCATCAAGTCCAGCCCTTGGTCCAACTCCAGTCCATTTACTAGATCATGGCACTCAGTGCCACGTCCAATCTCAGTTTAAAAACCTCCAGGGATGGGGAATCCACCACCTCTCTGGGCAAGCCATTCCAATGCCTGATTACTCTCTCTGGAAAGAATTTTTTTCTGATCTCCAACTTAAATTTCCCCTTGCAGAGCTTGAGCCCATGCCCCTTTGTCCTATTGCTGACTGCCTGGGATATATGTATATGTATATATGTATATGTTACCCTTTACTTGTGTGAGATATTATTTTTCCTTTCTTTGCTACCCCTAAAACCACTTTTGTACAGCTGCAGGTTGGCATTTCCCTAAGAGCAGGCAAGCTGTTTATAGCTGTGGGGTCTGCAGTGCAAAACTGGGACCCTATCTCTGGTCATCCCATGCCAGTACATTTCTGCACCACATCCTGTGTCTCTGCTCCTCAAGTCCTCTGCTGTCCTATCAGGCCTGTTTTTCTCTACATTGTCATCATAACGAGAATTGTAAATATCTCACTCTGCCTAAAATAACTGCTAGGTTTTGTTAAGCATATAAAACCAGCATTGTACCATACACAGGTAAACATAAGTAAAACAAATTAGCCAGACATCTGTCCAGTTAGAGAAAGTACTGTAACAGCTAAGCCAAGTTACAGATAAAGAAAATTTCAGACAAAGAAAGCCTGGCAAACCTCTGTCCTGTGGCCTGCCCATCTTAGTACACCACTCAGGGCCTGCAGTAGCAATGGAAATACTGTATTTGGGGGTACATGGTCAGATTACATTTCAGTAAGGTATTTGTTAAAGGTATTTAGTATCTTAGTTTAACATACTCATAAAGTTGAGACTTGGTATGGACACTTTCTCCATAATTTTGATTATGAAACAATTTAAATGAACATAAAATCATATTAGATGCAAATCCTAGAGTGCTGGCACAAGCCAGCTGAAGTGTTAAAAAATAATTCTAATCACATTGAGAGATGGCAGCACTTTCCATGCACCTTAGTGAATGGAAGTAAAACAGAAAAAATTAATTTGGCACCCAGAGCTATTATCTGCCTATTTAGCATCTTTCCATATTTAACATTTTCCACTGCATTTCCTCAATCTAATCAATCGGTGCTCATCCATATATGTGGTACAACATTCATCTGCAAAGTTCCTATCAGACTCATGAGTGGACCTGGCTCACCAGAGATGTGACTCTCCCTGGTCTGTATCTGTGCTTCCTGGCTTTTCAGATGCACTCCCTCTCCAAACTGTTCCACTTCATGCATGAAGACAATACTCTGCATCTGCTGCATATGGGCTGGGACATATCTAGGTCCACTAGTGGGTAGATCTTCCTCAGTAAAAATTCTTGTTTGAGACTCCTGTTGAAGATTTTTTTTTCAAAAGCCTTTGAATACCATTAACTGTACATTAAAAAAAAATTGCCTTAACCATATGAGTTCACAGAATTAAGTATTTCATAAAACCTCTCATGTAATCAAACAAAATTTTGATGCCAGTAGTAGAAACAAATATGTGACCAATAAAGCACGTGGATTTTCTTCTTTCAAGTGCCAGATATTCTCTCCTTTCCTCTATCTATTTTTTGTTTATCATCTGTTTGGTGTTTCAGGTTCAGTTTGGTTTTATTGGAATACAGCCCATTGTTCAGGGCTCCATAATAGGACTTTACAAAATATTATGGGAGTTAGGAGCATCTGGCTGATTTGGCTGAAACTCCCTAACAAGCTTAGTTACTGTAGGAGATAAAATAAAATGAGAAGCTGAAGCAAAAGATAATGTTAATCAGAAAACTTCTTGGTTTTTGCATAAACAAAAGAGAAGTACAGCCAATTTTGTACCTTTGAAAATATACCAAACAAAATGCTAAAATGGCTCGGCAAATAAGAAATAGTTACCACATATCACCAAAGTCACTGAGAACTACCAACTAAAATATACATTTTTTAAACCTAAGAATTTTGTTGAAAAGCTATCATTGGTTTAGCCTTCCATTATATAAAACATAAATTTTTCTATCATATAGGTATTTTTACCCTAGTTTCAGGTTTTTGTTTCTTAGGTTTTAAGTGAGAAGCCTATAAATTCATAGCCATGATATTGGTAGGTGTTTCAACCCCAAAGTGGACTATATGCTGCACTGCGGGGATGTCTGTGTATATTTGCACATCATTATCAGTCTGACCTGGGGAGGGCAGATGCCAGAAAATTTCTGCTTTTGTAATACTGTAAGCAAATTATGTCCCTGCTGAAAGGGCTCCTTGCTTCTCTCTGTCCTTTCAGCTGTGTCCTGTGTGCCTACAGTAAGCCAGATTTCCTTTGAGATACGCAGATGCGGAATCAGTCTCTGATGGAAACCTGAGTGACAGAGTCTGTCCTGTTTTTAGTGGAGAAACAAATGAAATTCATATTGGTCATTGGTGCGATGATATTGTCCAGCTTACAAATCAAAAGGAGTTACAGTCCCATGGAAAACACTAATTAAACTTTTCCTTCTAAATGCCTTGCAACAAAAAATAATTGTGATGAGAAACTGTAATGAGAATGACAAACTTGTTGTCAAATTCAGAAGATTTTCACACAAGATCTACAATATTTTTTTGCCCATGTGTATGACTGTGTGCTTTGACTTTGCTCAGCTGTAAAAAAATCACTTGGAAATTGAGTCGGTTTTACTCACTATTTCCATCTCCCTGAAA
The DNA here is from genome assembly GCA_035041345.1 of Poliocrania exsul. NCBI lineage: Eukaryota > Metazoa > Chordata > Aves > Passeriformes > Thamnophilidae > Poliocrania > Poliocrania exsul. The sequence goes on along the minus strand of JAWWLZ010000042.1, from coordinate 26,974,305 downwards.
TACTTCATTGGTAGAGAGAAATGAAGATAGGGAGAACAAAAGACAAAAATATATCAGTGTTGCTTGAAATCAGATTTGAATTCACAGTAGTCCTGTAACATGTCAGCAGCAAGACAACAGTGCAAACCTGTATCTGGCAGGATCAATGATAGCATGTGTACAAATAAGGAAAAAGACTGTTGGATCAAGCATATATCTCCCCATAGGTACTCTACAGACCCTGATTTATACCTTATACCATGAATTTTATTTTATTTCTTCCATAAGATTTACTATGATAAATGGCAACTTATAATACTGATCTTATCTGATGTTCTTCAAACTTAAACTCTTGATCTCAGCTGCTCTATACAACAATAAATTTCCCAGTTCAGCTAAATGCTGTGAGGGGTTTCATTTATTCAATAATACTGTGAAGAGAAAGATTTAAATCGCCTTGTTCTGAAGTTATGGACTCATGGAGGGCTCTAAAGATATGTGAACCATGGAGCCTCACTTGGAATAGCCTTCAGGACACAGCAAGACAAGGGATATAGGTATGGGTACCAAAGAGAACGGAGACAGAGCTTTCTTCAGGAATTGCAAGAACTAATGCTCCTGAGCTAACTCTAGTCCAAATTTTATTATAGCATTCTTTTATGGTGTTTAAGACCCTTTTCATGCATTCTTATACATTCTTTTCCACAGAAAAGAACCAGTCAGAGTTGCTAAAGCCACTTAGAGGTAAGTTTTTTTCATGGCCTTGTCACCCTTCCCATAAACATTTATTTCATACTGACATATTTCTGGTGAATACTCAGTGCACAATTGCAATGCAAATGAGGCTGTGCTGTTGGTTCTTGATAGCACAATAATAGTTCATTCTGAACATGACTTTGTTTGCCTTTTTCCTACCAGTTGCACCAGAGCAGAAACGAGATTTCTGAATTTTCTCAGATCCTTTCTGAAAATTGACGGATAAAACCAATAAAACCACTTTCCAAAGCATACGAGCCCTTTTTTTTTCCTCTTGTGATGAAAGATACTTAGAATTCATTGATACTAAACCTCATTGTTACACTGTTGTTACCTTTGTACAACTTTTATGTAGATATCTAAAATTCCCCAGTTGTCTCTGTTTCTGGACTAATCCAAGTCATATTCATTGCTTTGCAAGTGTCTTTGCTTTTCTAATCACTTCCCTTTTAAGATATTTATTAAATATATGAACCAACAAGTTCTTGATGCAAGAACTTACTGACATACTTCTGGTAACTTTTTGACCAGATAAAAATCAAACGTTAACCCGTCTTTAGTTTTCTGCCTCCTAGGCATGTTGACTTCTTGCTTTATTACGTCTTACAGGATTCAGGGAGGATGCAGTAGCTTTGAAGCCTACAAAACTATTAGCTGCTCTCCATTAGTCTGGACTTTTTAGAGCAAGACATTTGTAAGATATTTTCTTTTCCCTACAGGGCTGCAAACAGACTACATTTTCCTACAAAAATATGCAAGTGAGCCTTAGTGGGTTCTGGTCTGACTGGCCTCTCAGGGAGCAGAGAGAGCAATTGTGTAATCAGCTGCCTTCCATGCAAATATTGATAAAGACCACAGATCTAGGTCACACACAAAAGACAGAACTTAATCATTGCTCTGCCTTGGAAACACAGTCTAACTCTCAGCAGTGACTGTATGGGCACTTAAGACAATCTCTGAGAAGAAATGTCAAGCACTTTAATTAGTGTTTTCTTCAGCCAGGCTTCCACCTCCTTAGATCTCTGCTCTTTTCTTGTTTTTCTCAGACTTTTCAAGGCTTCTGAAGGAAGTGAAGGTGCAACTCATCTGGAATATAACAACTCTAACCCTGGGCTGTTGCTTACAGCAAAAACCTTGGCCATGATTTCTGTAAATAAAAATTATGGGGGGTGGAGGTGAATCCAGGTACTCTTCAATCCTTTTGTAACAGAGGAATGTGAAAGCCTTCTAAAAATATCAAGTAATAAACCTCAAAATTTGCTTTAAGCATGGAGAAATCTTACCAAATTATTTTACCTTTAGATTAATTTCATGGAATAGTTGCTATAAGAAGGAATAATATGAGCTTAGTCTAGTCAAAACTTTAATGGATGCAATTTATAGTTACAGACCTCCCAACAGAGTGAGCATGAAGAAACGAAAACCCAGAAGTGAGGAGTGCTTTATGCAGTCTTTTCTGAGTGCTCAGTACATCAAAAAATCAGTCTTCTCTTCTCATCAGTAACCAGATACTGAAATTAGACAGCCTGAATAGGATCAGAAGCCACTGAAAAATTCCTCTTGTCACATGTCACAATGAAACGATTTTTAAGTGATGGAAAACATTCCTTTACGGTCAGTTGGAAGGAGACCATGCAGATTATATTTATGGTGTCATGTATTTTAGTTCTAATTCTGTATCTTGTCCCTTTACCTCCACTCCAACATCAACACTCTAGGTGTTTGGATACATTGGATTTTGCATTGGTGCTTGCCAGCTGTCTTCTTGAATGAGGAAACTCATGTGTAGGGAAAAGACTAATAACAGAGTCCTACACCTGCATGGATAATATGTAGGCATAGTATAACCTGTATAAAGGTTGGTAATATGGGTATAACTGACAGACCTTGCTCTATTTAATCTGTCTGGAGTCTTTCAAAGCCATCTATCAACCATTCACTTTCTTCAGCAGTCAAGTCATGCTCACTACTGGCAGGTTACTGTAAAAAGTCATGGCTTGTGACCTGTGAAACAGCCTTCTCATTCCCTGGTTAAATCCACATGTATTATGTCAGGTTTTTTAGATGTTCATACGCATGTACATACACACATATATAGCCAATGTGAGATAACTTATGTCCTTTTGAACATCTGCAAAGAACATAAAAATTGTTACTTAGTATTTAGAATTTTTCCGTTAATTCATTGTACCTAAAACATGCATGAGAACTGTAATTCTGTGAACTAACATTGATTCAAATGAAAAAAAAAGATGAAGGTGGTTCATTACAGGTCTTGTATCAGAAATGACTGCCCAAAGCATAGGATCACTGGTTTCCTTGTCTCTCTGTGAGTCTTAGAGCCAGGATTGAGATTTTCTGTGCAGATGCTGTCTGCAGCACAAGACTGGGGGCTGCATGAGTATACCTAACAGGCTATCAGATACCTGCATTGCTGAAAGCCATAAATGAAAAGGCAGAGGGGGCAAATTCCAAGTCTGTTTAAAACTTCTCTAGAACAGTGGACTGACTGCCAGCACACAAGGGTCAAGAGTGAAAAGAATACTCCAGAAACACCTCTTATCTTGTCCTTTCTTTTGAAATAATCATCCACTCATCCTTAGCAGAATGAAGAAGCTGACAAGCTTCCAAACATGACTAATATGTGATTTGTTTGATAAACTACGCTTGTGCAGGCAGGCATTTCATGCAGAATGCGTAACTGAAAAAATTCAGTCATTACTAAGCACCTTTCTGTCTGACAGGGATCAGTTCTTTCCTTCTCCTAGATGCCTTACTATAGCTCCAGCTCTTGTTTTCCCCCACCCCCCCTTTTAACATCAACAGTATACTTCCCCCAGGAAGACATTTGGACACTGTAGTTCATGCCTCACCTTTTCCTACAGTAGGAAATATGATCTTGCGAGGACAACTTGAGTACTCAAAGGAGCAGTGAAAGAATGAGATTTGCATATACCGGTTTTTATCATTATAGGGAATAAGTTGTAATGATTAGATAATTCATTGATTAGACCATCAAGACCCTAACTGGACCCTAAAAAATTCTTGGCTTCACATATAAGGTATGTCTGTAGTCTAACTAAATTGCATGCCATGTGGCATGGTCTGGAGCCCATTCCTGTGGACTGGCTGTTAAAATATACATCCAAAAATTTGTGGAGAATATAGGTAGCTAAGGCTCTAATTTGCAGTGCAACAACTAGCCTCCCTGACATCTGCAGGCTGATCCAAGTATATCTTAAATGTCCTCACCACATCCTTGGAAAGGTCCTTCCAGAACATCTTAACACTTTATTTGTGCCCATTGAACCGCTTGATTACCTAACAAAGAAACTGTCTTTAAACTGTTACATTCAGTATGCAGAGAACTTGTTGCACCAGCAATTGAGACAGGGTGAATGCTGTGAAGCTGAATGAAGAGAAGGCAGAGTAGACACCAACACTGTGTCACATTCCACTTTAAAAGAGTGATTTGCAGTAATCCAGCTAAACACATTTCCCTAGTCCCAACATGAGGTACAATAAGCAATAGCTTTCAGAGGAATTTAAGTTTCAAAAGAGAGTGGAGAATGAAACTCTAAGGCTCTACATCATCTACTAATGACTATTGCTGCAGATTTTACTTTATTCAGACTATTGGCTGATGGATGGCATAATACAACTCTTACAATTCTAAAGGGGATTTCAGCAAAGGGCTATATCTTAGAAGAGCAGTTTATTATGGAGAAAAGGTCCTGAAAATGGAGACAAAAGGGAGACTTTTAATCAGAGCACTAATGTGGACTGTCTGTGATGAAGCTCTTATCATTCCACCCCAAGCAGTGTATGGTACTCAAAGACAGATTCTGTACAACAGTAATAGAGGCTTTTAAATCATTATTTGTACTTTAAATATAGGGAGATATTTGATTGCTTCACAAAACACTGCTCAGAAAGGAAAATAACTGTGAAGATGAGTTATGACCTTTTTTTTTTTCCTGGGCACTGGAGCCTGTGGTTATTTCTTACTAAAAGCAAATCCAGTAGTTCGGGCCCAGTTAATTTAAATTCTGTCTGCAAGAAGCCTTCTAATTAGTGCCAGTTTCATTTTCCCAACGACATGGATATCTCTCTAAAATGAAAAATAATAACATGAAAGGAAAGTGACTGATCTGGTAGGAGGGCTAGTCCCATAATGGAATATCAAGACAAAAAATGCAGATAAGTAGAGGTCAGCTCAAGGGAAACATAACTGCCTATGGTGATACTCAAAAGTGAAGAAATACTTAACAGATCTGCCTGAAGCATAAGGATAGAGGGTTTTCACTGACACCTTCTGAATTAAATTCATCACATTAAAGACTATTGCAGCTTTAATGCAGAATAAAATAATTTGTAGTTATTAAAATAAGGTCTCAGAAAATCTTATTGTGCCATAACAGGTACTTCACTGCAGTCTTCTGGTCGCTTTCAGATGGAGGGAAATCTTTTTTTGTCGTGTTTCTTTTTGAACTCCAAAACACACTGGAAGTCCAAGGCAATCCAAATGGAGTTCACTTAATTTGATAGTCAGTGACCTTCACCGAAGGTCATGTTACAAAGAAGGTATTTAAGCTGCTCTTTCAATTTTTATTACTATATCATTAGGTCTTCAAGCTATTCTACACACAAGTGCTGATTTTGCTTCTACAGAGGAAAAGATGGATGATTCTTGGGGTTTAATTATCTATTTATTTATTTAGTAATTTGTTCAATTCAGTCCAGTTGAATAGATAAGCAACGCAATACTTGTGATTAACTGAAGGATTTTTTTTTTCCCCCGACAGCTTGTGACACTATGTCATAAAGTTCTTGAATAATACAGAGGAATACCATATCCAGTTGAACTCCAAGGTTAACATTGGCAATACTGTGCAAAGCTGAAAAGGAGTTGGAGTATTTTACATGTAGCAACATGGCACTAAGGACTTTTATTTCATAAAAATGGAAGTGCCAAGGGTCAAAAAAGTAACACTGAATGCACTGATACACAAGCAAAGTTAATGACCCCCCCAAAATATCACAAATAATATAGATTTACACACAGTAAAATATAATGTAAGAAGTTTATCTTTCACCATGAAAGCTGTTACTTTTAGTAAGTGTTTAATTTGTTGTAGAAAGAAAGAAACATGAAAATGACGATTTAGTTGCATAACTGCAAGATTCTTGATTACTTACATACAGAATGCAAAACTATGATTTTTGCCCATGCCAAAACCTGAAGAAAACCCCATAAGATAAAAATGAGGTAGCTGAATTTGAACTCTTTTTAAAATAATTGATTTTCTATGCAGCATTGGAGGGAAGTAAAACAGTTTCCACCTTTCGTGCAGACCTAGGGAGCACTGAGACAGAAATCTGGTCACTCTGGAGGCAAGAGATAAAAATCATTTATTGCAAAATACACAAGGGTTTTATGGGGTCCTCAGGGGGAAAGGGCTGGAACTCGGAAAGGATTGGATAAGAGCTCCGGAAAGGGAATGACTTATGTGCCTCGGCTAGTCAATGGGGGAAACGGAGGATAAAAACCAAGAGAAAGCCAGGGCTGGGGATAGATGGGTGTGACAGGGGTGGGGCTGGCTGTGTGGGTGGAGTAATATGGCACTGAACAGGGAAGCCATGTGTCTGCCATGTGCAGGGATTTCCTGGCATGGACCACCCCAGATCTGTCCCACCAGGCGCAGACCTGGCCGGTTCCGAAACAGCGAAGGTGAGCCCAGGCGTGTTCCTGTGGCTGGTGGGGTGGCAATGCAGGGGAGGGGGTGGGACTCTCCCTGTCCTGAGGGTCCCCCAGGTGGGGCCATGACCCGCCGAGAAGAAACAATGCCTGTGCTTAACACAGGGGAAGAAAAGGGAAGGGTAGTGATGACACTGCAGGAAGGTGATAATGGATGGGGAGACGTGCTACAAAAACTTTGTAACTAAAAACCTGGTACAAGTAAAAGGCATAATTTTAAAACTTCAACAAGTCTCTCATGTATGCCACTGGTCAGCTTCAGGGTGCTTTTCAGCGCTGTCCTTCTTCAAGGTCCACAATCAAAGCTTGTTCTTTCCATACCTCATAGTCTGGTGTGTTTTCCACAGTTTTCTTTAAAGACTAATAAATAACATAACTTTGTATGAAATTGAAAAATAATTAGTGTTTAATGCTGGCATCTTGAGAACTCTTGCAACTTGTAAATATAAATGCATCATAGACATTGGAAATGTTCAGAAAGAGAGATTTTGCCAAACATTAGTTTCCTCTGTATTTACTGTCATAAAAGTAAAAATGGATCTACTTGAAAACATCACCACAATATAAGAAATATTCAAATATTTACATAAAATGTTTCCAGTCTAAACTTGTTTTTAATATTATTATTTAAAAATATACAAATTAAAAAAAAACCACAACAAATAATTTGCATTTTAATGCAAAAAGAACCAATCTATTAAGTGCATTAGACTCTCTTTGCCATTAATTTTTTAATATTTATTTCAAATGTTATGCTTTGAATGATTACTTTGCCTTACATGAGAAATGGAAGTTTAGATATTTTTTTTGTCTTTTAATGTTACTTTAAGTGCCATTCCCTCCTGATAGGATAGTAAACTATTTGAGAAGATGAAGAGCATGATGTCAATGGATCTGTGTCATAATTTAAATATTCCAAGAATCAGTGCTGCATATTTACATAGTATTTAATAGCAAGATCATATGACAAGAATGTGCTCACTAGAAAGTAAAATAGAAAGTGTATTTGAATACTGCTAGCTCTAACCTTCCTCTATAGTAGAAGATTGGGTTAATCACCTTTCCTAGTCATATAAAATCTGTCTCTGAGGCTCAATGTTTTCTTGAAGATTTCCAAGAGGTAGAAGAGCTTGGTGAAAAATTGCATTTTGAGTATGAAGGACAAGAAAATCGTTTTGTTGGGTAAAAGATAAAAATTGAGCACAAGTATTAAACACTGGTGCCAAAGCATACTGTATTTTTCCTACCTCCCTTACTGCCCTTCTTACTATGCTATCACCTTCCATTCTGATCTTTGTTGACTTATGCTCTTTGATGATGACCTCCCAAAACAAACTGCTTAGTTTTTATTTGCGCTATTCATTCTGTTCGGCCTAATTGTTTACTTTCCACATTCACCTTCAGTGTCATACTTTCGAGACCACAGTTAGATTTCTCTCCTATCCACCAAGTAGTAGCTGGTATTCCTCCTGTGCCTACTCCTCTCCAGCAGACCGGCTGTGCCTTGCTTCCCTGTCCATCTCATCTCAACACCTTGTTCCCTCCTATCTGGAATATTTCTCCCCCCACCTTGAGCTTACTTTTCCCCTGCTTTATTCTCATCACCTCAATCTCTAATACTGTCAGTGACAAGTGGTGTCCCTCAGGGGACCAGTACTATTGATTATCTTCATTAATGACATAGACACATGGACTGATTACCCCCTCAGCAAATTTACAGATGGCACCAAGCTCAGAAGTGCGGTATCCAAACCTAAAGGATGGGATGACATCCAGAGGGACCTGGACAAGTTTGAGAAGTGGACCCATGGGAATCTCATAAAGTTTAGCAAGACCAAGTATAAGGTACTGCACCTGGGTCAGGGCAATCCCTGGCAATACAGTCTGGGGCATGGACAGATCAAGAGCAGCCCTGCTAAGAAGGGCTTGGGGTTGCTGGTGGAAGACAGGCTGGACGTGGGCTGGCAGTGTGCACTTACAGCCCAGAAAGCCAATTGTGTCCTGGGTTGCATCAAAAACAGCATGGCTAACACATTGAGGGAGGTGATTCTGCCCCTCTGCTCTGCTCTGGTGAGGTCCCACCCAGAGTGGTGCATTCAGCCATAGAGTCCTCAGCACATGAAGAACATGGACCTGTTGGACTGAGTCCAGAGGAGGGCCACTAAGATGGTGAGAGGGATGGAGAACCTTACCTACGAGGAAGAGCTGAGAGAACTGGGATTGTTCAGCCTGAAAAAGAGAAGGCTTTAAGGTGACCTAATTGCAGCCTTGAAGCACAGAATCACAAAATCATACACTCAACTAGGGGTCGGTAAAGGCCTCAAGTCTAACCTAAGGCCTAACACTATCTTGTCAACTAGACCATGGCACTAGGTGCCACATCCAGTCTTTTCTTAAACACTTCCAGGGATGGTGACTCCACCTCCTCCCTGGGCAACCCATTCCAATGCCCAGTCACTCTTTCTGTGTAGAACTTCTTCCTAATGTCCACCCTAAACCTCCGCTGCTTAATCTTAAATCTGCGTCCTTTTGTCCTACTGCTGGTTGCTGGGGAGAAGAGACCACCCCCCACCTGGCTATAACCTCCTTTCAGGTAGTTGTAGAGAGTGATGAGGTCACCCCTGAGCCTTCTCTTCTCCAGACTAAGCAACCTGAGCTCCCTCAGCTGCTCCTCATAGGACTGGTGCGCCAGGCTCTTCACCAGCCTCATTGCCCTTCTTTAGACACCCTCAAGCACCTAGTAGTGCTCCATGGGGTTGTTGAGGGGTGAGGGGTTTGTTTGCTTCACTGTTGTTGGTTTGGTTTTTTTTTTTTAAATTAGCACTTGTCACTGTCTGCAATAGTGACTTGTGCACTAGGCACTTACTACATTTGAAATTCCACCCACATGCTCTTACTTTTCTAAGTACATGAGACTGATGATTCTGCCACTGGGAAATGTTTAGTTTCACTGAGTCTGATGATTCTGCCACTGGGAAATGTTTAGTTTCATTTTAAAAAATCAATTAGTTGAGTCTTGTACTTGAAGGGAACTTCTCTCAGATCTTCTGACTTGGAGGAATTGGATTGCAAAATGCCTTCCAGCTTTTTATGACACTTTGACTGGACTTTTATTCCATCATCTCTCAGCAATAATAAACTCAATTTATGCTTAATTAGTCATGACACTTTATCATGTCTGGACAGAAACAACTATTTGGCTATCTGCAGAGAGTAAGATAGAGAATTGAGAGAATTGGGTTATTTTGAGAGACCTGAAGTTGTTCAGTACAGAGAGTCTCCAGAGAGACCTTATTGCAGTGTAATTTCAGTACTGAAATGGGGCTTATAAGAAAGATGGAGATAGAGTTTTTAGTAGGAACTGTAGTGATAAGACAAGGGGTAAGAGTTTTGAGCTAAAGATTTTTTTACAATAAGGCTGATGAAACACTGGCATGGGTTTCCCAGAGAGGTTGCACATGCCTTATCCTTGGAAAGAGTCAAGGTCAGATTGAATGAAGCTCTGAGCAACCTAACGCAGTTGAAGAAGTCCATGCTCATTGCAGGGGGGTTGGAACTAATGGTCCCTTACAAACCAAATCATTATAAGATTTTATGATTCTAACAGTAAAATCTAGTTACTTCAAATTTATGAGGTTCTGAGATATCTTTGTGCTGAAGTGCATGACACAAAGACTACCAAGTTTCATCAGTGAGGGGAGTTGCTCACCTGTTCTTCATTGGAGACTGTCATCAAGCCTGAGGATATTATTGGCTTCCTCACTATGTCTCTGAGTAAGAAAGGGAAAACTGCCCTTGGCAGAAGAATAATAGATTACCTATTTTGGCTGTGGATGTCTTGAAGAAAAAGTATGAGAAAGAGTGGAGCATGGAAAACCATGTTCCTCATTTGTTTTTGAGTTTTCAGAATCTCTTCCCTCCCATTTTTTAGATTAGACCTGGTATAAATATGTTTGCTATCAAGTCATAGAATAGTTTGAGTTGGAAGGGTCCTTTTAAAGATCATCTAGTCTAACCCCTCTGTGAGGAGCAGGGATATTTTCAGCTAGATTTGGTATATCACTAAATATCTTATCAAAATACATGTCTGTTTTTATACGGTGTAAAATATAAAAATATGTTATTCTATGCAATAAAATACAATGTGAAGATTAGAAAAAAGCAAACATGACCATAAGAGTCAGTAGCAGGCAAAGATTGTCGCAGGTTGCTGAACTGTAAGTGAAGTTACTATCATGAATATTCTAAGATATCTTGAGTTCAGAGACCATTCATTGAATGGAATGTGAACTTCATGAAGATTCATCTGCCTCTTGCTTTCCTCTTGTGTGATGTGCAGCTTTAAATAATAAAATGTAATTTCTTATTACTGGTTCCTACGAACATACTTAGTGTTCCTCATGTCACATACAAAAAGCCCCCTAGAAATTCAGCTTTTGTTATTTCCATTTTATCTTTGTATTGACTGACTCAGAAAATGCACAAATGCAGCAGGTATACAAGAAATAATTAAATAGCAGAACCTTATCTGGACTTCAGTCCCAAGGCCTTGGTCCAGTATCTGAAAATATTTTATTCCACTCCAAACAAGAACTACTGTGCTAATCCCCCTGGAATGCAGGATTTATTACTTACCTGTCAGGTGTGAAGCGTTGCATGCTAAAAGGATTATCTCCCCCTCCTCCTCTCCACCTCCTGCTTTGTTCAAGCAAAGCACAAGAGGGGAAGGAGGAGATAATCCTCTTCAAATGGAGCATTTATTACCTTAGATGTAGGCACAAAGTGCTGCTTGCAGAGGGAGTTAGCAGGGAGCATCTGCTTATACAAGTGATAAAGCCCACTGTAAACAAACTAAATCTTCATACTAATCTGACCACTGCTTTCTTGAGAAAGTTCAGGACTTTTTACTGCTCTTTACAATAGTAAGTATTCCTGATATTCAAGATATATCCTTAATATTGGATTATTGGTAATATGGTAATGGGAATTTTTTGGGTAACATACAATTACTTACAGTAGTTGTCCAGCAAAGTTGTGAGGGTTTTTTAACTGGTTTTTCTTGGGCCTTTTTTTTATTCCTTTTTTTATTTTATTTTTTTTATTTTAGACTTTCAGATTTATGTCTGCCAAAAACATGTGTCTAACTGTTGGCAGAGATTTGGGCTGGATGGATTTGCTCATTTCAAGAACATAATTTCTATTTTCTGTTTCACAGACAACTGCCTTTGTCATCAGCTCTCCATATTGTGTTTGTGACATTTGCAAACATTCCCAACCCTTATCATGGCCATTTGTTTAGAAGAAACCCCATACTTGGCCCTTTGGCCCTAAAGACACAAAACAACCCCCTAAAACCCAACAAATCAAACAACTCAACCCCCCAAAACCAAACCAACTCAGTTTGTTTCCCTAAAAGATAATTTCCTTCAGAGGCCTTATGATTTAAAATTTTATAATGTATTGCACAGCCAAATAGTGACTACACTCTAGGCACACAGAGTGATCCTCAGACATGGTTCTGGTTCTCAGGGTGTAGTCAAGTTATCTAATTATACATTCAAACTGGTTTCATCAAATTCAGAGCATGCTGATCAGTAAAGGTTTGTGGCATTCACAATGATTTAGAAAATGAAAGAATTTCTCAACTTGTTCTGTTGTTTGCAGCATATCAGAAGTTTTGGCATATTTTATCCAAAGCAGAGAAGAAAAGAAAGAGGGAATGAGTAGGGAAATAAATACCGAAGCCCAAGTCTGTCAACAGATGTGCTCTTCTAAAACAGTTTACTCTTGCAGCTGTTCTTCTCTCTCCTGCATTATGTGAGTTTAAATAATATATGGCTCCCCTTTTCAGGCTACAACTTCTTTAGCAGTTTATTATCCTCAGCTGAGGTGCAGCTGATTGCTACAGATCTGCTGGAGCATTTTTTTCTGTGATTCATTGCAGTTAAAGACTTCTGGGTCAGTGCTGGGGCATAGCAGTCTGAGTCATTCTTTACCAGTCTTACTTGCCCCCCTAATCTGGATCCCACCATGCAGTTCTCTCTACCCTGGAGCCAGCAATGGTTCTACTCTGCACTTATTCTGAACCACTTTGGTTTGACAGAACTTAAAGATACAGGAAAATGTTCACACCCAAAGACTGAGTACTAACACAAAGGCAGAGAATACCCATGCAGCCACTGGGCAAGAGACAGAGAGGGACTGTAGTGGCTCTAATTCGGTCTGTCTTCTTTTGTATTTGACTTAAGCCCAATTTGCTGAAGAAGAGCAATCAGTAAAGTCTTAATCAACAGATTAGCAGTTTCCAATTTCCTACAGGAACAGAGCACTAAGAAAGTGAGAAAAGTGATGGCTGTAGACACAATGACCTCTGGAATTGGGAGAGAAGCCTGCTCTCATTCTTGGAGCAAACAAAATAGCGATTATGATAACACCAAAGGCTGTGTTTTGCAATTATAGTATCTAGACATGGGAGAGCAGTGACTAGTACAAGTAGGTAACAAAATATTGTAATAAAAATTGTTCCTTGAAGCAGGTGTTGATATTTCAGCAGAAGTAACTTTGGAGAACATAACACTGATTCATGCCATGAGGCTCATGCATTTCATTGAGTCCTAAAACATCCTCCAAGATATTCAGTGTATCTACATTGTCAGAAGAGTTCTTCAAGGCAAAAGGTATCATTCTGTATGTTCTCATGCAAATTGAGCTGCAGGAGCAGGTTTGCAAATTAGGAAATTGGTACAGAGTCTGATATACACTTACCCTTTTCTTCATTACAGAAAGCTGTAAGGACAAAGTCCCAACATGTCTACTCCTATTTTTAACTGTCATTCAGATGTATAAAATGCAAACAGCACAGCAGGTGTTTCCAGAGTAAGAAGAAACAAAGAAAAAGAAAATTGCCACAGAGACGGTATTTCTTTGTACTTATGCTAGTTGGCAATGTAGACACTTGGTTAGACTGACATTGATTAAAACACTCTCTGATGTTTTGTACTTCTCATATCTCTCTTAACTGTGAAAACTTTTGTGTGTGACTTGCTTCTATTACTCTTTCTTTAGAGACAATTTCTAATTCATTTGCAGTACTATCAGCTTTTCAAGATTCATGCTTGCCTTTATTTTCAGCCATTGAGGATGTGCTACAGAAGAGAACTGAGGATAAATAGCATGTCTAGTATTGAAAGGCCAAAACACCCACTTTGTTCCAGAAATGCTGTTACTTTCTCTCTGTGCAGTCTTTTTATTCAATTCTGAGAAAAAGCTCCTCCAAGCTAATTTATGTTCACACCTATTTGTTTTGTACAATAGAGAATGTTCTTGAGGAAAATATTTATCCAAAGCGTGTCTCTCTGAAGAACCAGAACATTCAAGCAGCTAGCATGGTTAATGCAAAAATAGGTTAGGATACTTGCAGTTGCACTCATAATGCAAATTCACATCTAGATTTTATGATAGGACCTTAAGCTTTGTATTTTGCTGAGTTATAGAGTCTGCTTAAATGAAAAAGTGATTCAGTGCTGAGAGGATACTATTTGTATTTTTTTTTTTTTATTCAAAGTACTAGATATTTTATCTGTGAACACTGGATAACTGAGTTAAGGTTCATTATACTTTCAGTAGATGTTATGTGGATCCATATATTTCATTAGGGTATTGTTTGCTATATTTTCACTCTTGCTAATAAATTTGTCAGGCACTAAAGGAGGAGGAACAGCATAAGATCAGGTGAGCTACACAGCCAATATAAGCAATCTGTCATCTCTGTATAACACACACAGAGTATTCAGAAAATGCTTATAAATTCTAAGTGTGTTAAAAGCCAATCTGCATGCCTCATAAATGTTTCTCAGATTAATGAAAAAAGAACTTTTGTAAAATTCCTCTTTGATTAATATTACTCAGCTTGTATTTGTTTCTTCTCCAGCCTGTATTTTTTTTTTTTTTTGGCCTGTCAAGGGAAAAGGAAATAACACTAGGATCTGAAACAAACAATTGAGGATGCAGGAGGATCTTGTTATATAATTGTATTTAACAGCATTGTTGGTAGGTAATTTTGTGTTCATTTGCAGTCAAAACATGATGTCTCTATGGCCTAAAATATTAGTGTTTTAACAATTTAGTATATGAAGTGCCTTCTGAAAAGCAGACTGACTTACACTGATATTATGTAGAATTTAGCAATTCCTGGGCATACGAGATTTTTTGAGAAATCCAGTAATCAGATTGCTAGTTGGTAGCTTGTACTTAGCTAATTTACTTCTAAATTACCTGTCTTTTGTGGTTTGGGTTTTTTTTTTCTGACATGCAAAATAATTGCCTTAGATAGCGACAAGTCATCTCTGAGCCTTCCTAATGAGATCACTAACTCAGCTTTAGCATTATTACTCCTCTCTTGCAATCAGTTTTCAGTACTGTGGGATCCACTACAGTTTGCAGAAGATTCTGGTAAAAGAAGGACTTAGATGTGATTGACTGTATGGTGTGGTTGGAAATGGGTGTGAAATAGGATGATGACAACACAAACATCTGAACTGCAGAAAGTTTTTCCTCCTTTTTACCTATTTTTCTAGTTTATTGGTACCTATTATCTGTTTAAAAAGAAAAATATATAGGGAGATGGGTAAATAATCTTTAATGAAAGTGAAGAACTTTCCCTTTCATTCAGTTTAAAAGACTAGTCAGTAGTTTGTGTAAGTCTATTGCAAAGACTGATAGAATTTTTCCATTGAAAATATATTAAACATTCTATAGTACTTTTTTCAGAAGATTTCCACAGAAAAAGTGTTTTAGGAGATCAGTGTGTTCAGCTTGATTTCTTAACATATGATATATTTATCATACAAAAAATTCAATCAATAATCATTTTATGTGCATTTGGTGTTCATTCTGTATAGCTGTTCTGTATTATGATTTCAGTAAAGAAAAAAATCCTTCTCTGTTTCATGGCAGAGAGGTTTATTCTGTCTCTAAGTATATTTATAGATGCTGAAAGCTAGCTAAAGGAAAAGCAAATCCTTAGTCATCCTGGTGCCATAGCAGCACTAGAAATGAAAATGAATGGGCTGCAACTGCATTGCTGCAGTGGAAAGTGGATGAATAAAACCAGACTGGACTTTTTATGAAGACTGGAGCTCTCATTTATTCATCGATAAAAGTATAACAGTACAAAATTCATCTAGAGAGATTCACAATAATAATAGAAAAGGTATCTGTTTATGCCCTCAGTGACCTTTTGGACAATTATGGTTTCTTTAACTCTTTCAGTATTTAACAACACAGTAATTTTTAGTGCAGTCATATTCAGCCATTCATCATGTTCATGACAAATATGACAGTTAGCAATTCAACAGCAGCAAAGAAATTTTTCCAGTAAGTATCAGCATAAGGGGGAGCAAGGGAGAAGGCAGAGGCAGTAGGATTTTTCACTGAGATCTGAGAAATACACCTGATCTAAATACAGAAGCAAAATTTATATGTTTTAGAGAACAGAGGAAAAACAAGACTATTAGGATCATCAGAGGAGATATTGGCCTTTTGACATCTGGCTTTTTCAATGCAGACTGCCGTAAGAAGGATGTCTGCTGCTTTATCTATAGAATCTGAACACTTTATATGAATTCATATACATTTTTAGCTTACCTATTCTTAAAATCTGTCTCTGCACTGGCATAATTTTCCTCAGCTAAAACAAGGTCAATCAAATCAAGTAGGGGTGAAGGACAGAAAAATGGGTTAAGGATGTTTATCAGAGCTGAGTTGGCAATGGAACTCAAATGTGATACCTAGAAAAGCAACAAATTTGCTAAACTGAATTCTGTAGTCATCTGAAACTGATAAAAGCAAGTGTCTGAAGTTAACTGGAAACATTTCTTGGCAAGATTTGTCTGATTTTTATAGTACATATTAAAGAAAGTTGCAGCAGGTTTTTTCAGCCCTGGAATTATCAGCAGTTCTATTCCAATTCTGGAGTTATAGACTTGTGTATCAGGAGAATTATATGCAAATGTGAAACATATCAAATATTTCTTATTATAAAAATAGTCATGTAATAAGGACGTCCATCAAATATCTTCTGAATCAGGTTTCAAGAACTATCCCTTTATATCAAAGCCTTCCAAAGTGAGAAAAAAGCAATATGTAATATGAAGATCAATCTAGAATGGTCCAAATAAAAATCAGAAAAAACAAAGTAAAAGCAGGAAATTCAACTTTATACACCTGTTGAAATTTTGTCAACTAGCTGTAGCCCATAGGATGATTTGTTGTGGCCTACTGCACTTGCTCCATAAGATGGACTTTCATATTCACATAGAAGTGGGCAGTAGAACCAGGAGACATTTTCCTGCAACATCTGGAACAGACAGTTATCTAAAGTTACTAGCCAGTGGTACCACCCTTGAGAATGACTGACCCTAACAGCCAGTATTTACTATAAGAATGTTGTTCCACTTTACATCAAAATGTAAAAGCTTAGATGGGGAAAAAATGTTTTTAGGTAGACTAATTTCAAAAGATTAATATTTAAGAGAACATCATAATTACCATACTTTCAGTGTGTACAGAAAATTTAATCTTTATAATGGTTCAAGTGCTTTTCCCTTTTCTCTTGGTCAGTTCTGTTGAAGTAAGAGGTATTTGGATTGATACTGATATTCTCAGTGCAAATTTTATCTGAGTGGTTTCCTAGAGGAGTGGGAATATAGCTGCCTGTTATCTGGGTGATATTCTCCTTCTGCCTAGCATGTTTAGCTAAGCCTAATTGTAAATTCTATTGAGAAAAGTACTGTGTACATTGGCTAATATAAAGTTATTTGCTGGGAGATGAATCTCTGGACACAGTGTTCTAACTTTGTAACTGAGAACTGAATATCACCTAGCCCATAAACAGGAACAAATCCTTTGAATAAGGTGCACACTGTTATTATGTACTATTAGACCCCACATGTATAAATAATTCCACCACTGACTTTGTCATTTCCCAATGAATTGCAGAATGCTAAATCAACTCCTTCAGGCAAGCCAGCCTTAGGGAATGTTTAGACTGATCAGAGCAGGGGTGTACTCCATGATTGCTCTTCTGTAGTAGGACCTATACTGATAGGACAAGGTTTAGTTTAAACAAAAAGAATAGATTCAGATAGATCTGAGGGGGAAAAAAAAAGTGATCAGAGTGGTAAAACTCTGATACAGGTTGCCAGAGAGAATGCAGGTGCTCCATTCCTGGAAACAAGTCAAGTTGGGTGGACTCAGCAATCTGATCTATTTGAAGATGTCCTCACTCATTGTAGGTGGGTTGGACTGGGTAACTTTAAATGTTGTTGCAAGTCAAGCCATTCCATTTGTTCTCTGATTCTGTAATTCTGTGCGAGAAACAGCTGTGAGACACAGTGGAGACAATGTGACCAGTTGAGTCACCAACATCTCACCAAGTCCCAGTCCACAGATAACATTGTTTAACCACATGGAATTAGGGAATCTTCTATCTCTGCCTTACATTTAAGTTGATCACACTTAGGAAGAGGAGCACAAGGCCTGAAGATTTAAGCCTTGGCCATGCTATTTATCTAAACAGCCATACCTGCCTGTGTGCAATCCATATTCATTATATGAAGTTTCTTATCTTGTCAAAAACTAAAGTAGATGCAAACAGTCTCTCTTATTTTTCATGGCTTTTGATCCCTCTTCATCCTACACTTTTACAGTATCACTGCTTTAAGTAGGCAACAATGGCCAGCATAACATCAATTAGCTTAGAGGAAATGATGAGCAGCTTTTTAAGTGTCTGGCTTTTCCTTTTCCTTCTTGATTCCAAAAAATACCCTTCTTTATGTATCCCTAAATCAGTGTTGTACAAAAAGAAAAAAAAAAAGTGAGGGGAAAAATGTTATGTTTGGAAAAGACTAAAATATTCAGATATTTTATGAAAATGAATATAAAACTATGACCCCCCCCATTAAGCCTCAGACAAGATAATTGTGGAAAGTGCATAGTTCTTTAACTACATGAACTGAATATTTAAGAGATTTTCTTATCCACTATTTCCCTTCCTTTTTTTGCAAAACCTAGTTTGAGGGAAAGCCGATGTATCTCTGAAAGAGAAAGGAAGTGCCAGATTACACGTCAATCATAAACGGAAAGAACACCAAGCCCATAAATTTTATACGGTTAAGTATATAAAGAGAGCTGAGGATCTGTGTTGTAGTTTGGAACATTATTCATATTTTCAGTTCTACAAAAATAAAGAAATTAAGGTCAACAAGTTTTACAATTTCTGTGGTTCCTAATGGTTCTCTAAAATTCTATAGAATTAAGAAGTGAAGAACTAGATTTTTTAATTTCTCATTTAAAAAAAAAAAAGGCAGGTCCAAGATTCCCAGTTATCATCTCCCTTTTCTGAAAGAAAATGAAAAACAAGCCAAAAGGAAAAACAAAGTCACAACTTAAAATTAGCAGTGCATACAGAAAGATTTGATGATGTAGTTGAAGTGAACAGAGGACTCTAAGAGAAGAGAAGGATACACCTTGAGTATTGTGTTCAGTTCTGGGTCCCTCAGTTCAGGAAAGAGATTGAGGTACTGGAGTGGGTCCAGAGAAGAGCAACAAGGCTGGTGAAAGGACTTGAGCACAAGTCCTGTGAGGAAGGGCTGAGGGAACTGGGGTTGTTTAGTCTGGAGAAGAGGAGGCTTAGGGGTGACCTCATCACTGTCTATAACTACCCGAAGGGAAGTTATAGCCAGGTGGGTGTTGGTCTCTTCTCCCAGGCACTCAGCTATAGGACAAGGGGGCACGGTCTTAAGTCTGCAAGGGGAAGTTTAAGTTGGAGATCAGAAAAAAATTCTTTCCAGAGAGAGTAATCAGGCATTGGAATGGCCTGCCCAGAGAGGTGGTGGATTTCCCATCCCTGGAGATTTTTAAACTGAGATTGGACATGGTACTGAGTGCCATGATCTGGTACAGGGACTGGAGTTGGACCAAGGGCTGGACTTGATGATCTTGGAGGTCTTTTCCAACCCAATCGATTCTATGATTCTATAAAAAGATTCAATTCCTCCATCAAAAAATTGTAGCTCAGCAAAATCAGATGTTCCTCAGACTAGAAATTTCTGGCTTCAGATCTTGTCAAACTGCTCTCCAGTGAGAGGTAACCTTAAATAGTTGATATGATACTATGATTCCTCCTGCCTACAAGGTGAAGAAATAAATGAACATAGAACAAACGGGACCAAAGAGAAGAATGCCCTGTAATAACTACATCTGAGTTTTCATTTATAAATATATGATTAACTAAGATACAAAAGGAAATATTTATTTCAATGAGTTTGAATGTGAGTTTCCATTGAAAGACTTGAGATTTCTTAGATATTTCTTCAAATTTTATAACAGACTCAGCCAATGTCAAATCTTCAGCTATATTGTCAAACAAAATTCAAGCGAAAATATTTCCTAGTCCAAGAAGAAAAGGCAAATCTTATTTTAACATGGGCCTAAATTAGTTCAAAACAAGCAAGATTATATAGGTTTTCTGCAACCCACTACTGTACCATGTACATATTCCAGATTTTTAAGAGTGGTAGATTTTATACTGAGTCTACACTATTCTTGTGCCTGTCAGGGTATCTTTGTTTGTACATAAAGCTGATATACACATTTAATTGTTCATTGTTGAGCAGCTTACAATTGTTATCTAATGCCATAGTGATTGCTGTGATTGTCTTGGATCACCCCTGTATTCCTGTTCATTAGCAAACAAATCTAAAGATGCATCTTTTGTTCATTGCTCATGTTTGATATGGTGGCAGCTGCATCCCCTGTTAAGTGGCTCTGTCAGTTTTTGGGTGGATATAATAAGAAACTGACTGGATAAATAAAGCCATACATTTCAGCTGGAGCAAGTTTCTGATCAGGGAATATGCTGTGAAAATACTTGAAAACTCTCCATCTTCTGAGGAAGAAAAATTCAAATGCAGCCTTCAAAGCTGGTAGGATAAAAAAAGCCAGGATTAGGAAAACAACAGGCAGAAGATGGAATTCATGAAAACTTAACGAGTTTATTTATTTCAAATGATAATGAGTATGGGGAATAAAGTTTGGGCTGATAATAATATTTCTAGAAGCCTTGGAGCTGTTCTTCATAAATACAAACATTTTCATAGTTTTTGAGAATCTTTACAAAATATTTTTTTAGACAGTTACATAGTCCACAACCAGGACACATATACCTGCATGTCTATTTGCTTCTTTGACTTTAGTGGGTCTACACAGTGGGAAGCATTGATTAATTCTATACAAGTTCATTCACTTTGCATCTTACAGAACAAACTCCAGACTATAGATAGATGTCATTCTCACTTGGTTGTACTTGCTACACAGAGAAAGCTACAAACAGTGTTTTAAGTTGTATATCATTAAACTGGAAAACAAAATCTCTAACCCACTGGATAGAATGATTACATGGTAATACAAAGAAGTTCAAGTGTCTCTACTGCCTGATGGTTATCCTAATGTCAGCCTGAATACAAACTCATAAACTTTAATTGAACCGGTAACTTAGAGCTTTTAACTGATACTTTAATATAGAGAAGATTGAGTGATATTGGTGAACTTCGAACTCTAAAAAAAAAATAAAAAATATATATATAATTCATAGAGATTAATTGATTCATTTAGATCATATTATGAAAAGTTAGCTGAAAAACTGACTTATTCTGAATGTTGCTGTACACAAACACCTGCTGTAACGCAATACTCCTTAAATTATCTATGATTCCAGTATTTTGCCTTCCTTTGTTTTCTAGGCTTTAGCACAGAAAGGATGAGCCCAATTCTGTGCCTGTGAGATCTTTAATCTTTCTGAAATGGGAGAGTTAGTTGTGAATCAGCCCTTAGCCCTTTTTGTATAGGCACTGCAATAGAAAGGACAGTTAATTACAGTGCTATGAAGTGATTCTGAAGGGTGTTACAGATGAACATTTTACTCACCCTTTTCCTGATCTATTGGAAACTCAGCTTTTGAATTCTTCTAAAAGATGATCTGCAGGAGGTCAGCTGGTCTACCGAGAGAAGTGATATGTTCCTCTAGTTCTGGAGGTATATAAAGATGTTGCATTTCCTCTGCTTAAATCCCACTTTTGACCTTTGAAAAGATAGTTGCATTTTGTAAAAATAAGTCTCAAATTTTCAAAATTTTTGCTTGGTTGTTAATAAAAATAAAACTAAAGGGTTAGCAAAGCAATTTCTGTTGTTTTATTATAAAGCTGGATTACATTGTATTTTGTTAATTATCTGAGGAATCTGTAAAGATCTTACAAGGAAAGTTACATTCATGACTTCACAAGACTGTTGCTGAGTATGGAGAAGCAGAATATCAATATTTTGCTCTAACAGATGTGCAAGTGAAAACACTGCCTAAGTTATTTTCCTATAATATCTGGAGATTACAAAGCTACTCTGCATTGCTGCTTCCTCATGGTACCACTTTGGTAAACAAAAAGAAGAGTACCAGATTGATAACACAGTATACAGGAAAGACAAAAAAGAGGAGATATGCCAGCCAACTTTTCTATTGGGAAAGTAGATGATACTCATAACCTTGACTGCACCCATTTTCTTTCTAGCCATTAATCTGTGTCTTTGTAGAATTTAGACTTTGCAACTGTTAGAACCAACTCTTTAAAGATGCAACTTGCATGTTTGGATAAACTGCTAATGTGTTGCAACTCAGTAAAGTCTACAATCTTAATTGTATATCTGATGTAACCTAAGAAGCAAAACAAGAAAAATCACCAGGACAAACATTTCATGGAAAAGAGAGATCAGTTCTGTGTTTTCAATTCAACTGTAAAAGCCATTTTAATGAACTTGGAAAATAAATCAGAAAAGAAATCCCTCAACAACATTAAGCAAACGGATCACAGAATATTTTAATCTATGTTTAATGTAATCATTTGACATCCTTAACTTTAATTGGGATAGGAATATTCTTCTTCCTAGAATTTCTATTGAAGTCTTTCCTGAAGTGGTTTATTGATGTCAACTGCAAGTTGATTCAGCTGGCAGTGATAAGAAAGTTATTAAACAACTAACTTGAGAGGCAGGATCTAGGAAACACAGGCCTTTGCTTTGATAGCTCCAATTTGACTGAAGTGTAATAACTAGTCAATAACCTTTTGCAAGGATGAAAAAAATGTTTTTAAGCTTAATGTGTAATTAGTATGATTTCCAAGTGCCAATCTCTCTACAGTAAACATGCAAAATTTTTTTTAGAAAGTTAGTTTATTTTCATATATCAAGCAATTTTTTATGCATACAGATCCCATTTCTGCACTGTTTTGCTCCTGGAAAAGTGAAAATTTCCTCTGCACATCAAAATTTTCACAGCAGCAACTTTCTGTAATTGCTACTTTGGCTCTAGCATAGAAAGCAATAAAAAACAGGCATAGCTAGAACTACAAAGATATCAACTATGTGTATTCAATAATGGAATCAAACAGGAAAACAAGTAATCCTTTCATTAACCTCATATATATGCAATGATTGTAATATACATTTCATGTTTGTTAGCATTTAATTTACATGAACTTCAAAATAAAGCACACTTCCTGCTTCAGAAATTCTACATTTTTGAGTTTGACAGGTCCTAGGACAGATAGTGTTTATGTTTGGAATTGCCATCTTATAGGTCTACAATCCACTTCACAGAACAGCTATGCAGGATTTAGAAATCTGAGCTCTGGTTTTCAGTGATTGTAAATGTATTCTTAAATACATGAGGTTTGTTATAGGCTGTAAAGAAAGCTCCTTGATTTGCTTTTCTAATGAAATTTTTTTCAATAGACTAGCAAAACCTTAAGAGAAATATTAATCTGTAGAACCTGTGAAATTCAAAGATGAAGAATGTGACTTCATCTTAAAATAAATTCTCTGGTCACCCATGCCTTATCTCTGTAGCCAGAGGACGTCTATACCATAATTTATCAATGAACATTTTCACCCAAGGAATGGCATGTGTTAAGTAGTTCTGAAGCTCAAATAGTAACTCTTATTCTCCATTAGCTGACAAACACCTTTTAAATTGGATTTTTATGTCCCACAGACCAAATTTACTGTGCAGAATGCTATGTAATTTCTAACTTGGCTATTAGTATATAGAAAATATGTTTATCATCATTTTAAACAGGAAAAAATGTGTCTTTCTAAATGCTGAAAAATATAGATGTGACATGAATTTATATTTAAGTATGTGTGTTTTGGAAAAAAAATACATTCATATTCTGACAAATAATGATATATACTTACAGAAAGACTGAGATGTAAAAATTGAAGATTTCTAAAACAATGTCTCAGCTACCTATTTTGCAGAATTTTGAAATTTGATGTAAATTGTGAATATGTATACATTCATTTTTATCTTTAGCAGTTCACAAAAAATCAGAAGTTAGTTTCCAGCTTGTGATTAAAAACTAGTATGCTAAATAGAATAATGTTCTAGGCAGTAATTACTATGTAAAGAAAGAAATGCCATCTCTCGGCTGGTTACAATAGTTATTTACTTACATTGCCATTGTCTTAATTGCAAAGAATATATTCGCATGTAAACACAAGGCAGTTCACAATCCACATAACTTCTGTTTCTATAGGAGACCTGTGTGAATGAAAGAAATCTATGTCTTTTTAGGGAAAAGCCCCCTATATTTATATATAATTCAAAGTTTCTTCTGTGATATCTCTAGAGCATTCAGGGAGAAAAAATAAAAATGTTTTCCAGTCACTCTGGTTTCTGCTTTACCAGGCCTACTTTTACTAGGGTCAAATTTCCATATCACCTATAACAGTCTGACCTTACATAACAGAGACTGGTTTGGGAGACCCTCTGTGCACCATGCTAGAGCACTCCCACTGTGATTCATGGTGACCCTAGAACTGGGCTTTGGGCTGTGCATGTTCAAGGATTCCTTTGCTTAGGCTTGCTTACAGTCTGGCATGAGGTATTGGTTGGATACAAAAAAAACAGATAATTTTCAACTCAGCTGAAAGTTTTAGATCATATTTCTAGTATATAGATTAGCCTTAGACATCTCATCTTCATCCATTTTCTACTAATGCAGAAATGATTCAGTAGCTGCAGTGACGGCAATGCAGTATCTCTTAATGGCAAGCACATTCAAGCCACTGGTTAAACTGGTATTAATAGCCCTCTATTTTGTGAAGTCATGAAAAGCAGATGGTATATTCATGATTTTGAACTTGCTAAAATTAAGAGTAGGATAATATTTAAGAACTGTTTCCTCAGGCAACTTCAACTGTGTGCTTGCATATGCTTCATCTGGAACAACATATTCTTCATCTATTTAGAGATTTTATATCTACATTAAAGAATTGTAATTTATTGACAAAGTGTGTTAAATTGAATTTTACAACATTTCAATATTTCTCTTGACATACAACAAAGAAAGTTATTACTTCTAGCCTGCAACCAGTTCTGGTTTTTTCTATGAATGTTGTTTGCAGGTACAATACCGAGCCTGTAGTGATAAAGTTTTGTCAGTAAATGCATAATGTTTTACAAAGTGTAAACTTGTTTTTTCCATCTGTACTCACTGTATAAAGAGAATTTGTATTTAAAAACCCCTAACTCAGTATGCTTAAATAAAATAACACTGAAAAATTATTTTTTTGGGATTGATACATTGTCATGCTATATTCCTTAGTTATTTTAAGCCTGGTAACAAGTCAGAAGATGCAATAATATAAAGACAAGCCTTGACAAGTAAAACAGATTCATTCTACACTGCCAACATTTCAGAATTCCAAAATGCCCACAGGGACTCCTTTGTCTCCCATTTATTCAAGGACTCACATATTTCTATATCATTCTGTAAATACTGTGGTAAACGAGACATACTGAAGGTCAGAAAGAATTGAGTTCCAGGTCTAAGCCTTACTAATGCAACCAGGTAGATCTGACTGATTATTTTTATTCTGGAAACACTATTGTCAAGTCTGTCAACATTTCACAGCAATAAAAATGACAACATATTTTTCTTGTGTTATCTTCTATGTGTTATTATATGGAGGCTGGGACAGGCTTTTTTTTTTTTTCCCGTTTTTGACATTATCTTGTTATATCCAGAGCTTTCTGTTTCTAGACAAATCTCCAACAATGCCATAAATATCGTTCAGGGAGCATAACGTCAGATTTTACCTGGTCTCCATTTTTTTTGGCCTGGTATTTTTTGTTGCCAAGACTATTGCTATTCCACTTTATTTTCACTATTAAAGTGCTTAAACCTAGACCTTGTCAGCTGAGTTCTTATCTGATTATCAAGGCTTGAGAGGTTTTCTTTTTGAATGATAGTAATTTATCTCACTGGAGACAGAGCTTCCAAACTGTGAATCTTTGTATATATTTGAATCTTACTGAGTTATCTCCAGCTTGGCTGGCTGTCAAACTGAGAAAGTATTTAGTAAGTTTGAGAAAAAATAGACCTCCTTCTTCGGAATGGTAACATATTTCCCATGACTCTTACCACTAATTGATCTTGTCATGTAAGTGTTATGCTATTATAGTGTCTACAGTGTAATTGAATGAAGAAACTAGGAGATATTTTTCATTATTTTGAAGAGGAAATTGCCATTTTCCACATTTTTTTTTTTGCTGGTTCAAAAAACCATTTCTATTAAGCATTGCATTCCTTTTTTCACCATGTCACTTCAATTTCTACCTATAGTCTACTACTCCACTGTAATGAACTATTGTTTCATTTAGTACATATATATTTATTAATGCCTGTAAAAGGCAAATATAAAGTGAAAGATATAAAATATGTATTTAAAAATATTTTAGGAAAAGTACTACAGCAATCAGTGCAGGAAAGGGAAAATTCACATAATGAAAATATTCAATAGGGAATAGTGTGTATTCAAACATACATCAGAAATTAAAATATATATGGCATTGACTTTTGTGATGGGACTTCAGACCACCAAATTTTGTTCATACTCTGTTACTTCATTTTATCTTGATCTTCTTCTTGCCAGCCACTTTCAATATCTTATTCTCTTTACAGCCATTTTCATGATCCCTACCATAGCTGTTAAACAGAATGCTCTGCTCAAGCTGCAGCTTTGTAATGTTCACTGCCCTCTACAAGTTTTAGCAGATTTGACACAGCCCACCACATACACACTGTGAGTAACAATAATAGAACAATGTCACATAAGTTTGATTATAGTGGGTGAAATCAGTTGAAGTGTGCAGTGTTGTGGTGCTTTAAAATCACAAAGCTGTGTAGTAATAGATATAGTCTCTGGTATATGTGAAAACAAGTCCATGTGGAAGCAAATTGGCAAGATAGGGAAAGAGTAATTAAAAATAAAAAATTAAGCTTCCAGTTAGTTTCTGTCAAAAAGGAAATCTAAAAAAATGATGGTTATAGTATTAAAAGTTAAGGGTAGCAACAGCTGCTATTGTCACACCCCTCTGGTCCTTCTTCAGTGGTAGAAGGATATGAAGCGGGAAGCTGTGCAAATAACAGATGGAGATTGACCATCTTGACTGTGCTTAGTGCTAGTGTAGCCAATGACAGAATGAGCACTAACAAGATAGATATGCACAGCCTTGGCTTTTAGCAATGTGGGAGAAAAGTTTCATTCTGATGGAAGAAATAGATTAATCTCCAAACACTGAAATAAATCAAGGAAACACTGATGTTACAAGATATTACTTGTAAGAATAGCTTATCTTTTTATGTAAATTATGTAAATTTGGACTATTATTTCTGAGAATAATGTAATAACAGTCATTATGTCTGGGAAAGAAATCTGAATTCCTATTCTAGGCCCCAGACTTCGTAAAATCAAAATGCTCAAAAAGCTAGAATATAGGGTGGAAGAAGTCACAGAGAGTATTAGTAGTTATATGCCTTCTGAAATATTCCTTCAAAGATATCCAGCAATGTGTTAATTGCTATCCTTGAAAAACCTGTAATTCTATCTTTTCTGTGCATTAAATATCAAAATGCAAATGCAGTGCTTGAAAGCATTCTGCTCTAATGCTTAAATTATTTCTTGAAGTAGGTACATCTAATTGGCATATCTACATTTTTTAGTCTAAAAAGCATAGATTGCTATATATGTTTTAAACCTCATAAAAAAATGTGACCTACTGGAATCAATGTAAATGGTGTACACATTCATTGAAATTCCAGTGATGTAAAACTACTAATGATATGATTACAGGAATTCTGGGGACTTGATGAAGACGATGCATGAAGATACCTGTAAAAGTAAGCAAAGTGCATGTATGTAAGGAATGGAAAATATTCTTGAGAACTTGGTAAACAAAAGTCAATTGACAATGCAATGCCGAATATTTCCTAATTTCATAGAATATATAGGGAATACCAGGTGTGTAAAGCACATTATGGTTTTGGCACTGTGAAAATTCCAATTTTCCAGCCTGTGTTTTTAGAGCTAATGTATCCTCCAATAATATTATAAAGTATACTGAAAATTTAGTAAAGGAAAAGGAAAAAGAAAAATTAGGAAAGTAGATAAGAAAGGTAAATTATTAGATTATGAGGAAATGATAAGAGGAATAAGGAAATATAAAGAAAATGAAATGTATAAGGAAATATAAAGAAGACAACATCAACAAGAGACAGGCAGTAATAGATGCAAAGCATCAAGGTATAAGCAGAGATTTTAATTACATTTGATTACTTTTCAATCAATTGACTCTCTCCTCCCAAGTCTAGGGAAGACTTCTGACATCACAAAAGAAGCCAATGGTGTCCAAAGACAGCTTTAACCTTGTGACTATATTTATGTCTGTAAACTAAGGCATGTCAGGGTCCATTTTTTTATCCTGAAGCAAATAGGCATAGTCTTGTACAGGTCTGTCCTATAAAACTCCCTTATTCACTGGAAGAGGCTGGTCTTTTGAAGAATAGTCACTGATTCAGTCTAAGCTCCACATGATGCCTAAACTTTCCTTGGGAAAACACTCCTCGGCCCAGGCTATAGAAGGACTTAGTACTTAATCCACAGGGTAACAAGATGGCCAGTTGAGCTATAGGGCCTGGGCTCTAGACATTTTTAACTGATTTGTGTAGATGTAGCTCCTATCTCTAACTATGAAATCCCCTGCAAAATTCACTTTACGGCACTTGAACCTTATTTAGCATTTGACTGATTTTCATTTTAAAACAATTTCTTTAATTTCTGCCTTGTTATAATGTTGCTGAAAAGTTGCTTGATAGCTGAAATTACCTATATAGTACGTATGATGCTTGATGACCTAAAATCCAGATTAATGCCTTATTTTTCTACTTTTATTGGCATATGCTAAGAAGACAGAAAACAATTACTATATAATAGGGAAATTATGAAGAATAGTTACTAACTATGAAAATAGGTGTTACAAATCGGTGGTAAAAAAGGAGTGCCAAAAAGCTAAATGACCTAAAGATCTCAAGGTATTTAATCATGAATAATATTTCAGTAAAGATACAATTTAAAATCCTGACAATACAGGCAATTGATTGCATACTTGTTTCTTATCTGTAATCTACAGATGGTTTCTCTAGAAAAATTGTATTGTTTAGGATTTGTTGTTGTTGTTGTTGTTGTTTTGAAGTCACCAACCAAATATATTCAGACTTCATACATAAAGAGTTATCAATATCAGAAAAAGATCTGGAACAAAAGGTTATTCAGGTCCAGCACACAGTTTTCAGCAAAATTACTTTTACTCTTGATATGTTTTGATATTTATCTTCAGATATTGACCAGACTTTTACTGTAAACACATCACTAAAACTGAAACCACCAATATTCTAAGTTTCTTACATTGCACCAGCTACTGATAATACAGATAGCCACAGTAGCCCATAATTATCATTGTTCTTGATTTTATTATTGATAAGTATATTAGTATATAAGTAATTATGAGAAAATCCCCAACAGTGAATGAATTATTTCCTTGAGTACTGAGAAGTTCTTTGGGAACAGATTCCTGAAATTGAATTGTGTATGAGCTCTGTTTTTCTCCGTGTACAGCCTGTGATCCCAGGACCACTATAAAATGAACTTTCAGGAGCAGCCCACAGAAGTGAATGAACCTCTGAGCATGGCAAAGTTCCAGCTGGTGCAATTTTGAGTAGCAGGATTTGACCTTCTGTTGGTCATGTAGGAAAACTTACAGATGCTGCTTTAGCAGCACATCTTTCTGAGTATCATAATCTTGAAACTAGTAAAGTAGAACCAGGGCAAGAGGTACTTATAGTGTCCATCTTGGCTACCAAGATCTCACTATTAACACACAAACATACATCGCATGCATTACACTAAAGGTTCTTTGAAAATCATGGAACTTCCATAATAAGTCATTTTAAAATAAGGAGTGAGAAGTTTCAGAAGGAGTATAACAAAAATGAAGAATCTTCTAAATTTACTTCTAAATTTGATTCCGTATGAGGAAGGCTCAAAGGGATGGGATTTTTGGGGGGGTTGTTTTTGTTTTTGTTTTAATGAAAGTACTTTAGCTGTCATGCAGGTTTCAAAATTATATTTCTATTATATCAGAGAAAAGTGAGCCTGGACTTAGATTTTGGAGCATGGTGGGGAAACTATGCATTCTGCTGGAAGCTGTATGTGGACTTGATCTGTTTATTGACCTAACCTGTTCTGTGCATGTTTTACAGTTTTCTGGCAATTTCTCCAGTGGGTTCTCCTTGCATATCCTTCCTCTTTGTCCTCAGCATTATACAGCATACTGAATATTTGTATCTGTTTTATAGATAATGTTAAGGCACACATTGCTTGGTTTAATCACTGAATAATAATCCTTCTAAACTTTAAAATGTAACTGGACGACAATACTACCATACAAATCACAAGGTTGTGCATGCAATCCTGCCCCCAGACAGAATGAATCTCACAAGCAGGTATTTTTCACCATTTCAGTTTCCTTTGTGAAAGTATTAGGTATCTAGGAATAATGTTAATTTCACTGTGGACAAAGAAAATATTTCATTAAATGTCTACTAAAAAAAGCAAAATATTAGCTATTAGATATTTTCAATGTTACAAATTACAGAGGATTTATCTTAAAATTGATATTGGACTAAAGGTATACTTCACATCATGCTAAGGTTTTTAACATGTTTTAAACCATAATGACTTTGTAAATGTTAATCTTTGATGGACCGCACATCTTTAAAATTTTACTTCCTTCCCTCCATGTGTTTTATTTTCCTACAGATTTAAATGAACATAAAAATAATGTTTTGAATAGATTATGTATGTATTTTTAATTAATTAATATTATTCAATTTCTGTTGTAGTTAGTAACATTAAAACAACAAAACACATTAGGAAGTATTTTCTTTTCCTTGTATAACCAAATCCCAAAGGTTTTGTGAGGCAAAAAGCACGGCTGTTATGCAAGAAGGGGAAAAAGTGGAAAACCAATATATTCTCAACTTCCAATTTTTACCGAAAGACTCCAGCATGGAGGAAATGAGACAAAACAGTTTATTTCTGTATTCTATAAGTAATACATTTGAACATCTAGAATATGTATTGATTAACATTCTAGGATGAGCTATGAAATTTGCATGCATTTATCGGAGAAACACGTGAGAAGTGATTTTCATCTTAAGTAGTTGTAGAAGTTGAATGGCATCCTTAACATGCTAAAAAAAATACACACCCCCCCAACATCATACATAGGATTTCTTACAGTTTTAGCTTTGCAGCTCTAAAAATGACTCATATAATAAAGTCATGGTCATTTTTTGATGCTAATATTTACTGTGTTATCAGTCTTGCTTCTGGAAAGTCTATGTGCTCAGCTAGTTAGAAAAAATTCCCTCAACCTTTGGAGATGCAATATCTATACAAATTTGGATGAACTGACATTAATATTACTATTCTTTGACTAGCATGATTTTTCAGTATGTTTCTGTGCAAGGAAAAGCTATCTTTCAATTTGTTATTTAGGGATTTAGATTTGCTATAAATATAGCTAAAGGCAGAGTTTGCCACTATATGTCTGTTACTATGACTGAATGCAAGAAATTCACACAATGGGATCAAATTACCCTTTGCTTGCTGCCTCTTGACAAGCAGACCCATTAGGCTTATTCTTTGGGAGACTGTTCATCTCCACAAGTTTTCCTAATATTCTTCCTGAACATTCTGTCCATTCTTACACTGTTACCTGGACAGATTCATTAAGAGCTGAAGGAAATTAATGATAGACTGGATCAAGTAAAGGAGAAAAGTGAGATTTTTCATTATAGACTGACAGTGGACAAGAGCACAATGTCATCTACTGATTTCTTTGTAAGGTCTGTGAAAGCTTAAGTGATGTCACATATGGCTTATGGTGCTCCTAATTTCAGGTACTGGGAATTGTCTCACTGCATGGCAAAAGCTGTCATAAAAGCCTTTAAGTTACACTGATCAAAAATGTTGCTTGTTTCAGGTCTGATAAAACTTAAATCATCCCTTGTGATAACCCTGCCATATTAATAGAAATTAATAGAGTAGGCAAGAATGGGTTTAGTCCTAGAAATCTCGTTTGCCTTCTATAAAGATTTCCCTCTTCTGAAAGGTGGTAAGGGGATGTAAGCAATACGCTATAGTTTACATAAAAATTTCAGTGTAAAACTAATTCAGCAGCAATCCTCCCATCATGATCCTTATTTCAGAGAGCTGGATTGCACTTTCAGACTGTTGTCTACCTTTTGTCAAGCAGATAAAGATCTTTTAAAGTTATTAGGGACTGCATTCTATTTGATGAAGTACTATTAATTTTCCTGAAAATTCACTAACTTGCTATGGCAGACTTATATGGAACATACAAAATTGCAGAAGTGCAATCATCCTTTTGGAGTTTTAGGTTCAAGAGTTGTTGATTTTTTTATGTTTTAGTTTCGTTTATTGTGTTTTGTTGGTTTTGGTTACTTGTTTTTGAGACCAATGCAAGCAAAGTCTTTGAAGGTATCCCATATGCAGACCTATGGCAAAAACCAGCACAGCTTCTGGGTACCATTGGGGAAAACTACAGTGCATTCTGGAAAGTATTGCTTTTGGAATAAGAAGGGAGAGATTCAGGATTCCTTGACTCCTATTTCTTGTTCTACATTGTCATCAATATAATTTCCTTTTATATAAATAACAAAATTAGTGCAGTGTAACACTTTGCATTCTGAGAAATAATGGATGCAGCCTAATGAGCTGAGGGTTGTGCCAGAGGGTTGCATTTTAGTGGTCTTCAAAAGAGAAGAGATACAATAATTACAGTGAAGAAGCCCTGGATAGCTAATAAAGGACTTGACTTGATAATTACCGTTCCCGCGTCTGTGTTAGAACAAGACTGTCCTTTCTCTACAGCTTTTATTTATGATTATATTGTGACTTGATATGTCATTTCTGTGATATTTTTCTGCTCAAAAAGGTACACTGGAGACAGTTTAATTGCAAGTGTCACCAAATACACATTTGGGGCAACATGAAGGAGGAACTGAAGGCTGTTTACTCATGTCTCTAAACTGAATAGGAAGTAGCTATCTTGGTTATATAATTTATTTAGTGCAGGGGATACTGTCTCTTTGGGAACTCAGTGACATTTGCTGGAGTTGTCCTCCAGAAAACTTTTTACAGGGCCATAGTAGAATGAAGCAGGTGCAAGTTCCACACTTAAAGAAGGCTTCACCACATAGTTACTGACATAGGAATAACATGCAATGTCCATTTACCCCAAGGTTATTTCCTATTAATTTGACATAAGAAAATTATGCAAAATTAGCAAACCAAAAGCATTTAACCCAGAGTCTCTAAATGGAATGTAGTCATGTGAATTCTCTATCTAGTGAAGAAGGAGATCATGCTCATGTCTTAGGGGAAGAGAGGACGGAGGATGTCTGAACCAAACTCCCATTGGGATTGTCTGAAATCTTGCCTTTCACATCACTGTAGCCATTTATCTTCTTAACTTAAACTCTGTGAAACTGCTTCACAGCCTAGAGTTTATTCTCTTTGATACCAAACTAACTGGTTTGGATGAGGACATCAGTGAAGGGTGATAACCACCATTTGCATAATAATTTGTTGTTTGTAGACCTGGCCCAGGACACAGGTCCTGATCAGTAGATCATTCATGCCATCTATGTTCATATCCATCTAAGGCAGTCAGGAACACAGCTTCTGGAGCCTTTGTTCCATGATTGCATATGATATGAATTTCAATGTATAAAGTACCACTTATGTCACTCCAGAAAACAAATACTGTCTTCCTGGCAAGCAAAGACAACTTTGTTCATTGTAGATAAATGGTTTGTTTCCAGCTCCAGCCAAATATTGAATCTGTTTCAGTCCTATTCAGTGAGTGATTAGTTTGTGGCCAAGTAGACCTTGATTCTATCTGAGTCCAGACAGCACCAAGACTGTGTCAAAAAACAGCTGAGGGTAACAAACATTGGAGCTGTGGAAAACAGCATAGAAGTTCAGAACTGAGTTAAATGCATAGAATAATTTCTCAGGTTGGAAAATAGCAGAAATCTCCTCAGGAGTATTTTTCTGTGACAGAAATTGAGAGAAGGGTCAGGTAAGTAATGATTCTGTTCATACAGAAACAAGTTAAAGAATGACTTCTGTCTGAAGGCCTGGAATTGAGGTTATGGGTTACATAAATAATCCTGGGAATTAGCTGATTTTAATTCAAGAAATAAACTGATTATCTTCAACTCAAGTGAGAGGAGGTGCAGCTAAAAGGTGCATAACTTTTTTTAATTTTAAATCTCTTTTCCTTTCCTAAACATCTGGTTTGAGTATAAAAAGATAATTTTACTTTTATCCTGGAGTTTTTCTAGGAACTAAAAAATTATTTCAAGTTGTATTCATTTCCTTAGGGGTACAATCTCTCAAGCAATGATGAATTCATTAAGGAAATATGTCTCTCTCTGAAGTGAGCATTCAACAGAAAGTGGGAGTCCTCAGTGTGGGCACCTGCCCATCGAGCTGGAGAGGTCTTCCTAGGCCTAATAACATTCTTAGAAAGGGAGTGCTCCTACTAGTAGATAGGTGTTTGGTTCAGATCCAATGAGAAATTGTAAGACCTGAAAGGTTTCTTTAGTGGTATACTTTTTATTAAGTTGGGCCTTACTTCTCAAATAAAGTCTAAAAAAACATAGATCAGGATTTGTGACATCTCTTTTCTTGCATTAATGTAATTTTCTGTTTGAATTGTTTCCTATATATTGTGTCTGCTTTGTGTATTTTGTTTTCACTGATAAAAAAACTCTTATAGAATTCTTTATCTGACTTAATTTCACTTAATTTTATTTCTTTTATTTTCTAGCATATTATAAGGATTTTACTGTTCCTTTCACATTATTTGACTAATGAACATTTCACATCATTTCACATTAGAATAAACGGGAATAGTTGATGAATCCACTATCTGCTTGTCAAAGTCAGTACAAATGTAGTGGAATTTTACAGTGCTATACCAGTTTACATGGGTTGAAGATCTGGCCCCTTTTTAACTACATTCATTCTGACAGTAATTAAGCTTTGAATCAGAATACTGATCTTATCACAATTGGCAAAGTCTATGGACAGTGATTCCAGGAATATAGCAATCCCCATTTAGTTATATAAAATCACTTATATATGTGTAGTGGTTTGGGATGGAATAGAATTAATTTTCTTCATAGCAGCTAGTATGAGGCTGTGTTTTGGATTTGTGACCAAAACTGTGTGGATAACAGAGGGATGTTTTAGCTATCGCTGAGCAGATCTTAGAGAGTCCAGGCCCCACCAGCAAGGAGGCTGGGGGTGCACAAGGAGTTGGACGGGAACACAACTGACCCCAAGTGACCACAGGCATATCGCAGACCATATCCCATCATGCTCAGCATATAAAGCTAGGGGAAGAAGGAAGAGAGGGATGTTTGGAGTGATGGCATTTGTCTTTCCCAGGCACAACTGCTCATGGTGGAGCCCTGCCTTCCTGGTGGATGGCTGAACACCTGTCTGCCCAGGGAAAGAGGTTTTGCTTTGCTTACATGCATGACTTCTGCCTTACCCATTAAACTGTCTGCATGCCAGTCCATGACTTCTCTTCTTATTACACTTCTGATCCTCTCTCCTGTCCCACCAAGGGAGAATGAGTGAATGTCTGTGTATGTTGAGCTGCCAGCTGGGCTTAAACTGTGGCGATATGTTGACAATGTCTTGAGTGCATCATGCTCTCACCATGTTTAGTTTATATAGGTTGTGCAGAAGGTCAGAAGCTTACCCAGCATAGGAGGGAAAATGAAATAAATGTTTCCCAAAAAACAGGAGAGGAAGCAAGATACTTCTTAAAAGCAAAATGAAGGTTTGTGTAGAGATAGCTTTGGATAAAGTAACAGTACTACCAGAATAAAGCAGCAAAACCACTTTTGACAGTGTTCTGCCTTGTCTTATTTATCCTGCTTGTTTACAAATTCAGTAAGTTACATGACTCTCCCATTTTTGAACAAGTATGTTCAAAGCTGGTTTGAGTCTAGTTAAGTAGTTTTGTATCATATCAGACCCCAAAGGCTTACAAATGCACTTGTCCATGACACTTATTAGTGAATGAAGCAAGTAATGTAACATGAGGGAAATTAAAATACATATTCTCAAGCCTCAAATGACTTTTTCCATTAGGAAAGTTAGTACTTAGAAATGTTAGGCCATTCTGATTTTTCTAAATTGTGGCATTTCTGTGAATTACAAATAAAGTCTTTTAATAAGTTGATGTGGTTTTGGTGATGCTCTTTTCCATAATCGGATGATGAAATAGAAGTGATATTGAAGCCTGGGGAGAGGAAATCTACTGCTATACTTGTAAATATACTTACAGTGGTATATTTTTAAAGTTTCTCAGTTATAATCCCTGATGGAATGGTTTTACATTATGTAACAATCTATATGCTGCACTCTCTTTCTTACACTCCTTTGAAATGCTTCCACATAGACCTCTGCACAGGTTACCCCTTGTCACTTTAATTACTTTTCATGTTGCCAGCAAGATGAACAGATCAGAGCCAAAGTTTTCCCTTTCTGTCCTTCTCATATTGGACACCGGTGTTGCTTTTTGGGCTCAGGTGGAAAACATACTGCAAGGAAAGTAGAATGCAATGAGAAAACTGCTTTTCCTTTGACTTCATTGGTATTTTTCTACCCTCACAATCTGGGAACAAAATGGAACTGTGATTCCGAGCTATGTTCTTCTTCTTTAAAAACATCCTTCACCCAAGACCTTGGCTAAATGCCAGTATATAGCCCTCAGTACATTGACATATTAGTTAGGTTTCCCTTAATTTTATTCTTAATAAAGCAACATATATGTCTGCCCTCTTCTGTCCTACTTTCTGTCAGATACTGCAGCTGTATCAAAGAAGCTATCTTTCCCTTTCTCTGTATAGTACTGGCAAAAAAAGTGTTTTTCTTTTTTATTGTGAATGTGGTTAGAATATAATTTATCTTGTTTACTTGCTCTTGGAGAAATACTGGCCTCATTTTGGTCTTCATGTCTTTTTCTGGCTACTAACATGGAAACAAACTACCTAACAGACTTCAAAAGGATATATAAAATAACAAAGATGAAAGACTGATGCTGAATATACATATATTAAAGGCAAAAACATGCCCCCTTCTACATCCAAAAAATAAACTAAAAGAAACCCTGAAACCAAACACCATTTTTTATTGTGTGAACTAATGGTCTATTAGTCATACCATTCTGAAAGAACATAATTCAAATTTCTTAGAAGCTTCTTTTATGATGAGCAGAGATGGCAACTGCAAAGATGACCATCAGAGTGGGAAGGATAGTTACACACTCATAATTAAGCAATGCACTATCCTGACTTAACATAACATAAAACCACACCAACTCTTCTGCATTTCAGGTATTGTTGCACTAAGGCTCACAGAACATGAATGGTAACAGCACAACTTGTAAATCAGACAGACAGATAAGATGAAAGGAATCTTTACAATACAAAAAGTTAGCATAATCTGCAGGTCCAATGTTTATTTTCCCACTCAATAAAATTCTACTTCTCAGCATTTACCATAAGAATAAAACATAGTGTTCACCTTGAACTTTCACATTAAAAAATTTCATATCATAAAATAGGTGCAAACATAATGTGCAGAGTTTCAGATATATTTGGTTACAAATCTTTCATTTTCAGGTCCTTTTTCAGATTTTTTGTAATTTATGTTCTTCTCCTGTCCTATCTGGCCTCGTGAATAGATAAGTGACTAAGCAATTTGAGAGAACAAACAAACAGGCACACTAATTGTGAAAATATCTTAGAAGTTTGAAAAAAAGTTAGAAAAGAAAATGAAAACATATAATGTTGTATGAGCTACCAAATATGGAGTACAGAGATTAGTAGATATAGTGTCAAACCTGAAAAAAACCCCCCACATATTATGCATGAAAATTTGCGTTCTTTTCATGCTATAATTCTGACAGACTATTTAATTTCTAATATTATTTCAGTCATATTTCAGTCTGATATGGACTGCCCACTTGTTTTAACATCTTGATGAATTACTTGATAAATTTTAGAAAACAGGAAAGGCTCAGTTTTGACTTCCTTGTTCCTAAATTTAATTAGAAAAAGTATTGGTAGAACAAGCTTTTAGTAAAGAGATTCTCCCTGCAACATCAATATTGTATTGATCTCTGCCATGCATACAAAATCATAACTGTTAGTATTACTGTTTTTCTCTATTTTTCTTTATTTTATGATAGCAAGGTTTTATGTTTCTTAAGATGGACTGGAACTTTAAAGGTCATGTGTGCACCTACATTTATAAAAATACAAAAATATTCAAAAACTAGTTAAATTATCTGATATTTCTTAAAATAATCTAATATAATTTGTGCTCAAAAATATTTTTCTCTATTGTATCTTTGCACATATTTAAATGACAACAACCATATAAACTTCCTGTGGATATTGAAAGGTAGCTAACTGGTACAAATAAAAATGAAGGTAACAGAAAAAAAAAACAACAACAAAAAACCAACATAAAATTGCAAATAGAATTACCCTGAGCTTTTGCATATGGATAACAAATATTTTGATTGCTATTACGGGACATCTATGACTGTCATTCCAATTTAAAATCTAGACAAATGGGGGAATCAATAAAGCTGTTCTGTATCACTATACTGTGCTAAGATTTTGTATTCTGTGTGGTTTTCAATGCAAGGAAAATACTTGCCCTGACTGTACTTAAGTAGTGTTGGTCTCAACATAAATAACGATAATGAAAATTCCTAGATTTAAATGGGGAGTATAATTTACATTAGTTAATAAAAGTTTTCTCCTAGATTAATTTGAGTTTATGTTAGTCACATAAAATTCTGACAATTTCAAGTTACACACATAGATACTTTCTATAGCTATCAAAAAGAAATGTGAATCTTTGGGCAAATATCCATACTATCACAAGGCAGATGTGACTTAGAGATGTCCTTCCAGTAACTTTGGACTGTATAGTTTAGCTTAGACATTTGCTTTCCAAAGAATACATAAGGTAGTTTAGCTTAGACATTTGCTTTCCAAAGAATACATAAGGTAAACAAATGCTAACCATCAAAAGACTCGTTCAGCACATCTCATACTGTTATATTTAATGACACATCTCAGGATTTCACTATGTAAGCAAGGTGAAACCAAACCAAACCAAAACACTGGAAGCTAGAAGAATGACATCATCTTTCCACTTGCATGATTAACAATTTATTAGGCATCATACTTACCTGCAGTTCTTATTAACATCTGAACCTCTTTGGTGTCCTGGTGAGGACAGAGGAATATGCAAGACTCATGGAACAGACTAATGAGGAATCTCGAAAGCATGAATAACTTGTACTCATTTCTTCTAGGTGCCACCCAGTAATCTCCATCTCTTTATCAGTATTTCTGTAACACCTTATTGTCATTGAAAGTAGCTTTAGACACAAAAGAAAATATGTAAAACTTTTATTTGATATTCAAAAGACTAAATATATTAAAAATAGCCACATTTTAAAAATTATTGAAAGAGTAATACATACTGCTCTGAAAAACAAAATAAATGCAGATGTATTTCCTACAGTTTTCCAACTTGAGAATAGAGTCTTTACAGTAAAGTTAAAACCCTGTCTAATGCCCGTATTGCATTTGTAGTGTTGGTGAGTTTTGTGTGTTATATCTAATGAGAATACACAGTGGGGGTCATAGGTAATTTCTCTTGATTTTCTCTTGACTTTCATCAGCATTTGTTTCCACATAGTTTATATTACCATGCAGTGTCTTTAGGATAAC
Organism: Poliocrania exsul; assembly: GCA_035041345.1. Lineage (NCBI taxonomy): Eukaryota > Metazoa > Chordata > Aves > Passeriformes > Thamnophilidae > Poliocrania > Poliocrania exsul. Next base: position 26,934,435 of record JAWWLZ010000042.1, on the reverse strand, counting down.
AGCCCTATAGGAAAGCATGAATAAAATTGTCTATAGACTAGATAACAGTAGATTGAAATAAGTAAATGGATTTCACTGTTTAGTAAAATCCTGTTAAAATTGCTTTGACTGTATCAGGGCTTAGTGTTCACAGCCACTGACCTTCATGTAATCATTCAATATGGTTGAATACTGATTTTAGAAACATCTACCTTCAAAAAAAACTTCAAGGAAAATCAGCACAATTTGATATAACGTCAAGGTAGGAGAAAAAGTAGAGTAAAAGAAAACCTTTATATATTAGTTGTGGGTATGGCTGCTTCAAAAATCAGGGATCAGAAAAAGAGGGTCAAAGCAGCTGCAACTATATCATATTTTATCTAAGGCAAAATATCCACTGCATTGTTTCAGCTCTTTCATGTCCTCTGACCTCTTTATATCCCTTTGCTCATACTGCCCACCCTGCTGCATGTATCTTATTGTGGAGCAAACCTCAAAGCACATCCTAAGAGAAGGTGGTTTACTCAGAAGTCACACTTCCAATAGTCACACTGCAACTTTGTAAAGAAATACCAAAGCTAAGATGCAGCAGTCCTTGACGATTTTCAAAAATATTTTCTAGTCCTACTGTACTCCACAACTGACAGGAGGACAGCAGCCAAAAACTCCCGAAAGGTTAATAATAGGAAAAAACCTCCCAAAACATTAATAATAGAAAATGCACCAGAATCAAATGAATGACAGAAATTATTAAAAGATGATGATAGTGAAGTCCTTACACTATGACAAATTGTAAAATGTGACCATAAGTTAATTAAAGCATCATCATTTTTCTGAACATTGAAAAACATGCTTGTTAAGAAAAGATGCTTAAAGTAGATGTATCACCAAAAGGAGATTTTTTTTAATGTGAGATGCAATTTTAGGCATCTTCACAAATTAGTTACATTTTGTCATCTTATGGTCTAATTACATTCTGCTTTCTCTTAAGTAACTATCTTTGTACTACTCTTACTGTAGATGTCCTGACAGTATATATTACTTTGTAAGCACTTCTTTTAAATATCAAGAATTCTTCTCTAGAAATATAATTGTACTGTATGGAAAGAAGTGGAGGAAAAGAAAGAGAACAAATAAAATGACATGGCCTGGTTGTTGTTTATGAGAATATTTTCCCATCAGCTTTCTGTGGAAATAAGATTTGCATTTTGCCTTAAAATGAATCAGAATACATTGCTTAGCACATATTCTCCCTTGTCAAACATTCCACTGATGCTTCATTCTGTAGACAGCTTTAATAAAAGGCATTTCATCCTTAGCATGTTGCTGAAGTTGTGTGTCATTTTCTCTCCATTTCAGATGACATTTATGGAAGCAAGAGTCCTAGATACCTTGTAAGTACATAACTAATAGGACTGTTAACTCTTTCTGCATGCTTTACAAGAATTTGTACATAGTGTTTTCTGTTGTGGAGATCATTTGTTATACCTGAACAATGTTTAAAAGATATGACAGTTGCAGAGTTTCCTCTCCTTTCTGGGGTTGCTCAGAGGGTCCAAATACTCCAATACATGGAAATAAATTATTAAAAAGAATTTTCATGTTTCTTTACATATGATTTTTATCCATTACCATATCTAAAGCAAACTACATATATGATGTTTTATATGCAGTTTTGATAAACGATGTATTTCCAGTCACCTTTTAAAAATAACTGTATGAGTGTTTGGAAGCTCAGAGGAAAACACCTCCTTAAGATTATCCAGTGAAGGGCCTTTTCATTGCAAGGGGGACATTAAGTAAAAAGGGAAGCACAAAAAAATCCTACAAACATGCAGAGACACAGAGCTCCAATACATGAAGTGTAACAGAGGCTGAGCCAAAGACAAAAATCCCCAGTTACTAGTTTAGGAGCTGTCAAGAAACTCCAGGCACAGCCCTGGAGAGGCTCACTCTGGAGAGGAGGATTTGCAATATTCAAGGTGTGGGCTTCCTGGGCCTGCAGTGTCAACAGCTGGAGGCAGCAGAGTCTCAGTGCTAGACACCAGAGTAGATGGGATTCTTGGCCCAGCCACTTGGTTGGGAATGGGGTATGTTCCAAGTGTCAGCTTCTGGAGGAACTAAGGTAGAGTGAGAAGAGTGAAGGGCTCTGCACCGGCAGCTGGGGAGGATCATGAGTCAGAGCCCATGTGCCAGGTGCTGGTGCAGGTACAAGTTTCTTTATGTTCCCCAAACCTGATGTGTGTCAAACTGTGTGTTTAGTTGACTCAAAAACCTCAAGCTGGACCAGGGACAAGTAGGATGCTCTGGGTCTAGCAGGGATATCAAGCAGACAAAGGCCTGTGTTGATATTTGACAAAGAGTTGTGATTATGGGCTGTCTATGAGATGGGTGTGTGAATAGGCCAATGGGATCTGTCCTATATCAAAAACAGCATGGCCAGCAGGACCAGGGAAGTGATCCTTCCCCTGTACTCTGCGTTGGTGAGGCCACACCTTGAGTATTGTGT
>JAWWLZ010000042.1:26903784-26915353 GCA_035041345.1 Poliocrania exsul | reverse complement strand
GTGTTGCAAAGCAAGGGAAAGTATGTAAAATAGTAGTAACCCTAAGACACAATATCTGTTATTGATGAGGACAGCTCTAAATTACCATCCCATAGTAATAATATTTTATTTTCCTCTTTTTTGTACTCCTTGCAGTTTTTAAGAACAGGGATGACATTATGCATTGGTAGGTACATATTGAATAAAGGAGAGTGCTGACAAAGCATCACTGATATAGTCTACGATCAAATGGAATAAAACAATTAATATAAATTTCTATTTTACTATTCAGAAGTTGTAAATTAGGTAATACTAAATGATAGAGAAAAAGAAGACAAGCCTTTCATTTACATCCACTGATAACCATCAATGAAAATACACAGACTTTTTTTTTTTTTTTAGGCAGTACTTTCATTATTGTCCATGGCCTTCAGTAAATCAGACAGGACAAAATTCATCTTTGTCTCTAGTTCTTGGCAGCCTCTACTTCTAGATGTAGGAGAGAGCTTCAGATGGCCTAAACACATATCTTTCCATTGTTTCTGGTAGAGACGTAATGATTTATAACCATTGAAGTCCACCATTGTATGTTTGCAACAGGTATAAATCAGAGCACACTCATCGATTGATTTTTCCTCCCACTTCTTTGTCAATGCCTTGTGATTTGAAGAACTTTCCATTTCCTTATCAGTTTTTGCAGATATAATGTGCAGCAATTTTAGTCACTCCTGTTCAGAAGTATAACAACTTGCTAACAGTACATAGCTAATAAGTTATTTAACATTTTCTTTTCAATCAGAGCAATAATGCATAATAAATTTGAATAGCCAAAAGTGCTAATATTAGCTCATTGTGTAAGAATTTAGTTGTATTTTATGTTTAGACAGTGATGCTGTAATCTAAATATGTGTAGATGAAATGCTATAATCTACAATTAATTTTATATGCTAAATAATAATTATGTAATTTATAAGCCCTTGAATGAACTCAGTTTTTATTTCTAATCTGTATGAATGACCTGTCAGTGCTAAATACCAGATCATTAGTGGAGATTTATAGAGATAATATGGTGATTTTTTTATGGTTCTCTAAGTTCTCTAGATGTAGTTTATGCCCTGACTTCAAGCGTGAATAATATCAATAATTTGCTTGAACTAAATAATTTATCAGTAGAAACAAAAAGATTGACAAACTGGGTGCTGTACTCTGTATAAATTGATCTGCTAATGCTAGATCAGAAAAAAAATCTCTATTAAAAATTCTTTCTTCAAGAAACCAATATTTACAGTAAGCTTTATAAAAAATATGGAAGATATTAATCAATATACATAAAAATGAGTTATGATTATCAAGAAACTAGTGTTGAACTGAGTTTATGTATTGTTAATTTATTATTACTAGTAATGATTGATCTGCACTTAAGATTAGATTGATTAATTTCTTCAGTCACTTACAGAGTCATGTTTTAGGATATTTCATCTTGCATCACTATTTCACACCTCTTTGAATTCTTTTTGCATGAAACAGTCAATGAAATGTCGTCCAATCCCATAGTATTGAAAAAAAAAAATTTCTATGAACATGTGGAACAAGTGGAAGCCTGCATGTGCAAAAAGCAAAGCAGAAAATAACAAGGTTTATTCTCTACTTCCAACCAGCAGCAATGTCCAGCCACACCCCGAGAAACAGGACTTCAGTAACACATAGTGGTTTCTTTAAAAGTAGCCATTGGAAACAACAAATGCTCTCCCTCCTGCACTTTTCGTTGACTTTTATATCTGCGCTGACACCATATGGTATGGAATATCCCTCTGGCTAGTTTGGGTCAGCTTGCTTGGTTGTGTCCCCTCCCAGAATCTTGCGTTTGACTGGGGAAGGAATGTTACAGTGCCGATGCTGTGCCGTCACTGCTCAGCAGTAGCCAAAACACTGGTGTGTTATTAACATCCTTCTAGCTACCAATGCAAAGCACAGCACTGTGAAGGCTGCTGTGGGAAAATGAACTCCAGCTCAGCCAGATCCAATGCAATACCTCTGTAGAAAGTCTTAGTACTGAATGTTTTACAGTGATGTGTCTGGAATAAAATTGCAATGCTTTATAATTTTGGGTCATCCCCTACATAAGGGAAAAGTTCCACAATTTTATTTTCTTTTGGTCAAATATTTTCATATTTGTCTGTGTCTCCTGTAGACTGCCACATCTTTTACACAGTAGTCACAAATATTAAACTCATTCATGGTGCAGCATCACAGGCTTCCCTTTGTGGTAATAATCAGAAAAAGGACTCATGGTCCTTTGTTGCCTTAATCTGCTGCCTTCTTTTATACTTTGACTTGAGCTGCAGCAGTTGCTAGTTAAAACAACTCGGAATATGCACTTCTAGGTATCACACCCCTACTTTCACTATAATACACAGAGACTGAGAGAGCCTAAGCATCCTCAGATGAATACATCACATTTCAGATAAATAATGGCCCTGTTCCTCTTCAATCTTAAATTCCTTTCTTAAGGAACAAAAGTTTCTGTGATTCTGAGAGATTAATTTTATCAGGACATATATTTTCATAGCTCTAGAAAAAGAAAAAAATACTATTTCATTTGACAGGTTTTACAATGCTATGAAAATCTTTTTCATACACAGAGGACCTGCTCTATGACTTGATATTGTTTATCTCGAAAATAAACAACATTTTGACTAGGTCAAGTGACACCATTTGATAAAATATCAGATTTTAAAACACTTATATTGGAAAATTTATCATTCTTCTCTAACCTCCCAGAGCAGTCTTTTCCTTGGCCTAAATTTCAACTCATCCTTACATTAAAGCACTGCTACTTTGCACTCAACTATTTCATAACTGTGGAATGGAATGACATTAAAGCATAGTTCATCCTGCATAGCTATCAGTGAGGAACATTTTAAGGTAGTGTTAGACCTCTATGAATCCTTGAATGTCAGTATAGAACATATGCATAATTTCAAAGCACAGGTAAGGCTGACAATTTTATAGTACTATTGGTTTATTAACCTTGATATTCAACAATCCCATCTCCCCTGATGGAAAATAATCAATCTTTGGTTAATAACTTGTAGTTTAGGATAGTATAACATATACTCTTGGACCTGTTCAGAAAAAAATGTAAATATGCATGTACATTTACAGGATCTTGTATATCATCTGAGCTTTCAGGATCTTTTTTTAATTATAATAAAATTTTATTAAAATAGGGAATTTGAACATGCAAAACAAGTCCACAAATTCAGAAAAGTTTTGCAATTCATTGCTAATACTAGCATTAGCAATATTTGGCCTCATTCTCCCAATCTGGTTTTACAGGCTATGTGCCATTCCTGTCTCAGTGTCTGGGGAAAAGAGCCTTACACACTCCAATAGCTGACACAAGACCCCACTCTCTCCTGCAGCTGATGCCACCAAGTGGCTGACTCCAGCTGCTGGCATGCAGTTCTCTCATGCTGATTACCCCAGTAACTGTTGCTAGTCCTTGTGGGACTCACACATATGGAAAAAAAGAGAGAGATCATAAACACTTAAAATATTTAATAAAATAGGACAGACTATGGTGATAGATGCAGGACTCAGTCAGACAAGGATATCGACTGATACTCTTTTATGTGTGATGGGCCATATCAAACCGCCTTTTCTGTCAATTCCTCCTTTGTTCCTCACCAGTTACCTTCCCCTACACATTATAGAATCATGGAATGGTTTGGATTGAAGGGGACCTTAAAGATCCTCTAGTTCCAACCTCCCTGCCATGGACAGGAACACTTCTAATTAGAGCAGTTTGCTCAGACTCATCCCAACCTGTGCTTGAACAGGCCAGGGTTGAGTCATCCACAAATTCTCTGGGAAACCTGTTCCAGTGCCTCACCACCCTCACAATAATGATTTTCTTCCTAATACCTAACCTAAACTTTCACTTGGACGCCATTCTCCCTTGTCCTATCACCATAGTTCCTGATGAGGAGTCCCTCTCTGGCTTTCCTGTAGGACTCCTTCTGATATTGGAAGATTGCTACAAGGTGTCCATGCAACCTTCTCTTCTCCAGGCTGAACAGCCTCAACCTTTTCTGTCTTCATATGCAAGGTGCTCTAGTCCCCTTATTAACTTCATGGCCCTCCTCTGGACTTGCTCCAACACTTCTATGTCCCTATGTCAAGGCTACTAGAACTATACACAGTACTCCAGGTGGATGACATCTGGGTCTCAGAAGAACAGCATCGAGGTGGGAGAATCACCTCCCTTGATCTGCTAGCCATGCTCCCTTTAATATAGCCCAGGATTCAGTTGGCGTTCTGGGCTGCAAGCCCACACTGCCAGCTCATGTTGAGTTTTCTGTCATACATAACCCCCAAGTCCTTCTCTGCAGGGGTGTTCTCACTCTCCATCCAACCTGTAGGTGTGCCTGGGATTGCCATTACTCAGGTGTAGGATTTTTCACAAGTCTCATTCTTTCATTAGTTTGCATAGTCCCACTGAACACCGTTCTCCAACCTTCAGCATCCCAGCCCCTCAAGTCTGCAACCTCACTGGTCACAAATCCTGAGTTTGCCTGTAGTTTCTCAGTAGCCCATCGCTAATTTAGTGCAACTGATGAGTTTTTGTTTTTACTGTCTCTTGGTTGTGTCTGTCAGGTCTGCATGTCTCTGTTTTGTTTGTTTGTTATTCCCTTTATTATCTGGATTTACATAGAAAAAGTCCTCAATCAGATAATCTTAGCAAAGCAGGCAGACACCTTTTACATCTTTACAAATTTTGCATAACCTTACAGGTCCTACTGGTGAAGCCACCAGAGCTCAAACTGAATGACTGTAGCACAAAATCTGAAATAACTTTGATTTAGAAGGAAGTACTGAAGTTCTTCTGGTATTGTTTGATTATAGGCACGATCCTCAATACATAGTGCAGTAACAGTAAAAGGAAACATACTGCAATTATCTAAAGTAATAAAGGGATTTGCTTTGGTTTTTGTTTGGGGTTTTTTGTTCTTCATACGACTCAGCTTAAATCAGTGAACAAAGCTATTTTTGCAGCAATTCAGAAACAGCTAGTATTACCACCAAGGCCTTTGTAAGCTACAAAGGCCCAATATTCAACACATGGGGTTTGCAACACCCTCCTTTTTCCCCTTAAGGCAAACTCTGTCAAAGTTGTTGATCTAAGACATGGGGCAGTTAACAAGCTTGTATCTGAAAACTGCAGAGTAAAATAGGGTTCAGAAAGAATCAATATTTCTTCTAGATAATAGGAGTCAAGGCCAAGTCATACATTAAACTAAACAATTTAAGTATCGATATCAATGTGCTGTCTGACAGGATGACAATAAATGTGCTTTAAAAGCAAATGTATACAGCTTGGTCATATAATTAGGAATAAAGTACCAATAAACCAAAGGCACTTAAAATACCAAAAATATCTTAAAGCAGCAATTGCCAAAAACACTTCAGAGGAACTGAAACCCAGGAAGAACCCATTTAACTCCAGCTGAAGATCAAACTTTGCAGGAAGCTTTCAAAATCTCACAGGTTCGGTTGCGAAAGTCTTATTATCTCCAAGACAGGTATAAATCAATACTAGCAACATTTGCAAGATTGAAACAGGTCATACCTAGGAAAGGAGATGGTATCATTTTAATGAGGAAGTAAAAGATCATATGAAGAATCCTTAAGAAGGAGACAGTGAAAAGTCATTTCCTGTACAAGAGATTTAATGTTTTTTTTCAGAATGAATAGTGTAAGATAGAGATTTGGTTTTTTTCCCAGAACTAAAAGATTATCGAGTTTTTTAGGATTTCAAGTTTTCTCTGAGAAGAAAAATATGAGAAAGATCCAGTGAATTCTAGAATTATTTTCTCTTAGTATATCTATATTAAATGAAAACCATATAGACACTCCTATCAGGGTAGAAGCTGCACAATAACTGACTGTCCACAGGACTCTGATTACCATGCACCTTCTTTTACTGAGGAATGAATGGAAAGAGGAAGTTCTAGTACAGAGTAAGTCAAGGCAGAACAGCATTCTGCCAGTCTGAGTGAAAGACAGATGACTGAAGACAAATATATCCACCACTGCTCATTCACAATGTATCCTGCAGTGGTGCTGCAATCACTTTCAGGTTGTAAAGAAAGTTCTATGAATCAATAACTAAAACAAATTATTTTAAAAGCAAAATGTGGGGTTTTTCTCCAAAGGTCTGTAATGAAAAATGAAAGTCTGTTTTGTTCCCTTAGCATGACTTAATGTTTAATTACTTTGAGGATGTAAACACAATTGCTCATGATTTTCATTAGCTGTGCGGGAGTCATCACCAGTATTGGTAATGAGAGGGATGAAATCAATAAGGTAATGCTAACAGATTTAGTTAAAAAGGGATTTATCCAATTAGTACTCAAATATATTGAGGTGATCACAGGACAGCTTTTGATAAAAGCTTGTTTTTTTTCAAAAAAATTCACTGAACTGTCAGATTACAGGTGGGCTCATTCATCAGCAAGTTGAGTCTAAAAGGGTTAAAGTGGCCTTTCAGATAGATATAGTATTTTAGAATTCTCTTGTTTACCTCTAAAGCAAAGGGAGTTAAAAAAGTGAATGTACAAATTATAAGTGAAGAATTATAGACACATGCCAAATATCTGAGGTTCAATAACATCTGTGTCAAGAACTCCTCGTACCTCTTCATCACTTCTCTTTTTGCAAAGTATAGAGAAAAATTCATTACAATCTCTTTGGGTTAGAATTAAAGATGCTGAAAGCACATTTGTCTCTTTAAATTTCAGTTACCAAAGAATGATTTGTTTATTGATTGTAAAACTGATTAGTTCTGGCACATCTGAGCTTGGGATCACAGAGTGAGTTGGTCACTCAGCTACACCTGCATAGAACCGCCCTCTCCAGGGGAGTCAAGACCCACTGCTCTTTGCATAACGCCTCTACTGCCCCTGCATTCTGGATTTGACCTCTTTTCCCCAGCTTCAAATAAAGGCAAGAGGATGAATTAATATTACTGCTTATAACTGTTTTCTTTTTAGGAATATTCCAGTCACTAAAACCAGGGTATAACACTGTAATATTTTAGTACTTTTCCTCACTGTAAAAAAATTACTATGCATCTTTGGACTCACCTCCTTGACTCTAAGACACAAATAAAGACATTTAACTTTCTTCAGGATAGATTTGTCCGTTGTTAACTGCAGGACAGCAGGAAAGACTGCAATAGCTATAGCTGAAACATACTAACTCTGCTTCAAATCAATATGAGTTATAACACATTCCAAGATTCATCATTAAAGATCTGGTTTCTGAAAAAAATTATTAATTTGTATTTGAAGATTAAGCTTAATATAAGCTTAAAATGGATAATTCATGGAAAAATAATCTGTTTAATTTTAAGCCTGTAAGATGCAAGTAATTTCTTACAGAAAGGCAATGAAAAATAGTTTTCTATATTCTTTAGGTAGAAGTGGAGAGAAAAAGAAGTAGCTGATATTTAGAAACGTAAATGTTTAGAACAGAACAAAAAACAAACAAAGTTTTCTCATATTTCCTTTTTACATATAAATATAAGGGAAATGTACAGAATGTTCTCTTTAGTTATCTAGAATAGATGACCTTGTTCTAGTTGTTAAAATTCGTGGTGGTTTCTCTCAACTGGAGATTTGGAGAAATCCTTGGGTTCAAGAAAAGAAAGTGACTTGCATGTGCATCAGTTATCTTAAATATACTTCCAGGAAAGAAAGTGGTCCAAGATAACTTTTTTAATATTTTTGTTTCTACAGCCATTGCAAATGCATAATGAACACTACGGATACATACAACTAAAAATGTATGAGGCAGTCACAGGTAAGGCTAAAGGCTTTTACCATCACATATTGTTGGGAACTTTTAAGAAATGGATTCCTTCTAGGATCCTTTCTCTTTAGGAGCTAAAAAGCAAGCAAATCTTCAGATCTTAGGGAGTATATCTTCATCATTGTATGGTCTTTCCTTTTTCTGTCTCAAAACAAACAAACAAACAAACAAACAAACAAACAAAACCGAAACAAAACCACAAAATCCTATGCAACATTCAAGGTAAGATAGATATTAACTTCAGGTTAGGCTCTTAAACTTCAAGCAGTGCCAGACATAATAGTAGTCTTACCTATAATGTTAGGAAGAAAAATGATATTAGGTTTAAGAAAAATTTTTATGCCTATGGGACAGAGCTCAATTTCAGAATTCATTTAAAGAGTAAATTAGTTATGGATTTGAGTCATGTAATTTAATTTTAGCTTGTCTAAAAGTTAGACATCCCATGCAAACTAGAGAATCTTGGCTCTGCCCACTGTTCAAGAGATGGAGAGCTAAATGTAGTGTGATTCATACCATCTTAAAATAGACACTTTTCACTGACTTGATGAATGTGAAAGTCAGTTCTAAAATGACAAATTATTTTAAAATATTTTCAGTTCAGCTTGTTTTAGGACAGAATCTCCCTCTCTTTCATTTAATTTACAAAATCAAGTATTGAAACATTGCCTTTGCCTTGGGGAAAGGACAATGGGACCAAGAATACCGTAAGGATTTAAAATATATGAATATACCTGTTTCTAAGATAAATGTGTGATTTTAGTTCTGTCCTGCTCAGATCCAATTATTTCTCAGATAACATATATTAACAGGTATTCTATCTGTGGACATATATGGATGTTTCTAAATACTGTGATTTCTTTAGCTGTAAAGTATTATAAGAGTTCAAAACTAATTCATAGCCTGTTAGGTTTTTTTTATACGTTCCTTGAACTATCTTAATTCCTTGTATTCCTTCAGGCTGCTTGCTACAGATCCATAATGCCACATTTCATCTTCTTCTAGAGAGCAATTTTTTCTTTCTCTGATCTCTGTCATTTCACTAGGATGTCTAATCACTCAGGTGCCTCTCAGAAGAATCCATGAAAACCAGAAGGGCAGACATTCTACTCCTGCTAATGAACTCTACAGGTTCTAAAGAGCTGTTGCACCAGCCCACCCAAGACTACATTTTCAGTTCTAGTGGCTGTGCTCCTACAGCTTGGAATTTGGCCATCATATTCCATTTTTTTATGACGATTCTGGAGATTGTCAAAAATATTGAGTTCTAAAGAGAGAATAGGACTTCTTCAAGTGGCCTGGGAGGGTTTTTTGTGGATTTTGTTTGAAAGATATCTTCAGATCCCACCATATTTGTTCAAGGATAATTAATTTGAAGCTTTTAGTTTTTTGATAGTTAAAAAGCCTTAGATAAAAAAATCCTCTAGAAAAAATATTGATAATAACTCCAAGTGAATGAAGTCATATTATTCTCATCCTTACATTGGTTTATAGCTAAACATTCAGTTTGTTTCTAACCATTGTACTTGCGGTTGAAAAAGTCTGGACGTTTTAAATAGGAACATTTTCAAGGTACTACTTGAACATTTATTTCAGATTACTACTAGAGGCAAAAAACTGAGTGATTAATATGATAGGAAAGCTTTCACTCATAAGATGCAAAAATGCAGTCAGTACCCAGGCTTTATTCTGCTTCATTTTTCTCAGTATCATACATTTGACTCCACTGCTAGAATGTTCTTTGTTATACTATATCAACAATTCAAAGAAAGCATGAAGTATTTTCCTTCTTATTTTCCTCTCATTTTTCAGAGCACCAAAAACAAAGGGCTGTTGAAACTTTTACTTGAAGACAATTTCTTCATGGTTATGAAGTTTAATATGTGATGTATTGAAGAGATTTTTCTCATGAAGCATAAGAGAGAAAGACGAAGACTGAGTGCAGCAATATGAACATCCATATTGTATAAATGTTATTAATTTCTTTTCTGTATCACCCACAATATACCTTGTGATACTGCTGCAGCTGTAATGAAAAACATCATGTTCTCAAATTGTATTTCTTTTAGCTTCTGCCCTTTGAAAGGTCACAATATGCAGAGAGTGAAAGATTTGCTCAGCACAAAATATAACTTATTCTGGAGTGGCTGGCTTTAATTTTCTGGAAATTCAGTCAAATAGTAGCCTGTTTCTAGCACAAAAGCATCAAAAATTCTTTAATGAGTTCTTTTGTCATCTTCCTCTATATCAGTGCCTTTGTGTTGTAATCTTATCTATCCTGATTCTCAAAACTGTTAAGATATGCAGCTTTTTCAGTTACCTTCATAGCAGACTTACTAATCAGCACCTCAACATGCCCCATCAATGTGTCCCCTTAACTCAAGACACTTCACAAAGCAGAAATTTTCAATGAAAAATCATGTGAAAGCCTGAAATTCTCTATATTGGACACATTCTGTTAGCTGAAGGTCAGTCTCTCAGAAGGCAAAAATTATTGATAACACCATTCTGCATTAACTGAGTTCATATGCTTGGATTCAGTTTTCCATTAGTTATTAACACTGAGATTTTAACTAGTCAGCAAAATTTCAGTGTCACAGAGATAGCACTACAGTTAGTGTAACTGGGAAAGCTACATTCATTTCAATATCCACTTTGCACTGGCTAAGGGTTTGGTCCTTAGGGGACTAGCATATAATGATGTCAAGAAGAATAATATAAAGAATAGTACTGACTGTGATATCAGATGAGTTTGAAGGTATCTACTTTCAGCATTGCTAAGGCACCCCTGGAATACTACATAGAGTGACAGCCCTTCAAAGTGAAAAGATAATGATGAAATAGACAAGCAGAAAGAGAAGGAACAAACACATTCATAGAAGAAAGCTGTAAAAAGATAGAAGTAATCTAACAAGTTAATATATAAAGAAGAAATATTCAGAACCTAAAATTTATCCTTTAGGGAAAACAACTGAAAAGCAACGAAGGTATATTTAAGAACGAGCAAACGTCGGCAAGAGGTGTAGGGCTGAAGTATAGAAAGGGAAAACTTAAACTGGAGAGAAGGTTTGCAAAGGCAAAGCGCTAAGACTACAAGAACACTGTCATTGAGGTTGCATGAGGAACAAAGTTCATAAACAATTCAGGCAAGTATTTTGAAACTGAAATATCTTGCTGTGCAACTCTAGATTTTATTTGAACAGGAAATTAAATATATAAAGTAATTTTTCATATTCTTCCAGTCTCAATGTGTTGAAATATGGAGTACTTATTAAAGTCTTTGAATTTTACTGATCAGATCCTGGACTTCAAAAATGCAAATAATAACCTGTCTGAAAAAGAAAAACAGCTAAGACACCATGAGCAGTGACAATTATGGAAAATAAAACAGATAAAAGAATTGGATGAGTTTTGGCTTCAAGCTGGATTTCATAATATCCTTCTTCAGGCATAGCTTTCTAAACTGAATTTAACATTTGTAAACAGCTGTACATGAATAGCCCAGGATAACAAAATTCATTCCTTGGACCCAATCCAGAGCCAATTAAAACCAATGAAAAACTTCCATGTGCTTCCAGGAGCTCTTATATCCTTGAACTAAACAAAGTTTTGTCCCAAATGGTATTGTTGCCCGAAATGAGTCAAAACCACAAACCAACAGAGTGTCAGTTTATGCGGTGCTTTATTCAGGGCCCGGGAACCTGCGGACTAGCGT
>JAWWLZ010000042.1:26884391-26901074 GCA_035041345.1 Poliocrania exsul | reverse complement strand
AGACAGCTGACAACTGTCAGGCCTAGTCTGAACTCCAAAACCCAAACCCAGGCCCATCTGGCTGAAACCATAACACCCTTCATTCTCCATCCTGTGCATCAGCCACACACATCATATTGCTTCCTCCTTCCTATCTCAACTCAGAACCTCACCTCCCATATCTACATCCTTCCTATCCTTCTTACTTGATGTCTCTAAAAATGGCCATCACATGCCTAATACCACCACATTCTGTCTTGTTTCCTCCTGCCTTTTGGTCTCCAAGTGTTTTGGAACATTTGCTTGCCTCTTCAGTGGCTGTTGTTTACTGAACCTGCTTTTATTCTCATGCGTTATGTTTGAATCCTAATTTTTGGTTTAAATTTTAGGATATTTGTCTCTCATTTCTCTGGTTTTTTCCACCTTTCATTTCTACCTGTACATTTCTTCTCTTCTGAACAGCACTACGCATAATTGTTTCCTCTTCCATTTTCTTTTATAATCTTCTATCCCCTATATAGCTCCTTCCTCTTACTCTACTGTCTTGACATTCATCAGTAAACTTGACTTCTCTGTGTACTTAGTCAGAAACCATTCTTTCTTTTCCCTTGTCTGTAGCCCTGATTCAAGTTTCTTATTCCTCCAAATTGTGTTTTTCTTTTTTCACTAGCTTAGCACATGTTAATCTTCCTGGCTTTTCTAGGAATTTCGGCATCTTTTATTTACGGCCAGAACAACAGTGAAGGAAAACAGAACTGACACTCCTTAGGTAGGATCAACTGCACCATTCAGAAAAAAACTAAAAGGGTAGCTGAAACATTTTCATGACATTGAATGCTTAACTCTATAAAGCTTTGGCTCTCAGCAAAAGAGCATGATAAAGCATCTGGCTCTCCCTTGTATACTGCACATATAAAGAATTGGAAATCTGGATGTGTATTGAATAATACCTTTTGTTCAAAGAGATAAAAAGGTATTTGGACACAGTTATATTAATTAATCCTTTGTGTCATTTTGGTCTTTTTATTGAGTCATATTTTTGTAAGATCATGGATATTTTCACCTCAAATCTCATTAATTTATGTTACTTGATAGTAAGTCTTAACATTAATTTAGTGAAGGCTATTTTTTTTGCAAAAGTCATTCTTCAAATTTCCATCTGTTCCTCCAAACGATGGCTACTGATATCAGCTTTACTGAAGGAAATAACATGCCAAAAAAGCCTAATGATCCAGTTATCAGTATCTAACATTTTTCTTTATCAGAAAAAATCCCCAGGTCCCTGTATCACTGATTAAAAGCTTCCTTGCTCTCAGTACCCCAACAACTTTCTTTGAGAGGACCTTGAATAAACCAAAGATTTGAGGTGGATATACCAGCAACTTTTTATTAAAGTGAACACATTAAACCCAAAAAAACCTGTATTCTGAATATCTAAATTTATGCTTTACCAGCACAAAGCCAAAAGAAGAAAGTAAGATTTTAAATGCAGAACAATAATTTCTGCTGAGGAGACAGATTTTAAAAAAGAAAATGTCTTTTGCTAATGATTCTACCTGGATTTGGTACAATGTCTCCTTTAGGGCCACTTTCAAGTGCCTGCTCATCTTGTACCAAAATGCTCACACCCTAGGAGGTGCAATATTTTCTTCCTCCTGAGGACTTCAGGTTGCAGGAGGCAGAACAAAGCAAAATAGGTGGTCTTCCTGTCTGCTGCTCAGCCACAAAGTGTTTAATACTGTATGAAATACAATAATATAGTCAATATATGGAAAACAAACATATTCAACAGTTCTTCCATCAACTATGCAGAACAGTGCTGGTTCAGTGCATCTATAAATCCATGAATTACTGGGACTTGATATCCACAGTTCATTCTCTAATGTATATTTGGGCAACAGCTGTGAGGTATACTTGCCGTTATGCTCTTCCTTCCAAAAGAGACTCAAAGGGAGTCTGTGGTTGCCACAGATCTGTCTGTGCAAGGCTGAAATCCATTTCTCCTGCTGCTTTATTCCACCATCAACCAAGACTCCAGATGGAGGGGAGGCTTCACACTTAGAAAGCACATCTTTGCTTCCTGGGCCAAATATACCAGGTATCATGTTCATTTAAAATTGAAAGACATGTTTCAAAAACTAAGTCACTATGAAAGTATCTTCCATCTACTTCCTGCACATAACTCCAACAAAGCAAAAAGGACAAAAAAGGGCATGCCTCTGGTAGGGTGTTCTGTAACATAAAACAACCCTCCCCAGCATGCATTAGCTTGTTTATGAGTCTGTCATTATGAGTCGTCAGCTGTCTGCCACATGCTCTATCTGCCATTCTGTTGTGTATGAAGCTTGCTTCTGAGGGGTAAACAAAAACAAAGCTGAAAATCAAGCAGAGAATAATTTTCTCATAGACAGAGTGTTCATGGACACTGTGGTGATAGCCAATAGAACCTTACAAATTATTTTTCTGACATCTGCTAATAAAATTTTCTGGTCACTGGATTTAAAATTTTAATATTGTTACTACAGTAACTATTTGATTTCATTCTTTGTGTTTCATAGGAAAAAAATCTCACAAAAAACCCACAAAGCAGCCTGACCCAACCCAAACCCCCAAATGTCAAAAAAACCAAAGAGCTTCGTTGAGCTGATTAGAGAATGACAGTACCCTGTTCAGTATCAGTGGAATGAAAATACAGACATTGAAAAGAAAACAAGTTTATTTCTAATTCATATTTTAAAAGGAGAGGGAAAATTAAGCTAAAAGGAGTAGAAGGTTTTTCCAGTCCACCACAGATGCAGAGAACGTGGCCCACTTACCAGCAGTGAAGTATACAGCTGCAAAAAGAAAATGAGGAATAGATGAGAATTCTGGGGACACAAACTATTTCTTGCGTAGCATACATACGCAGATATTACCATATTACCAGTTTGTCCACAGAAATGGTACAGGACTGGGCTCAATTGCAGAGGCAGAGAACAACCTGTTTTTCTCTAATGAAAGATGTGTTTGTGAAAAGCAGCATCTCTTAATCTCTGTTAGTGTAGTATGAGCTGCTAACAAACAAATTCAAATATAATCCCTGAAATAAAATAAAATCGAGTACTACAAAACAAACTTAACCAAAACCATACATCAAAGAATCACACTACAGATTCTATGGGAAATAATACAGTGACATTAATATAGCAGTGTCCTCTGAGAGAGCCTCCCACACTCCAGGTGACTGCTGCCTATGTTCTTTTTTTCCATAGTTCAATTGGTCAAGATAGGACATGGAGACAATAAAGGCCGTGTTTACATGTCAACACATATATTGGTATCTTAATATGAAAATGAATCTCACTCATCCTGTTCCTGGTAATGGTGCTCACCAAGTATATCCACACCTTGAAGTAAAGGTGTCAAGAATTTTCCAGCCAAGTAAGGCAGTCAAAGATGGTTAAGAAAGCAGAAACAGTATAGTCATTCATGAAAGAAAAACCACAATATGTATAGTAACAATTTTCAAGAGCACATGCATAAACAGTATTTCCCAAGAAATTTGTAACCTATCCTTACATAAAGCAAAAAGTCATGTATCATTTTGTTTGGAAACTTCAGAAGTCAAACGGCTTTCCTTTTAGCATTGAGTTGTGCCAAATGCTAGGCTCTGTGAATTAAAAGAATATATAAAAAATCACTAGCTTCTGAAAATACCTTAAAATAACATGGTAAATAAAGAAATAAAGATTCTAAAGTAACAAAACTGTCAGTTATATATTTGGAGTCAAGGTATTCTTATGAACAATGTGTTCAAAACTAATCATAAGTGAAATGATAGCATTTTGGATTCAAGGTAAAATGCAGAAGATAAATTAATTTGAAGTAGTGTTGAAAGTATATGCTAAGGTAACTAGATGCATAAAAACAGCAGTGCAAAGACACTAAAAGCCATGCAAGTCAATACAGTGTGTTGAAGGATCAAGGAGGATAAAGTCAGAACAAAACCTGTGCTGGAAAAGATCTTCCTCAAACACATATTGCAGCAAAAATAGAATGGACTACAGAGAATTATTGGCAACCCCAAATCAATTCCCGTTTATTTTAAAGGTGACTATGGAAACTATTTTAATTACAGTTCTCCATTCATAGCCATGAAGTGTCACACAGGCAAGACCTATAAAGTTGTTTTCTTTTAGCGAACACTTCTCTGAAACTACTTAAATTTCAAAAAGTCCAGTTAGATTCCAGTGACATAATGGAAACTACCAATCCTTGCTCTTTACGGAATTGTTTATATTTATCTATGAGAAAGGCATAGGCCATTTCTACAGTTCCTGGTCATTCTTGCCCTTTCCAAAAGAAACTGCACAGGTAGAAGGTAGTAGGATGACAAGTAAAAGTAGGAATTACATAAATGGAATAGTCTTGAAATTTAAAGTTTCATGACTTCCTCGGGGTCAGAGTCCCTTAGACACTAAGGGTAAAGAATTCTCCTTTTTCTTGATCAAGGAATCATCTACATTGGCACAAAAACTCAACTGCCAGCTTGTACCGACTATCTTCTGTTCAGCTAGTTATGATAAAAACATTTAAGACATTCTCCCTGATTTAAGGCTATAGTCTTCCTTTTTATCTCCAGTTTGTGCATTCATTTTAGCCAGCTTCAAAACTGGAAGTTGAAAAGTTACTTTAAAGCTGATGAGTTGGTGTGGAGCTCTCTTGTCATTCATCCTGAGCCAGTATATCCTCAAAGTACTGTACAATGTCATTACTCTGTACCAAACTGAATCCAATCTCCATCTTCCAGCATACTATGTCAATGTACAGCAGCATCTGCTATAGTAAATGAGGCCAAAAGACAAAGATACACAAATCATATTATCTTCAGTAAATGAAAGTGTTTCCCTAACAAAAGCCTATCACTATGTTGATTGGGAAATTACCATCACAAATCCATTTGTTTGAGTTCAGCTCTGGTCTCTGGGATGAGGTATGTACAGAACGCAAGATGAACTAAAGAAAAACATGTGTACTGTCATTGACAAGATGTTGCAGCTTGCACCACTCTGTCTGCTGAGCTGATTGTCCTGAATGTAAACTTCAGTGCTTCAGCATTTATTGAGCAGACAAAGCTATAAATAGCTTTTGGGTTACTATACAATAATGACTGAGGGAAGTCTTCTTAAGCATCCAGTTCATGGATGTAGTTTTTCTTGATTAAAAATGACAAAATATTTTGCTCCTTTGACTGCTTTAAATCAGAATTTCCAACATTTCCAGTTTTCATTACTGTGATGACAACACCAGACTTCTTATTTATCACCTATGGATTTGTGGTCATAATAATGTTTTGGTTTTGCTTTCATTTATAAATATCTTTCCAGATTCCAATCTTAGACATTGAAAAAGAAAAAGGCAATTAAGAAAAGCATTACTCCTGCATATGATTTCAAGGTAGCCTCATAGTATTGAGCATCTGATACTGCCATGTAATATCCATTACCTCCTGTGAGGACAAAGTGAGACAAACTGACATAAACTAAAATACTTCTATTCCTCTTCTCCTGGAAGAGAAGTCTTAGGGATAGCTCTACTACTGTAAATGAAAAGACTAAAGAGAATGAAAAAAATTTCCCAATAAAATATGTTCCATAGCACTTTCTTTGCTATGTCTTAGCTTTTTAGCATTCTAGTGCCTGTATCTTTGATGATACTCAGAAAAAAATAAATCTTAGCTTGCTTGAATTTCATTATTTCAAGCAATTACTTTGGGTTTTTTCTTACATTTTATCGTATGTGTGTTCTGTCAATCACTGAGAAGATTTTATGTTACTTAAAAATATTATCCTCCTGTCAGTAACTATTACAATTAAAGTCTCACGATACTGTGGAAGCTAAGTCTTCCAGTTCTACTTACTTTATAAGGAATAAAATGTCTTTGCAGGGATTGAAAAGTGTGTCACAAGCAAGAATTAAAAAGTTAGTACAGTTTAGTCTGCAGTTTCTTTTTTTGCTGCTTAAAAGAGCAAAACTGGCAAAAATACTGTAGTCAACCACAGTAAGCTGCTTATCCCTGTTTTTCAGTAAAGAATTATGAATATCTTATTGGACTTTTTTTTCATAGATCTCTTGTTGTAATCGAGACTTTCATGGGAAACTACTAGTAGAAATAAAAATATCTGCAAAACCAATCTCAAAGTGAAAATTTTAAATCAACTGAATGTGTTCTTTCTACTAAAACAATAAACAAAAATAATACGATATGTCTATATATAATATGCATTATTTTATCTATTTGGTCTAATGCTTCCAGAAAGAAAACAGAAAAAAGTCAGCTTCAGAAAACTGCAAAAAAGTGGATGAATATTTCACTACTCTAATTTATGTAAAAATATTTGAGTAAATAAATTCTCATAAAACTTGATTTTATTTCATAACTCTGTGGGTTATATTGTGTGGGTGCAGACTGAGCTGGAAGACACTTTCAGGAATCAGTATAAATTAAACATTGCCCTGAAAAGCCTGGAATCCCAGTTATGAGGAAAGACTGCATGAATGCATTTTGACTTTGTTAAGTCGGTGACAATTCCATGAGTTCTTACATAAAAGAGCTAAAATACAATGTGCTTTCTCACACATAGTAGGTCTTCTCTTGCTTTGCAGGACTTTGCCAGTCTAGACCTTTATTTGGGTATTTTCTCTATAGATGTAGCTGATAGTAAGGAGGAAAAAAACAAATTATATAAAACAACCATCACAGGATTTTGCAGGAGTGTCATCAGCCCTAATACTGAAGGTCTTAAGCTATATTTTAAAAAGAAAATCACCTAGAGGTGTAAGGTACTCAGTAAGCACTAATATAAAATAAAGCTAAAGTTTTATTTTAATGTAAATTTTATTTTAATGACAAAAAGCTTTAAA
Source organism: Poliocrania exsul (assembly GCA_035041345.1). Lineage (NCBI taxonomy): Eukaryota > Metazoa > Chordata > Aves > Passeriformes > Thamnophilidae > Poliocrania > Poliocrania exsul. The sequence goes on along the minus strand of JAWWLZ010000042.1, from coordinate 26,894,192 downwards.
ATACTAATTTTCAGGTAGAGTTGAATTGTTTTAACTGAATGTTTTCAAAAAGAGCATCATAAAATTTTCTTATGCAAAGTGTGATATTTTGACCCTTGCACATTTTTTAATTACTTTCTGCCACAAATAAAAAATTATTTGCCTCAGAAGAAAAGAAAAAAGTCTGGTCTGCTTTGATTATCTGTAAAGCTTCTTAATTATAATTAGTCTTGTTCCTGATGTTGCCTAAAATGGAATAAAAGAATGGATACTTTAATGAAAGTGTTTTCAGGTGCAGCAAAATAGACAGGTGCACACCCAGTATTGGGTTCTTCAAAATTTATAACACTACTTAATTATCACACCTAATGGATACACCCAACCTGAAAATTGTCCGCTACTTTGGAGCTCCTCCAAGGGTTTTGGGTCTACTATCTTGCTTTGACTAAAATATATTTTCCAGATGCATGTCTCTCAAACAAGATGTCCTTGCTAAAATATTTTTCCTTAAAAAGAGCATAAATAGAACTCCAAGAATGTGGCACAAACCATGAGAAAAGGGGTTTTAGTAACTGTTAACTGCTACCTTAAGTGTAAGAAACTACATGACTGTATTAAAATCTACAAATATATAAAAAAAATATTAAGGATCTTACGGCTTCATTGGGACAGAGCTAAATCCAATGTATTGTCATGCAATATTCAGGTCAGCTTGAAGTTTAGCTTATGGAACAAACAGGTAAATTGAAGTAGGCTCTGAAACTGGGGATAGATGTGTAGCATAAGGTTTGGGTGATGATCTGAAATCAAGAAGATATAACTGAAAAAATGCTATTGAATTTAATTGGACCTGGGGCTAACAACTGTATTGTGCAGTGAAAATAGATATTGAAATAATACTTACTTGTTAAAATTGTTTTAATAAGATTTCTTTTATCATCTAACGCTTCACAAAATTAATTGAATATTTTAATTACAAAATTCCTAAAGCAATGAATTAAGATTCTCTTTACTAAAAATACAGAATGCAAAATGATAAGTGAAAAACTGAAGGATATAATTACATAAGCTGTGGGTGATATACTTAACTAGTGCAAACAGGACTGGCAAAGGCACAGTTAAAACTTCACTGGATATTCTTGCTAGCCCAGGTTAAGAATGAGGATAATTAACAGAAATGTTGAGGTTCTGGTAAGGAAATTCAGTTATTGAAGTTGTTCATGATCTATAAACAGAAATACATGCAATTTTAGTTTAAGAGCCATAGCTTCAGAAGCATTTTGTATCATTATGTACATCACTGCCTATTCTCTCCCTTTTCTGAGTAAATTTTCAAAATGTGTAAGGGGCCAGCCAATTTTCTCATTACTAAGCTTAATCTGCACTCCCCCTTCAGTTCCTCTATAGCTATCCTGGCTGGTCAGCAATTAAAAAGAGCTTTCATGGTTTTGGGTATGCAGCCAGCAAAGGAAGTATACAGCTGTGTTGGTATGGCTGGCTTCCACCAGCACCTCCTTTGAAATGAAAGTTTCACTTTGTATTTCCTAAAATGAGGGTCAGTACATTTAACAGGAAGCAACAGAAAACTCATTGTTCTTGTCATCACACATAGGACCATACTTTATCTGTTTCTCCTAATTGACAGGAAGACAATGGAAAATGAAGAAATCAGTGGAACACACTCAGACATTATTTTGAAGGAGAAATCTGCCCTAATTTTCTGCCTTCTCTTTTATTCTGTACAAATACATACAAAATAAGATATTCTCATTTAGAAAAGGAGAAAGGCGAGCCACTTGTTATTTTCTACTCCAGTTTTCACACACAGAGATTGTGTATCCAACTCACAGAATAGACAAAGAGGGTATGTCAGGAGTCTCAACGCAGCAGGCAGTAGCAGCCACATTGCAGCAAAGCCTCTGCCCTGGTAGAGAGGTAGCTCTGAATGAAGCAACAGGAGAAATCCTCGTGGAGACATGGTTCCATGGACATGGCTGTCTGTTCCCCCAGATGCTAATCCTGCACTGCCTTGATTATGGATGACATGCACTGTGCCCACTCTGCTCTCCTCTGAGCAGAATGTGAAATGTCCCTGGTAAGGCACATCTCAAAGACAGTCTGGTTTGAGGGTAAGCTCTCTCATTTTCAGACATATTTTTCAGATGAAGAAATACTGGCCTCAGAATAGTATTTGCTGAATTCTATTACCAGACAAGTCTCTCCTTTCATAGAAACACTCACTGGACAAGTGGTTGACACTTGCAAGCAGGTTACTTTAAAAGATCATGAGATAATTAAGAATTTCACTTGTGAATTATATTAAAAATATAGTTTATGCAATATGACTTTTTATTTCCTGCTCTACATTCTAGTCATTACACATGTGAAATTTTAGCAGAATTTCCTCACCCAGGATGTTGACAACATAAAGCATAATTGTAATGTTTCCTGCAATAAAACATACATCCCAAGTCTAAGTGTCACAAACCCCAGAAAATGTACTGTTGGATAATGACTTCTATTCCTTTAAAATGTTCAATACAAATAAAATAATAGATCAAAAGGAAAATCAATATGGCTATATATTTCTGAGTGCATTTTATTTTCATCTAAATAGTAAATGGAATTAAAGATAAGGCTAACTGCACACATAGCAGCATATATAAACACATTGGAAAAGACAGCAACATTCATGTATAACAAGTTCCAAGATGACTGATGCGATTGTCAATAATTGTAATTTATAAAATAAAAATATTACAGTGTGGCAATCAGAATTTATTCTGGTTAAAATCCTGCTAAACAGAGCCTTAGTCAGAGAAAATTTGAACTGACTACAACTAAGTAGAAAAGGCATTTTAGAGACATGAATTATTAAAAACAAAAAGATCATCATATTTATCACATATATGTGTACCATGCACAAACATTTTTCATTGAGTATAAGCAATTCTAGAGTATATAAAAGTGAAGAAAAATCTATCTACAAAAATTCTGTAGGTAAAGTTCCAGATCTTTAGTTAAACAACTGATCAGAAAGTTCAATCTAACATACATTGCAAGCTTTGTTTGAAGCGCAAGCAGCCCTTTAATGTGAGGTATAAGGAAGCCCCAGGGACAGTTTTCCAAGATGACCTACCCTCTCCATTGACTACTGACATTTTGGCTTATGCTGTTTGTGTATGCGCAAACGGCAGTGTGAGTCTTTGTTCAGCATTGACCAATGGTGTAAGATGATAGCTTGCAGTGTCAGCACTGCTCTTGTAAGCAGCTGGTCTGCAATGACTGAGATGAAATCAGAACCAGATTTTGTATTCTGGAAGATGCATAACCAGTGTCAGAAGGTGAAGAGCAGTCTTGAAAAATTATTTACCACGGGTAAAAGTAAAAAGAGTAAGTGCTCAGTACAACAATTAGCTAAGTTGTTTAGAGCATGGTGCTAATAATGCCAAGGTCATGGTTTTGATCCTTGTATGGGCCATTTACTTAAGGATTGGACTTGGTGATCCTTATGGATCACTTCTAACTCAATATTCTGCTATTCTGACTCAAGGAAACACCAGCTATACAAAGATACTCTGCGTATGATGTACTGAGATACACACTGACGCAGTGAACAAATAATATCACTTTGCAGTGAACTGCATAGGGTCTACCCTGAAGGAAAAAGAAGTTGCTTGAAATATTGTAGAAAGAAACAAAATTTTGTTTTAAAATATGCAATTTTGAGCAGCAGAGGCTGTTACTGGGATTTTGAGCAGCTTTGCCTCATTTTTATTCCTCTGTTTGTAAATAGATGTCGCACTGGGGGGTATGTGGTGATGTTTTTTCCTGATGGAGTTCATCAATTTATTTGTGGTTAGCTAATGCATTTACTTTTTTAGGTGAAGTTTTCTTGGTTGGGTTTTCTGCTTGTTTGTTTTTCCACAGATTTTCTTCTCCATACCCAGCACAACACCCTGAAGTTTCCTTGGAACTCATTCAATTATTGGCCTGATTATTTTATTTTTTTCTTGAATGTGCTTTTATTAAAAATTGAGCTTTCAATTACTTTTTACAGCTTCTAGTGACTGCCACAAGTAACAGATTTCGTTGGCTGTTTCCTCATGGGAAAGTTGTTTTTTTTTTTAAAGAGATCTACACTCTTGGTCTTTCAGTGACTGATGTCTTCTATCTGTCTGCAGTACCTGTCTGATCACCTCTTTAGCTGATAAGTAGAAGGATGGCCCACAAAGGCAATTAATAGACGACAGAGCAGTTTGTTTAGCTGAGGATGCAAAAGAGACACAGAAACTGTGTCCCAGGCAGCTAAGGCAGTAATTAAAATAAAAACTGGGGCTCTGTATAGAAAACAATGAATATACAGCAGAGGAACTGGACATCACACACAGATCACTGTGACCGAGTGAATGCCAATTTATTACACACCACACACAGTTTATATAGAGTAAAAGCTATGTTCTGTTGGTTAAATTGAACCTCACACCATATAGCTGCAAATCCCCATTGGTCATAATCCATATCTCACAAGTCCAAAGTTTTGCAGAACTTATTCTAGATGTTTTCAAGAACCTCTCCGGTGTGCTATGAGAAACCTGAGGAGCTCCCATGAGAGGCCTCTAGGGAGTAGCTAACTCCTCCAAGCAGCTGTGACTTGTTTATTCTTAGCTGCCTTCAGTCTCACAGGGTTGATATAGATCAGAATTACTCATTCTTGATTTTTCTGTGCCTACAGCTCTGCCCTCAATCTTCTGCATTCCAAATGATTGCCTCACAGCCTTGTTTAATCGTTATGAGGTAAAGGTATAATTAGACAGTATAGCTTGCTTGTGAAAACCAAGGAGTAAAATATTTGAGCCTTTTTTATCTTGTCTTTCATTAGGTTGACTGCCTTTCTTGGATCGTATTTTGTAACTAGCACACCTTTACAATCTCTCCTTTTTTTTTTATTTTGCTTGTCCTTCAATCATCTTATCTTCAGCTGAATTTTGTAGTAATATTGTCCCCAAATACCCAAGAATACTCCTATGCTCCTTCCTCTTCTTTATCTGTTCCTGATTCTGCCTTTTTTTGTGCTCGTTTTTTGTTGTTCAGTTCATCAGAAAACTCCTCTTTTTAACCAACCAGGCTATCTGCTGAAATTTCAAGTCCCTCAGTACAATGAAGTTTCTCTTTCCGGATAATTTTAAAAATTTATTTAAAAACAAATTGTATAAACATTATATAACAAAGGTATAAAATACTAAAGGAAAAAGAAATAGGGAGGTGTCATGTGAAAAGGAGAAGAAATGCAAAGATTTCTTATCCCACTTGCATTAATATAAAGTTATTTGCTATAAGTGTCCTCGGAAGCTTTATGAACCCAGTGCTGCCTGTTGAACAATGGACAGAACACAGGCTGGAAAGATTTTCAACCTTCCTATGAGGACCACACTTTAGCAATGGAGAACTAATTAGCTATAAGTGTCCCAGAACATCAAAGCTTTATACAACCCAGATTAGCCTGTCTGTGTCTCACCTAAAGAGACAACACTGGGCAGCAAACTGCCTGAAAAGGTCTTTGACGCTCAGTTTATGAGATCACACATAATAGCAAGAAAAATAACTTTCTCTGTACTAGCTCCCAAAATAACTTTTACTAATACAAGTATGTGGCAATGACTATAGGGGTTGCTTAGTCTATGATAACATTTAGCTGCATGACTGTATTTAATTGATGACAAAAAAACCCAAAAGAAACCAGCACAAAACACATTCTACAGGCAACTCCAACAGTATATCCCCAAGGATAGACTTAACTAACAGAAGTTACTAACCAGAAAACACAACAGCTCAACACCACATTTAAACACACTCAGTAACCCAAAGCAAAAGCAATAGGAAAAATATAGCCGCTTCCCTCTAACACATATATACCTGGTGAGTTACAGGAAATTATAATTAGTAAGGCATAGGAAAACAGAGTAAGAATTGGTTGCTCACCCCTGCAATGTCTGATGGGGTGAGGAGGAGATAGGATAGCTCATAGGTTGTCCTCCCAGAGATGGTGGAAGTTTTCTCTCCAGTTTTTGTTCATATCCAATCTCTTTTTATACCCTTTTTCTTTAGGTAGGTTGAGTGATTATAGTCAATATTTTGGGGGTGATAGACAGATGCCTGAGGGGTGACTCCTTGGGTCTCCACAGGGTATCACAGGATGTGACAAAGAAGGACCATGTCATTTTCATAACACTTCATCTTCAGTAATCCCATCAATATGACTCAAGCACTTTCAGGGAGACACTGGAGTCTCTTTGTCCCCTGACAATGGTTCCTGAGAGCACCCCTCCAGGGGCTGAGGTGCTCCCCTTAAACCATCAAGAGGTTATCAGGGCTATCACCCCACAGGAGGATATTCAGCTTAGCTGGAAATCATTCCGTTAACCATCATTCCCAAGAGAGCTAGTAGAAAACAGCAACGGTGTGGATCTATCCTAGGGAGCAGTGGAGACTCTTCTGAGTGATGGTGTATGGCCAACATAGACCCTTCAGATGTACCAGCAGAATGATGAACCTGCTAATGCTTAGTCATAGCTTCTTAAATTTTAGACCTATGTGGTCTGTGAAAGCCAGCAAACAATTATTTTACAGTTTCTGAAACATGTTGCTCAGAGAGGTTGTGGAGTCTCCCTCACTGGAGATATTTGAGAACTGTCTGGATGCAGCCTTGTGCAATGTGCCCTAGGATGACCCTACTTGAGCAGGGAGGTTGGATCAGATGACACACTGTGGTCCATTCCAACCTGGCCCTCTCTGTGATTCTGTGGGAAATATGTTATCAGGGCTGTCCTGTCTGAGATCTGTATACTGAACCATGTGATAAGGAGAAAAAGAAGAAAGGCCTAGATCCCTTTGCATACTTGTGCTGTGAATTCGATGAAATCTAAACAAATTACAGTAAAAGGTTTCCTTTAATTGAGGAATCACATATACAATAGACTACAGACATACAGAGAGTAATTCCAGTGATTTTCAAAGGGTTATTTTAAGGTTTAATTTGCCACAGTACATGCAACAGCTCATAACCCTTTATGGAGATAATACTTACAAGTTTAAACAGTAGAGTGCCCTGAATTTCTTGGGAAGCTACAAATGGTCCCTCAGTGCTCATTAGCAAGCTATAGTTCCCCCTAGCACAGGTTTCTGAAGCAAGAGCATTATAGTTCAGTTTGCACATAAGGTGTTGATTTATTTAGTAAAAACTAATATTCAGCATTAATTTATGTATTCAGTAAGATGAGAGGAAGAAATGTTACAAAACAACAAAAATAAAAAGGCAACAAACATTTTTTTGTGTAAACAAAATAAAAAATAGCATCACAATATAGGAGTATTTCCTGAATTGGCACAATTACCTGCAACCATCACTTCCTAAGTACAAGGCTTAGAGAATGGCATTACTGACTTTGCCAGTTCTGTGAAACTGATTAGTCTTAAGTGCATTCTAAGAAATTGCTAAGGTTTGCCACTCTCCTGGCAGTTGATAGGTTAGATGTGAGCTGCTCATCAAAGACCTAATTTAGAAGAAGAAGAATTAAAACGCTGAGCATGGTGACAGTGGGAAAGAAATGAGAGTTTAATGAAAATGCAGCAGAAACTTTGTGAATTATTTAAGAAATTGACAAAACTTGATTGGACTTGATTTTAGAGGGATTTCCAGAACAGGGCCACAAACATGCAGAGTGCTGCTGTGGTGAGCGTGCTTGACCTGACTCATCAGGGATGACCTCAGGCAGAACCCCTGCAGAGTGGCTCCATCAGCTCATGCAACAGATTTCTCCTGGCAGTTACACAATGAGAGGGCATTATTTTCATAATGCTTTCCTGTTCATGCTTATTTCTTAAGAAGTGACTATCTTCATCTATTGTATTTCTTTCAGTATAATTAGAGCCATCACCATAAAATCTAAGGTTTCTTGAGAACAAAGTGTCTGCAATACAGAAGCATGTCCCAGGATAGTTCTTTTGAAGACAGGTAAACTGAATACTGCTTGTGAAGTCTAGAAGTTAGTTATTGTATTCCTCTTTCAGAAGTGGACTGGAAGCACTTAATTGAATGGAGGCTGTTCACAAAAAAAGCCCCCTCTTTCTTGATATGAATGTGTAGATCAATTTACAGCCCTTGAGGAAATGTGTGTGTCTATTTATGAGGTGCTATGATTGAATCCCTTAAAGAGCAGCTAATATTTATTATCTGAGAAGATATTTATAATAATAAAAATATATATTTTATTATAGTAAAAATTATGTGTGTTTCAGTATAATGTTTAAATTACTTTGGACCTGACATGGAATGCAGAGCAGAAAGTTAGGTCCTCTAATCTTTCTCTTCAGCAAGGAGGAAGATTCAGCCATTCAGAAAAGTCACTTAAAAACATATATTGAACAGACAATCTAGATGGAAATTCTGTGTAGAAGGGCATGCCTTAGCCACCTTATTATTTCAATTCCATTTTAAAATGGGAACTCAGAGTTCTGGACTATCTGTCAGAGACCTGAGAATGGCTTAATGACTTTTCTTTGGTATATAAGTGATGGATGTGTTAGCCACCTTTCCCATAGCTCTTAACTAAGGAGCTGTAACACTCCTTTAGCATCATAGCTAACTATCTGGGTTTTCATCTTCAGGGGCGTCTGCAGTAAATCTCAGCTTTGCCCTGATCAATGTATTCCTGCCTTTATCTTCACAGTGAGCTTCTCTTGTTAAGTCATATTAAAGAAGCTTTAAGATGACCTAAAGATACTGACCTCTAGTGGAAAACTGTAGTGGACTTTTTAATTAATTATCTTGCAAAAATGCATCTGTAATACAGACTTCAAAGAAATTGTTTTTCAATTATTTTTTTTAAATATTGTCACAAAGCTCACTATCAGAATTTTCCTCCAGTAAGTTCTGCTGCATAGGATGTTCATGGTAAATTATAATCAGCATCAATACATCAGCAAAATACACATAATTGTCCCTCAGGTACATAACACATCCATCACCAAGGCAGCTAATGATCATAACTATATATTTGAAATGCTAAATGACATTGTATGAAGTACTCCATTATAAAGAAGAAATCAGAATAGAAATAACAACATGACCATTTTGAATTAGATACTAAAATGGAGTATTTCATTAAAAGAAACGAAAACAGTGTGCTTTAGAAGTTAAAAGAAGCAAGGAAAAATTAATAGTCCAAGTTGTTGGTGGTTAGTCAGGTAAACCATTTCACAAATATCAACCTAAAAATAGTGTAGCAATATTGTGATCCTTTTCGTGTCTAGAAAAATCTTGCTTAATAAAGCAACTTTGATTATGAGTGAAAATAGTATATATCTGGTAGAAGAAAAAACTGCATGATTTACAAGATATAATAATTTCCTGTTTTTCTTGTAGTTATACTGCTGAAATTTTTTTTTTTTTTTTGTGTGTGTGTACTGGTTATGGAATTCAGTCAATTGAACAGAAAGTTATTTCACTTAGACTATCCATTCTAATGTTTAGTTCATGGAATCACTGAGTGGTTAGGGTTGGAAGACATCCTTGGATGTCTTCTGGTCCAAATACCCTCCTCAAGCAGGGTCACCTAAAAACAGTTGTTCATGACCATGTCTCTTAGAAATGTACGGCTCAGTGTAAAACGCTATTTTATAGTGTGCTGTATTTCATTAATATTTTGGTGTTTCACAGTGTTGAACTCAATGATTACATATCTTCAGGATGATGGAAGACTTCTTGAGGTGCAGGTTGGTAGAGAACTTCTGTCTTCTTCAAGCTGACTTCCAGCCCAAAAA
>JAWWLZ010000042.1:26853939-26884291 GCA_035041345.1 Poliocrania exsul | reverse complement strand
TCAGCACGCTTGCAGCAAGCGTGGGTAGTGCCCTTCCCAAATCTTCGTTCGCGAAGCCTAGCCATGATGATGACATATATTCAATATGAACAGCAAACTATATTTCAGGTAGACATGTATTTGCATTAACTTCAGAAATCCTCAGTTTAATTTTGTGAAGTATGGACATTTGGCCAACCTTTTCAGTGTCACATCAGGTTGCCAGTTTGATGACTCTCAGGCATGCAGGGGTTCAAGTCTCTCTTCCAGTCTCATTATACTCCATTTGGACTAATATGATGGCAAACCTTTCTCATGTTGAGGTGAAATTAGTTTGAGGGCCTGGTAAGCCCAGTGCTTAATATATTTGGATAGTTCTTCTAGTAGTGTTTTTCTTATCACTTATTTTTTCTTAGTGGCACATAACATAGGATAATATCTTAGAGGACAACAGCAATGAGTCATCAAAAAAGGAAACACCAAGTGTATTGACAAGCCCAGGAGCACACTCTAATTTTAGGTCTTTTTTGATAACTGTTAGAGTACTGACTTTCTTTGGCAAGTTGGCCATCTTATTCTACAGCACAGATAACAAGTGTTAAACTAATCCGAGTTGTAACATCAACTTCAAATGGTAAATCTGGAGTTATCAGAGAATGACAGCTCTTAACTATCATATAAAGTCACTAAACCAGACAGTAAATGTGCTAGTGTTTACTTTTTTAAGACAATGCTGCAGCTGTTATAGAAATTTTTTATTAGTGGGAAACACAAAAGTTAAATATAGCCATATAATTTTTCTCGTTAGAAAATAGCCAGCTTCACATGTAGCCACTGAAGCAACATCAATAATTTGGTTTCAATAATTGGTGCAACTGTACTTTTTAATATAGATGTAGTGCATAAAGATTTTATTTCCCTGCACCTCTGTTTATTTGATGTTGACTAAAAAAGAAATATATTTGAAGGTTAAGAACAAATGTTTCCTTGGAAAAGGCGCTTCCTATTTATTACAACCCAACTTTATTGAAGCTATTTCCGAGATGTAAATATGATTTTATTCAAGGTCAGTGTTTAGTAGAACAGCCTCATATATCTCATACTTTTCCTATTGATGCCCTGTTAAATCACAGATTCTCAGCTGGAAGTATAAAGCCGGTTTGTATAGAAACAGTATGAAACCCTTAATAAAAATCACAGATCAGCAATAAGATGATGCCTTGAGAGACCGCAGAAAAGAGAACTCCGAGCCAACTTTGTGTAGGATAAGATAAAAAGGTGCTTTTAATGTCCAGGCCTAGGCCCTTTAGGAATACATGATCACATGCCTCTGTGTCTGTGCGTGCGTGTGTGTGTGTGTCCCGACACTGGTTTCACAGTTCATGTAATAATGTTCATCCAATCCCCTGTTCATACATCCCCTCAGTCCAGCCCCACCCCGTTCCAAGCACACCTGTCAGGAATTGAGTCTGAGGGAAAGTGGGACCCCCTCTTCGTCATCCTTCTCTTCCTCATAGCACATAGGGATACTTGGAGGCCTTCCAGTGTTCTGACTTCGAGGTTGTTGGTCTATGTTTGTGTCTCATGGCACAGGCCTTAAGATATTATTCAGCCTTCTACCTTGAAAACAAGACTAAATAGGTAATGGAATTTGAGGCATTTATATGGGGTAGGGGTTGGCATGCTTAAACATTGAACTTAAGCTGCTGGAAATACTAAGTACACTAAAATCCTACACTCACTACAGTTGCTTCTAAAATCTATAAAAATTAAAAAATCAAAAATAATTTAAAAAAACCTTAGTCATCAAAGAATTAGGAAAACCAGATATATTAAAATGTCCCATGATGTTTTGTGAACTGTTTAGAACTTTAATATGAAAGGCCATGTTTTTAGGAAAAAATCATCTGTTTCTATCCCTCCCTCTTCCTCTTGAAAAAGGCAACCAAAATTGATTAATTATGAAAATACAACTGTCTTATGAAAACCAAAAAACCCCCAAAACAATAAAGAATAAACACATAAAGAAAGAAACATGAGACAGATTATACTTTTATGGGATGGTTCTTGTATCTCTCTTTGAAGTTTTCTCTTCATGGCAAGGTAAAGGTATTTCTCCCATATGCATGTCCTAGTTATACCCAGCCTGAGGGATCCTGTCTTCTAATGGGCTATTAGGAAGTAGCACAAAAGGCAGCTGCAATGACCTAGACCATCAAAGATTCCAAAAATATCCCATGACTCACAGACTTAAATCACCATTGTAGAAATCTCCACCCTGGAGGAGGAACTGGGCACTCCCACCTGAACTAGAGCATATATAATCTTGGGGGTTTCTGACTTCTGGTACCACTCATCGAACCCAGAGGGGGACCAGAACCTCAACAGGACTGCAACTGTCACTAATAAATAGAACAAAAACCATTCTAACAACAACAACAAACCACTAATGAAATGCTAATGTTAATTTTAATGAAAGATAAAATTTGGTCATGCATTGTGGTGGTTTAAAAGTAAACCAGCAGGACAAATGAACCCCACTCAAAAGACATTACAAGTCAGAGTTACAATTTGCTAAAAAGATTACAACAAACACAATGATACAGAGAAAAATTGGGTTTAACCCACAAACCCCAGATGTATAACGCAGTGCCCTGGGGCATGAAAAGAACAGTGTTGGTTAGCCCCTGTGCTGAGCGCCACATGGTCCCCCTGAGTCCAAAGTAAAAGGAAAGGAAAACCTGTTGGTGAGGATGCTGGTCACAATCTGGTCGAGAGTGGCAGCTGCAGTCCTACTGAAGTTCTGGTCCTCCTCTGGATCTGACAAGTGGTACCAGAAGTCCCAAACCCCCAAGATTATATATGCTCAGGTGGGAATGCTGAGTACATCCCTCAGGGCAAGGACTTTCCCAATGGTGTTTTAACTCTGTGAATCACAGAATACTTTGGAATCTTTGGGGATCTAGGTCATTGCAACTGCCTATAGTGCTAGTCCCTAATAGCCCATTAGTAGATATGACCCCTCAGACTGAGTGTGCAGGTGCTAATGCCTCCCTGGAGAGCAGTTGTCACAGCTGACTCACTGGTGTGAGACAGAAACATTCCTGTGCCTTGCATGGGTTTTTAACACCCAGATTGTAGCCTGAGGCATCAGGTGTGCCCTGGGCAGCTCCTGCAAGTGGTCCATTATTAACAGCTCATGGGAAATTACATAGATGGTATAGATGGTATAGAATATAAAGTTTTGGTTAAACTCACACAGTGATAAATTGGTTCTGACCACTATAACTAGGACATATAGATATACCTTGCTTCTTTCAGATGAGATCCGTGACCAATAATAAATGGATATTTGTTGTACTGAAAAAAAAAGAAAAAGAAAATTCCTATGACTGATTGGCAAATTTATTATGTCAACTATTTTATCCTGAAAAAAAAAGTACAATTAAAGAGAGTTTAGAACAATGTGCATGAACTACAAGATTACTTTTGGTCTGATTCTATTTTCATATTGATATAAATGGGATCAGGAACAACAAGGAATTGAAAGGCTAATTATTTTATAAATACCTCTGTGACTATGTGGAAGAGAGATCTCACTATTCAGATAGCCAGGAGGCATGTTATTAGAGGCATGTTATAAGACAGCTCTTTTTGTTGTCTGCTTTTAATAATTTGTGACTCAGCATTAGTTATCCATTGAGGAAAAAACAAGTCTAAGCTTCACTGGTTTTGGTATAGCTCAATCTGGATCATTTTTAACTGTACGGAGAGTCAACTGAGACTTGCTCTGACAAAAAGAGTTAAGAAGTTTTCAAATAATATCTACATGCAGTTTGGATGAGACGTGAGCTTCTACACCTGTCAGTGAAGACAAAACAGTGACAGTGAAAGGTCTATATTTAATACAAAAGGAAGTAATTGAACTCCTCTTTTAAGAAAATGCTATTACCCTAGTACTTCAGTAAGTGTTCCAGTACTGCTGGACTACTTCAATATTTCAGTAGTTCAGTAAGAAATAGAAAAATGAAAACAAAGACAACTATATTTAGAAAACTTCAAGGACTGCAGCTAATACTAGACCAGTCTTTTAAAGAACTGAAACACTTTCCTAGGCTGACCAGAAAACATGACATTGGACTTCACATCCAGAAACAAAGGCTGAAAAACTGAGTGTATTTAGGCAAAAAGAAGGAAGGATACTGAATACCTGCTTATGGTCTATACAATTTTATGCACATGCTACACTTTTCATATATGTCAAGGAAAGTATTAAATCACATTTAAAAAGAATGGTAGAAAAAGGGGGGTGGCAGAAAAAAAGAGTCAGGATGGAAATCCAAGTGCTATATGAAGACCAATGGCAAAATCTACATCTAGAAAAGAATTACATTGCTTAAAAATCTTGGTAAACTTCCTGTTTTGTTGTGGAGTGCATGATTGAAAAATAAGGTGCTGTTGAAGAGACACTTGTAGGAAATATACAGGAACAAGCAGTAGCTCTCTCAATCTTTATCAACTGGATTAGCTTTAAAGGATAGCATATATTTTTACCCACTAATTTAGGAAATTGAAAATAATTGTGCTTTAACTTTGGTTCTTAAAAGTAATAAGAAAGTAGTTGAATGACTATAGGAAAAGGATTAATTTATCCCCAGTTCCTTGCTCTGAACTTATCAATGAGAGTATGAGATTCATTTTCTTTTACAGCTACTTTTCTCATCACAAGATGTTGATTTCTGCTTATAGCAAAGAAGAAAAAGTTAGGTGGCAGAGTATTGCTGTAAACAGAAGATTAAACACAAGAGGACAAAGCCAAGAATAGAGCTGAAGTAGAGGAGGCTGAAAATAGAGATTTAATAGTACCTGGCATCCTCAAAAGTACTTGCCTATTCTCACACTATATTGTTTTGTAGCATATCCTCAATGGCTTAATGTAGAAAATCTATTTGTGGATAAGCAGAAATATTTGCTTGGTTATAATTTATGCAGCACAAATAAGATGCCTTTACAACCACATATACAGTCAAAAATGTTGATCTCATTGTGGATTTGTTCTTATACATTCTTGCTTTCAAGTATTCTTTATTTTTAAAGTTTTAAGGAACAGAAACATGAAGCAAATGGGACAAGATAACCCTTTCCTAAAATGTTAAGGAAGGACATACTATTTATTACCATTAGAAAACCTTCTGATATTCCAGGTTTGTCTGCCAGATTCTCAGTTGGTTACTCAGCACTCTCTGGATGTAGTTTCTTTAAGGCAATTTGAGAAACCACACAGTACATATTTTGTTTAAGTTTTGGACCAATCTATGTCTTATATACACAATTGTCCTCACAAAAACACTATTACTTTCCCAAAGAGTGTGGGAAACAGACCAGGCTATGAGATATAGAAAGAGAAAGCTCTGATGTGGACCCCTGAGGAGGACAGCACTGGGAAACACCTTGAATTTTACTAGCCACATTGATGCCTATGGGGGTTTCGATTTTTTTTTATAGATTTTAGAAGCACTTGTAACTGTAGTAAAAGGAAAATTTAGTGTGTTCATATTTCTGGCAGCTTAAGTTCAATGTTTATACATGCCAACCCTTGCCACATATCAGTAGCTCAAATTATTTTAGTCTTTTCAAGGTAGAAAGCTGAAGAATATCAGAAGGCCTACAGAACAAGACATAAACATAAGCCAACAACCTTGGGTGTAAGAACAGTGGAAAACTTCCAAGAGCCCTATGTGTGCTGAGGAAGACAAAAATGAAGAACAGAGGGTCCCATGACCCTGGACTCAAATCCTGAGGAGATGTGACCAGGGATACGACAGGGCTAGACCGAGAGATGTGTGAACTGGGGATTGGGTGGACAATATTATAAAAACCATGGAAATCAGTGTTCACAGGGGCATGTCATCATGTGTTCCTAAAAGCCTTAAGCCTAGACATTAAAGAATCTACCTTTTTATCTTATCCCACACTAACTTGGCTTGGAGTCCTGTTTTTGGGGTCTCTCACGGCATCAACGTACGTGCGTTTTACTTGTACCGCGTTCTAGTTCAGAAAGTTTCTGTATTCCCTATCTCTGTGTTGTTGTCACTCATCCTTCCCCTGTGATCCCGGAGGCATTGTTCACCGAGTGACTCATCACGGTGATTAGGCATAGGTATTGTCTTTCCCTGGGACCGGGATGGTCCCGCCCCCTGCCCCGCACTGCCAGGGCGGCAGCTGTGGGAACATGCCTGGGCGTGCCTCCCCTGACCTGGGATGGGCCAGGGCTGGCCCCACCGGTCCCGGGCAAGCCAGGGCTGTGCTTGGCAGGATGGAACAGGGGCGGCTCCATGCCGAGACCCCACTGCCTCGTGTCCTCTATGCAGCCCATGGCAGCATGGCCCCAATCCTTGCTGGCTTCTCCCCTGTCCTAACTCTATTGGTTATCTCACCCGTCTCTCCCCAATCCCTGGTTTTCTATTGGGTGTGGTTTCTCCCATTATTCCATTAGCTAGTCAGCACCTAAATCCGTCCCTTCCACCCAATCCTTACCCAATCCAGTCCCAGCTCTAGCTCCTTCCATTTGGAACCCCATAAAGGCTTGTGAATTCTGCAATAAACCTGTTTTTGCCCCTTGTCTCCTGGACTGAAAAGGGCTGTGTCTCAGCACTCCCCAGTTCCAGAGGACAGGTGGGAACTGCTTCCCTCCTCCCCGTGTCACATTAAAAGGGAGTTAATTTTTGTAGACAGAACTGTGGTGGATACATTAATTTAATGCAATTAACAAAGTACAGACCAATTCTGTGGCACAACTGTTCGATATAACTGAGAATATTGCAAAAGTTGACACAAGACCTATTCTAAGTTAATTTACAGTATTTATTACAATTAAATAATTAAGGCAGTTTATAATTATGTTTTAATTATGTATATTGTACACGATAATTAAGTTTACAGATGTAGAAATATAGAAGCATATATCATAACACTGTTTTTAAAAGAGAATTAATGACTTTATACCCTGTAGTATCACTTTAATGAATGAGTGAAACATACTGGTTCTTTTCTTCAGAAACATTTAATTCTTAAGCATGTAAGCTATTGTCAAAACTTGGAACAACAACAAAAAAATTAATAATTTCATAAAAGATCCATGTAATGTAAGATTTTTCATAGAACTCTGCCTAGAACCAGAAGCTTATATTGGATTTTATCACTCAATGGTGATGTCAAAAAATACTTTACATAGGCTGTATATCAAATATGCCTACTGGAAGAGCATTTTCTCTCTGTAGTTATTTCAACGATTTATGAAGGTGTTTGGTTTGTGTTTGTTTTGGGTTTTTTTTTAACTGAAGGAGTTGTAGAGCATGTTAGTGCTTGGAGAAGTGAAGGTTTGATATAATAAAATAAAGCTAAACATGACATGGATAGTTAAAGAATAAACATTTTTGCATTTCTGGGCATTTGGTCTTTTTCTTTAACCAACCCTGGTATTGCTGACTGGAATGGTTTAGAAGAAAATCTCAGTTTTGTCTGCCTGAGATTTTTCCTGAGGAAAAATTCTATATAGCCTCTAAAAAAGCTCTTTTTGACCTATATTCTAAATTCAAACTTAAATGAATCTGCAGAAAAGGGAAAGCAAATTGATTGGGATAGTCCTTACAATGCAGGGGTTTTTTATTATTTTACTAATCACCTAGCTACTATACAATTATGGATTGTTAATAAAGAGTTGGTGTCATGCATTCTTGGTAATTAAACTTTAAAAACATTGATGAGCAACAAGGTAACTTTTATCTCCAATTAATCTCCCTTTTTGCCCATTAAATGGAATCACACTTTTACATTTTAGAATGAGTATAAACTGCACTATGTTTTATAATCTTGTTAGTATTCATGCTTTGTTAATGAAATTTGATCAGCGTATTAAAGATGTTGAGTTTTTGCAGTAAGCTCACATCTGTTGTCAGAAATAATTAAATCAGGTGGCAAATGACAGCACCTTTCCTGACAGATGCTTTAATGTTGTGAGTAAGAATGCTCTAAAGTGTCTCTTTGAATAATGCCAAACATTTCAGTTAGGATTTGTTTGCCTTGAGCTTTCAGAGTAGACTTTCTGGAGCGATCTGACATAGTCCCAGACAAGAGTATGTGTGACTTTCACTTCCAGTGTTAGAGGAAAAGATGATTTCAGGATGACTTTTCATAAAGTGGTTTTTTTGTTTTGTTTTTTTTTTTAAGTTAGAAGATAATATTATCATACTATCCCAATGTTTTCCTTTTAGCATATACACCTATTCCTTTAAATACACAAAAGATATTGTGTTTTGCGTTTAAGCATATCTCAGACAATAAATTACACTTTAGTCTAATGATTCTATTACACAAATAAATGTGCTGACAAGGTGGGAAGGAGATTATTTTATGGCAGAGTTTTCATAAGAATCCATGAAATAATGCTGGCTTTTTGGGATTCATGGCATCTTCTATGTATACTTTTATTCCTCTGCTTGCAATTCAGAGAAGAAGCTTTTTTAGTGAACTTAGTGTATAAGTACTGAAAAATACATTATAAAGTATCTCTTCCATCATTTATCTAAATGTAGGTAGCACATAGATAACAGCACTATGCGTTTTCAAGGTCTATTTTGGAAAGACAGATTCATGCTGCCTGGTCCATGTGGTTCTGCATAAAACAAGAATTGCAGGAATGCCTTCAACCAAGTCTCTGCATTGTTTTATCCTTACAAAGTATAGTGGAATCATGAATGCTCACCAGGTTGACAGTCCTTGCTCATGTGCCATCTAACCACTTGGAGGAGGGGTTCAAATGTGCATGCTGACATCCACTGGCAGTCCATGCAAAAATCTCATAGGAATTTTGGTGGTAGGAAAAAAGACTGACTGTGCAGGCTCAGTGACTAGAGTGTTCTTTTTCATTTCTCTGCCAAGTGAATGTCAATGATGTTTGTCTTCTGGTCTTATTTGGATAAGTATCCATCAGAGTACTCTCTGTGTGCATACAGCTAAAAATGCCCCTGTTAAATTTCATAAAACTAATAGTAACCCGCTTTAATTATTGCAATTATTCCCCCAAACAATCTTGTATTGATGAGCAGAATGAAAAAGCACTTACATGCACTCATACAACTATTGACTAAGATGTTCTCTTACAATTCTGTATTTATCTAGAACATATTTCAGCACTATGGTTTGTGGTTGTATTTTTGTTTGGTTGGTTTTTTGTTTTATTTTGTTGGGGTTTTTGGTTTTTGTTTTATTTTGATTTGGGTTTTTTGATTGGGGTATTTTTTTCATGCTGACTTGTTTATTCTATAGCTCATTACCTCTAAAATTTAGAATTCCACAGTTATAGTCTGATAACACCCCTTTGAAGTCAAGATTAACTATTAAACTCATACTCTTCTTTACGTTAAGGCAGTTGAATTGGAACAACTGAATCTGATGCATGTATTCTCAGCAGGTCATCTAGGTTTTCTGTATGCCAAACAGAGAGAAAGAAGATACTTCCACAGGTTCTAAGTGTGATAAGCACCATAAGCTTGAATGTCTTTTTGCTCTGAAAGTAGAAGGGATTGAGCCAGACATTGTTTATATAAAATAAAGTCCATTCTATGTAACTTCCTCAAAATTCCATAGGATATCTTCAGTAGGTCACAGTACAAATCTTTTGGGTCCAGGCTTTTCAATTGGTTTCTCCTTCTTTGCTCTTAATGATAACTATTTACACTTAGGAATTTGTAAAACAGCAGTGGTATTGTTTTGATTCACTTGCTTCTAAACTGGAAGATTCTGATCAATACAAAGTATAGAAAGAGTAGTATTATATGGAATGATAAGGAAGTGAATAATAATCTGATTATACTTAAGTGACTATTATTCTCTGGCTTCTCTATCCTTATGTAGAACAGCATAAACATAAGAGTGGGCATTTTTGCAGGTCAGAAGCATCCTCCGTGAATGGATATTCACAGTGACACCATTTTCCTGGTCTGAAAATGAAAGTAATTCTAGCTGCCCTATGGCATTGTGTTATGTCACATTTGGTAATGCACCCCAACATGACACTTCAGTGCATCATATTGGCTTAGTGTGAGAAAAAAAAGCATAAATTGAAAGTGACTGGCTAGGAAAGTGATGTATCATGCCTCAAACCGTAACCTGGAAAGAAGAAAAAATAGAGGATTCATATGCTATGAAAACAGGGAGAAAGATGACCAAAATATTCACAGACCCTATCTTAAATGTAATAAATCAGTAGAGGGAACATCATTGTTAATCTCCAACAGCGTGCAGGAGCACAAACAAAATGCAACAGAGTGTTGTTTATGCATAGATCACTAAAAACATGAGAATATAGGTGCCTGGTCTTCCATGCATCATTTACCTAAAGAAGGGTAAAAAAAGAAGGCTAAAGAAGGGGGGAAAAGTTCAGTACAGTGTTTGCACACAGGGATCATAGGATCAATATGCACTTCTGTATGCTGAGTCCTGTGGAAGACTATGTGCTAGGGACACTGCATGTCTGGAAGAGAATATGCTGTCTAGCTTCTGCTTTGAATTAGGTTTCATGTTGAATTCTCAGTGACTTGCACAATGCTGTTGATGGACAACACTGCAACCCATCCATAGCTAAGGATTTATACCAACGAGTAGCTTGAGGCAAGACAGACACTGTAAAAGTGCCTAAAGAGGATAGAAAATGCAGAGAAAATGGACAAATATGTGATTTTCCAACTTACCACACAGTACATGCTTCTCCAAAAGCTGTCAGGACTTTGTTAGCAATAGGTAAGTCCTGATTACACTAGAATTATGATTTTATTATTGTGTTGTGTGGTGACTGAAAAGTTATATCAAGTGGCAGACCCTTATGCAGACACAATGCAAAATTATTTGTTTCATCTCTGCTTTTCTTTTTTGGACCTTTTATTAAGAACTCATATTGAAAACTATTAAGAGAAACTATTTCAGTCCAATGAATAAGGTTTTTTTCTTCAGACCTGCAGTACTGGAATTTTTCAGTATCTTCGTTTATGGTAACTAAATGAGTGTCATAAAGACTCATTACTCAGGGTGTATATGCTTTGTGTTTGCTAATAATTTTTCTCTATCAGACACTCTAGTTGCTTGATCAATTTGAGAAGTTTAGAACTAAAGAAACAAACAACAAGAACAACAAACAAAAACAAAAAAAAAAACCAGAAGAAATTATTCTGGGTATTTCAACTCATTTCATGCTCTTGCTTATTAAAACTAGCAATTTTTCAAAAATTTTTTTATTTATGTAGTTCTCACCATCATTCAGCTTAGCTTGGGCATATAGCCAGTTTCTCTTGCAACAGAGCCAGTTTCAACCTATAACCCACATGTTCTTCTTTTTCTTATCACAAATACAATTTATTATAGTAGAATAGTGGAATTCATAAATTGGAAAAGCCCAGTTTTATATAATTTTCCATTTAAAAAGCATTCTGTAGGATATTCTCTTTATTGTTGCTCTGTAAAATCTTGCTCTCCCACATGCTGTCATTTTCACTTATAAAAAAAGCCATTCTTTTTTTTTTTTTTTGCCTTTTTGAAGTGCAGTAGAAATCCATTGTACTTCAGGATTATTTTTTTCCAAAGAAGTTTAAGTCATTCATTTACTAACTCTTGAAGTTAGAGAAGTTGTGAAGTACTTTATGCAGTCAGTATGATAAATTTCAAGCTGCACTAGTAAAAGAATGTGAATAATGGAAAAATTATTCACAAATATATTATCCCCAAACTTTAAAGAAATAATAAATATTAAGTTTTCTTATCCACTCCAGGAAAAAAATAAATGATAAATATTTCAGGAGTAATTCATTCCAATAATTTATTTTAAAATTATCTATGCCCTGCTTGAAAGCCTATTGAAATAATTGATCTCACTTCTGCCTGTTCAGCTCCATAAAGAAGTACACAAGAGGCTCCAGTACTTAATAGAGTCAGACTATTTTCACTTCTCTCAACTTTTACCCCAATATAAAGCATTCTGTTAGGCTCTAAAGATTCACTTTATTTTCTCAGCTTTCCCATACCTTCAGTTTTTCTCCTCTAACATTTTTAAAATTTAAAAATTATAATTGCAATATACATGACACAAATTTTCCTTAGTTACTCTGATGGTAAATTTTACTTTTTATATAACTGAATTGGCAGTCAATTATATTACAATTAGCTGTTTTATTAGTTTAGTAATTGATTTATGCTGAAAATATGTGAAAGTTTGTCTGCTTTGCTTGTCCATAACTTTAGAATTAAGTCTTCAATACAACAAAAAAAGAGTTGATTTTAAATATGCAGAGATTCAAAGAAGCAATTAAATATATCTTCAACAGAACACAGCAGCAAAGGCAGTGAAGTCCTATATAACCTAAAACTTGAGTAACTAAACCTTGGTGTAGTATGTGACAGCCTGGAATTTATTTCATCTTTCAGAGGAACAGAAGAATGTGAATGTCTCCCATCTGGTTCAGTCACTCTTTAGATCCAGATGGGTTAGAATACTGTCTTTGTGAATATGTAGATCCATTTTACTTGTGGGTCTATAAAGGGAATGGAAACATCACATCACAAAGTTCTGCAGCACCTAACTTTTACAACAGCCAGATTAAGCAATAGCTTCTTTATGGGATATACAGAGCTTTAGGAATGGCAGCCAAACAAGCCATTACATAGCTTAGTACCTTAGGCTAGGAACTAAGAAATGCTAAGAAAAATAATGTGTTTTCACACCTATTTTCTTGTCATTCTATTAAGTTTAAGCAATTGATTTTTTATTCAAAATTCTTTTTATTCAAAAGAAGGGTTAGTTAGTTTGGTGTTGTGTTTTTTGTTTTTGTTGGGTTTTTTGTTTGTGGTTTTTTGTTTTTTTTTTTTTTTTTTTTTTTTAGCTAGGAGAAAGGTTGACTAACTAGCACTCCACGGGCTAAGACATTGATTTAGGATGTAGGGTATCTTTTTTTGATTCCTTACTCCACCTGAAGCAATTTAAGCTTACTCTTTTTAGATAAGCTGGGATATTATATGTATATTTATTCAACAAGCCAAAGAATAAGCATGCATTGTTTTGTGTAGTCAAAAGAACACTTTCTGAAGAGAGGTAAACCTGAATCCCATTCCTGATTCGAAATGCATTTATTTTCATCTGAAGGGTTTAATGGAGCCAGGGCCAGATGTAGAACCAGAGTATTGCCAAGAGATTTTCTTAAGTGCTTATGTTCATATTCTCTGGTCCAATGAGTATTCAAGTACTGCATTCAATGTGTAGCTGTCTTCAGGAAGGTCTTCAGAATACTTAGAGTGCAATAAAACAGGCACAGAAGATAAGTGATTTCAAATGTTTGCAGCCAGAAGTGGCAGTTTTCCCCATTTCCCCCATCTCTCATTTCCTTGCTCCTTAACATGAAATTGTCAAAACATATATGACTAAAGAAAAGAGAGAGTTTGGAATTTTGGATCTTGATTAGAGACGACAGTTTCTCCTCAATCCATTTTAAGTTATTTGGAGTACAACTCTTCTTTACATTTGACGGCAGAAGTCCCTCCCTGGTACACTCAGGGCATGTAATTAAGTGTGTGTTCTGAGCAGGCAGTGCCACTGAGCAGCACATCTGCAGTCAGTTGAGTGCATTGACCTATTGTGCATGTGGTAAATCTTCTTTTAACTGGGAACTTCACCTCTTTCTCTTCAAGATGGCTTTCCTCTGCTCTGTAGAGTGTGCCATTTACATTCACAAGAGTGTTAGAGACTGAGACACTGTCCTCTACTTGGCATTTTTTGTAATCTGCATTAGTAGCTATTCATTCAATACCATCTTTGCTGTTACTTCTTTTATGTGACTGTTCCCAAACGTTTTATAAAGTGCTCTGCTTAAATACTTGCTGTAGTGCTCAGTATCGTGACACAGCTTTTCTTCTGTAGACTTAGCCCCAGGTGTTCCGTTCAATTTAAATATTTGATGTAATTTTCAACACACACAAAAATCCATGACTAATTTAAACCTCTCAAATTCTTTTTTCATCAAAAATGTAAATCAAATTTCATATGAAATACAATTATGCTGCTTATTTCAGACTACTTTCATTATTGATTTTTTCTCACATTAACAATTTAGATCTCAAGAGTACTAGTGGAATGGGTTGCTTAACATAGTCAAACTTTAATCTGTGTAAACTGATTTGGAAACAAGCATGTACTTTATGGGTATTGATCAAGTTACAAAGAGCCCAGGGCTAGAAACAAGAATGGAATGATTTATTTCTTTTTCAGAAATTTTTCAAGATTTAATGTTGATTTTAGTTCTGAAAATAGGACAGGATTCATGGAACTTTTTTTGTTATTGAACAAGATGGATATTTGAATGTTTACATATACATATAAAATTATACATACAGATAAATAAAACCATGGATAAGTTTTCAAGCTAGAATTTCACCAGAAGTTGACAAGGCAATAGTTCTGTATTCCTCCAGAATATACAAGAACAAAGATTAAAGTTTTGGCCTCTCTAACTCAGAATCTAAATATTCAAAAATTGAATAATTCAAAAAATGAGCAGGAGCTCATAAAACTATTAGTTACTCCGCATGCAGTGTTTCCCCACATCAAACTGTTATATATATACAATTATTCAGAAAATATTTCTGAATCATGGTTGCTCATCTCTCAAATGAGATAAAAATCGTAACATGGGAATTTTCCCAAATCTCTTTTGAATTTTTAAAAATTTTGCATGACACCAAAGAATTTTGTACAGCATATCTACAAAAAGATTGATAAATTTTAGAAACCAGGCCCTAAATTTGATTTTATTTTTTTTTAAATTTATACTTGAAATTATGTGCAATACATTTATAATAAGAAATGTAGGTGACTTTTACCCAATAAGTACCTCATCTTATTTTCGGTTTCACCTCAAAACCATTTGGCTTTGCAAGTCTCTCAGCTAACTTGGTCTCTCATTAATATACTTTTTCAGATAAGAAGCTCTACATAAAAAATAGTGAAAAGGTTACTGTAGCAATTTCATTACCTTTTTTAAAAAAAAATTCTCTGAGGTTACATTAAATTATAATTTGACATGTTTTAATATGCCATGAAGCACACTAACATGGATAAGAAAAATGTTGTGGTAATTTTTCAACAAATTGTGATTTGCAAATATCTTCAGTTAAGTTAAAATAAAAATTAATTCACATTTCCCTGTCTGAAATAATCTATTATCATTTAATAATAGTTATGATTAGTTATTCTCTACAGTAAAATAAAATCTATTGTTGTTTCTTTTACTCATATTCAAATTTACTAATGTTTGTGGTATGGTTAAGGAAAAAGAATAGAACCATTAAGATCAGATTCATGGCTGGATACAGGTCTTTTGGCTTGTAGCCGGAATATTTTTAAGTCATTTTGGGGATTCCTAAAGGTATTTGTCATGGTGTAAAATATTTCAGCTGTGTTGTCAACCTTCACAGTCAGAATTTGTTTCTCAGATTTGTTATAAATCAACATAAGTCCATGAAGTGCAGTAGAAATAAAGTAGAATTATATTAGTTGCAGTTCTGACTAGTATGCTGTAAGCACGGATTTTCATTTCAGTTTTTAGGCATCCTTATTATAAATTTTCACTAGGATCCTCTCTGTTTCACAGTTAAACATCAAGAAGTAGGATTATGACCCAGCATCTATGAGAGGGCCTTTTAGATTGCTTTTCATGTGAAACAGGTTTTTTTAATCCAAGCCATTCAGTTGCCCAGGTTCAAGAAAGCCCTCTTAAGAAATTAATTCCTCTCATCTGGTGGGTGTCGATGAAACGAAAGTTTAATTATAGAAAATACGATGCTCCTGGTTAGTTGAGGACATAACAGTGTTCCTCAATAATATTATGCTAGGTCACAAGCTGATGTTTAGTCCCTTGCGTCTGCTAAGGATGGTATCATCTGAAAGAGAAAAAGGTGTAATGGAGTTCATGTAGAGAATTCTTCCATTCAGAACTAGTAAATGAATTATAATTTATTAATTTTTCATCTACAGCATTTAAACTTCATTAGATCTTAAACCTGAGAATGATTTTATATGCTACAGGGATGTGGTAAAAGATTTCATTAAAAAAGTGCAACAGGTTAGTATTTGTATTCTAGATTTCTAGAGCACCCTCAGCACCTAACTCCTCTCATATACAGAGATTTTGGACAAGTTTAAATTATAGTATCATGGACATATATTTTCACAACCCTGGTTCATGGTTTAATATTTCCACAATCAATATTTTTTTATTGCAATTGTGTAGGGATGAAGAAACCCCTTGTGAAATGGACATCGAGGTGATGCTGTGGGGCATGCTGGGAGTTGTAGTCTGTGCATACCCAGGAGATGGACCTTAAGCCTCCTGGCTAGGATACCATGTGTCCATGCCCATGTAATGTCTGTCCCCCATCTCCGGATATAAAATATGTGCATGCAGCTGAATAAATGATTCACTTTTATGTCTCCCATGGAGATGTGTGTCTGTGTCTTCACTGCCAAAAAAGCGGTTCCTCAGAACATTTTCTTAAAGAGGTGAGGATAATTGCATCTTAATGAAAACTCGGAAAAATGTACACAGTGGTGGGATATGAAAGTATATATGAACTAGGTATCCTCTGTTGACTCCATTCCTCCATGATAAAAATGAGAAAGGGACCAAACATAACTTTAGAAAAATACGACAAACACCCATTTCATCCTCACAGCTTTTGAGTATAAGATACTAAAGATACTCTTTAGGGAACTATTGTGCATTTTGAATCAGTAATTTATAGATTCAATAATACAGTAATGAAAAATGCAGTGTCCAAACCTGCTGTAGTATGAAGCCTTTTTAAAGCCAAAGTCTATTATATGTGTGATCTCAGACCAACTAACTTTAAAAAGTTAATCCATTTTAATCAAGAGCTTCCATCTGTTGGTCAGAAATGTAAAATTTTATGTATTGAATAGATTCATACACTTAGCAGCAGAATTTGTTTCAAAGTGCAGTCACAAAATATTGCACATTTCCTAATAAAGGCAGAACATGACAAAGAGCCAGAAAGGCTGGCTCTTGTCTTTGGGAGACAACATGCATTGTATGTGTTGGAACCAAGATGTGACCTCATTTTGATGTTGATTCAGATGCTTCAGTATATACAAAATGCACATTAGCATTCCGTATCCAACCTTCATTTGAAAATAACTTCATTACAAGAAATTAATTACTTCTGAAGCATAGAAAGCCAATCCGCAGACCCCAAGTAGCTAAACTCAGAAACAGGTTGCAGAGTCTGAGAGGAGAGTCACAACAGTTTGTGCAGGATGGTGTGAGAAGGTGTGCTGGTTTTAGTTGGGGTAGAGCTGATTTTCTTCACTGTGATAATATTGGTGCTGTTTCTGAGATGGGAACACACATTAAAAGTTCTCAAATTTTTAATTAAGTTTAGACAAGTAATTTCAAGATATATGTTTTAGACCTAATACAAGGCTCCTGACCTGTGTGTGTACATTCTAGTAAATCTTTGGGTATGCAAAGTTTCAGTTGAGATAGTATACACCTGTTCACATTTTCAAAATGGCTGCCATTTCCCCTTTTTTAAAACAACCTAACTCAGTAAGTTAAGTGCTTCAAATAGATGAAATCAAACTATAAAATCAGGCTTTTGAAATATAATGTATTTCTCAGAATGAAGTTCCTTTTTGTTTATTCTGTTTGCCATGATGCAATTTTATGACTAAGAATTGTAGAAAATTTTTTGTTTAATAACATATGCTAATTTACTGCCACAAATATCAGCACATGCAAAATCAGATAGCTGTAAACTCAAGACTGTACAATGAAAAACTATTTACACTTTGTGAAAATGTATTAATATTTCATCATTATGAGGATTACTCAAATATTCCTAATTTCCTAATTTCATTATACTTATCACAAAAAATGATAACTATGTAACTCTTATGACTAAAAATAATTCCTCTACCTAAATAATATGTTTAAATCCTTGTAATTGGAGAATATTGAGGTAGCTATCATACGGAGCCATGCTGGACCCCTTCCCTGTATTCACATCTGACAAATGTAATATCTCCAATAATTCTAAAACTTTTGGGCAAGTGAATAATTATGATCAGTGATTTATGTCTGCAAGATTAAATTATGGCTCACCAAAAGCCTACTTTTCAGTGTAATGTAGTATATGAACTGGATAATTAACTGAAAATGTATTTATTCTCGTTTTCCTTTAGTTTGTGGATAGAATTATGTCTCCCAAGTTTAGCTGTAGCATTGTTATCCACAAATAATAACACTTTGTCAATGTTCAAATCATTTGACTGAAGTACACTTCCTATATTTTGGATTCCAGAGTTGCTTCATTACTGCCTTGAAAATCAAGCAAAGAATGGACTATTACACTTCCAAGTGGGTGATGATTAGGAAACTTAAAAACATTTTGATATTTTTATGTATTTAAGGCATGACTGACTACAGAGGAAATTATATTTTTTTCATCAAAGTCTCAGTCTAAAAAGAGGACCATTTCAACTAGGAGCTTATACATTGTTGGCAATGCAGGATACTCTAGTCATGTCGAGACATATTATTTCAGCAACAGGTAGATTTTGAAATACAAGATCCCTGTTCAGTGATCCATGGGAATATCTGTGGATGACATTACAGTATGCTGTTCTTCCTTTTACCGACACCAGTTTGGGGTTTTTTGTGTGTGTGTGTGGTGTGGGGGTTTTTTTGTTTGTTTGGGGGTTTTTTTGGTTTTTTTTTTTTGTGCTTTGGTGACTTTTTAGAAGTACAATTTAGTTATGTTATTCTCGGAAGCTGTGCTAGAATTATTTTATTATTTCTATCCATTCACATGCTGTTTTGACTTCTACCTCATAAACTACAGGTTATTATTTCTTGTGTTACTGAGAGATGGAAAATAATTTATTTATTCCAGGAAGTTTTTCCTCTTTTAGCAACACTGCCATCACAGCCTTCATCGGGGCAAAGTCTATGTGGGATGCCATTAACCAACTAAAAGCACAAAAATTATGTTATATGCAAGCCATGATCAGGATGTGCTTCCCAATCTCTGTTTATTGTATTAAAAGTCTATAGTTGTTGTATCTTTTTTTAGTCTCTCATTAGCATATTGTAAAAGTAATCTCTGAACTCTGAAGAAGTTATAATAAAACTGAATTTTACTCAAATTCTATTGGATGAATTTGAGCTTTCTGGAAATATAATTCAAAGTTATATGTTTATTTCAATGATAGTTAAAATTTTTTATGTGAAATTTTAGAGCGATTTATCCATGTCATTATATATTTTTATTTTAAAAAAAATCTTGAAAATCGATATACAGGACTTGATTGAGAAAGTGGAAAGTGAGAAATAAGAACCTTGAGAAAGAGACCACAGTTTTGCACTTACTCTCTCAGGCATTCCCTGTTCTTTGCTTGACTAGCAAGTTTTCATTAACAAGTCTGAGTGTATGATTTGATAAGTTTTGGGGCAATTTAAGATTTTAGTAATTTCAGATCTCTTTTGAAATTCTCACCAAGTTGCAGTACGAAACTCAGAACTACAAAGCCCGCCTTCCATAATCTCATAGGAATACAAAATGTACTTGTTGCACAGTAAAATGGAAGTCTGTGAGAAGTCTCATCCACATATGTGTTGTTGGGTCTGGATGAATATTTTTGGAGAGCTGTGGTAAGTCCTTTCCCCATGTCTGGAGAAGCCAATAAGAAACTAAATCTGTAAAGCCCAGCTCTACAGATGTATTTAATAAGTCTTTCAAATAAAAGATGTTAGTGTTCATAAAGGCCAAGCATTTATTAGTCACATTGCCACACCTTTCCAGTTGCAGATAACTATAATAGTTATTAAATTCTACATTCTTGTCTAAGTTTACACTAAAAAATAAGAGGTCTGGTACAGTATCAGATTTTAGTAGAAGAAATCTCAACCACAAACTACACCTGTGGTGTTTTTTTTCAAATATGGTATGCAGATCAGTTTCAGGACAACATGAAGACTGAGCTTTTTTTTTTACCTTTATGAATAATTTTTATCTAAAGATTAAATCTTATATTATAATATCTGTGGCATTATAAAATCAAATAATCCAAACTCCAGCATTCCTGCCCTTGGTTAATGAGTCTTTCATAAAGATTATCTAGTTCAATTTAGAAAACTTTGGCAGGAGATGCTATTTTTGTTCTTAGAAATTTCCCAAGCCTTTTCAAATTCAACAGAGAGAATCTATTTCACTCGATTCAATTTAGTAACCTTCAGCAGACAATGTGGAAAAATCTGGAGGTTTTAGTCTCAATGTTATTTCTCTTTATTTCGAAAACTATTCAGAGGCATAATAATATTGTTTCCTGGGAACTGAACAGCAGGCTGGGATGTTCAGTACAAGCAGGTACAATTATAGGTTGAAATAGACACAAAAACAAATCAAAAGAGACTTTTTCTGAAGGCCTGGAAGTAGAAGTAGAACTTCTGAATAGTAACTTCTTTCAGTAGCAGCTATTTTTTCTCTGTATAAAATAGATAATGGCTTTTACAGTGACATTTATTTCTCTAGCACCTTTCCCCTGGATGTTTCTATCCATTTTTTTCTCATTCTAAGAAGCTTCATATCATTGTGCTCTATTGTCACTGGGGACTGAACCGGCTTTGCAGGTCTGGTTAATTTCCACCGCTGTTGGATGACGCCAGTTTTATGACATTTATGGGGCTTTGTTCAAACACGTCAGCTTTGACTTTGGGGTAATGCCACTTCTGAAATTCCACGAGGATTCTCATGGACTACTGAAATACTGACTCTGGAAAAGGAAAAAACTAAAAGGTTGTTTCCAAATATTTTCCATTCCTTGACTTCTATGCCAAAATACTTGTAAAATTGCAGTCCCTGTAGAAAACCTGTTACTGAAGGACAAATCAAGAATAATTTCTCAAAGAGCTGAAACATTTAATCTTTAAATGGCTGCTTTTAGAGTCTTACCAAGAGTCACCTGGAAAAGATAAAGCAATCCTAGGGCTGATTTACTGCTAAGAGATGTTGTTAAGCTATGTTAGCAGTCAGATTGAAGATGTGGCAGCTTTGGGATCAGCTGGTTTAAAAAATGAGAAAAAATTGTTTATTTCAAAGAACAAGATTAAAGAATGTGAGCTTTAAAGTGGGTATTCAGCCTCAAACTGGAGTCCCTAACAGTATTCATATACAGTAATAAAAGGTACTTAAAGTAGCTCTCAATCTACAGTCTGGTGACTAACTACTTGGCAGGTACTATTAGAAGCTTAGTGGTGAAGCAGTATTCTGCACCCAAGATAGTATTTTCTTTGTCTTGTTTTTTTTTTCTTTTTTTTTAATGTAGATATTAATATTCATATTTGAGAATTATATCTCTGGTGTGAAAATACTAGACTAGAAAGTACTCCTACATATCTTTGTTAGAAAAGTGCTTATAGAACAAGATTGATTTGGGATACTCTATGTCATAGAGAATGAAAGTAAAAAAGCATATCAGTAGATCACAGGAATACACATACAACTTCAGAGTTACTGCCCCTCACTTAGAAATTGCTGACGCTCATCAGAGCTGCAATAACCCCTCCTATGCACATCTTAGCTTAGAACTGTTTAAAGGCCAGTTGTTTCCCTTTAGATATAAAGGTACAATACAAGGTCTCTTACAGGGGCTCATCTAAGGCCTGAAGCTTCTATTAAATAAGCTATAACCTCTTAAAGACAACTTAACCTGAACAATCCCTACCTTATGCTCTTGCCTATCCGGGCAAAATTTTGGAAATTTGAGTTTTGAAGCATCACTTGAGAACATTTTTTTGTTCCTAGAAGTCTCAAGATTGGCAGCACTGTGAACAAAGCTCCTTTCATGATAGGACACTGTATTCATAAAATAAGATTTAAACATAACAAGAAAGAGGTTTGGATAAGTATATCTTAACTGCTTTTCAGAACTCATCCCTTTGATGATTAGAATTGTGAAGAGAAAGGCAGAGTGAGTCTTCAAAACAGGGTCAGGTTTATTTGCAAAGAGCATTAAAATTTGAACAAACTACTCATTTATGAGGGCTGAAGAGAAAGTGGAACAATGTACTGAAAGTAATTGGTTAACTACCATAGGCAGTATGTTACAAAAAAATTAAATTGTTTTCTTGGATGCAATTGTTATCTGTTATTGGTATAAGATCAGTTAATAAGATTGGATAAAAAGTCATCTACTTCACTGGTTATTGTTATGATTTCTAGAAATCAGGTATTTCAAATGAGACCTAGAAGTTTTGAGTTAAATACAAATGCCCATATTATCTACTTTAGAATAGGAGAGCTGTTTTAAGTCTTGTAGACTCAAACACCATTCAAAACTTATACAGATACCTAGGAAGATGTCAAGGGGATGGAGCCAGGCTCTTCTCAGTTGTGCCCAGCAATAGGACAAGAGGCAAAGGGAAGAAACACGCACAGGAAGTTCCACCTGAACATGAGGAAGAACTTATTTACCATGCAGGTGACCAAGCACTGGAACAGATAGCCCAGAGAGGTTGTGGAGTCTCCCTCACTGGAGATATTCAAGAACTGTCTGAGCGCAGTCCTGTTCAAAGTGCTCTGGGATGATCCTACTTGAGCAGGGAGGTTGGAGCAGATGACCCACTGTAGTCCCTTCCAACCATATCCATTCTGTGATTGTGTGAAAACACTAAAGCAAAGCATTTTCTTATTTTTACTTCAGTAACTCCAGATTTAGAGGCAAATAAATGAGACTTGAACTTATATTCATCAAATAGATTAACATAAACACACAAATATTAATAAAACATTGCAACCAGAAATTAAACCAGCACTGTTTAATAGCAGTATACATTCTCAATTTTGCCCCAGGGTCAAAAAACCATAATTATTTACATGCATGATCTATTTACACATACAATGATTTTCTGATAAAGTAAATTATTTCAGGTAATATAAAATCTTGTTCACTAAGCACATATAATAACCTGAGTAATAACAAAAATAGAAAAAATACCCTCCCCAAACCCCCCCCAAAACAAACTACAAAAAACCCACCCAAACAAAAAAAATCCAAAACCCAAACAACCAGCTGAAACCCGAATCAGTCAAGTTTAGCTCAACCTGAAACCAAAAATATCCTTGTTTCTGTTGAAGCTCTTTCTTCTCCCACTCCTTTAGCTCCCACGCATTCTTCTCTCAGCTCTGATGTTGTGATTTACTCAACGGCATTCGTTTGGAAAATGGAGACAAAGCAACAGGAAAAGCATCCGTTTGAACAGTGGAAAATTAAAATCTGGGAAACAGGAAAAGCAAAGACAGGAACATCACAGGACCTTGAAAGTAATCTCTTTTGAAGCTAGAATGCCTTTCAAAAAATATTATCATGAGGAGTATTTCACAACTTATATCAGCAGTGATAAAATTACATTTGATTTTAACATTAATGAACTGTATATGTTAGCAAGAAGTTGGAATATTTCCTAAAAAGACAGCTCATGAAATTACAGTGTTTCAGTTCCATGTTCATCTGATCAAGGACCCTATTTGGAATCCTCTGTTATTTAAAAAATGCACCCATTATTATTGACAGGGGATTTAGGAAGACAAATTAATAAAATGCAAAGATGATAAAATAAGGAAGTGTTTAAATATGAAGATAATTACTATCTTACTATTTTATGCTATTGGAACTATGTGCATATACCTTATTGGACTTTTGTTATGATTTTTAAAATCAATACACACTACAAAACCAAAGAATATGAAGTTCAAGGAAATGTTGAAGTAAAAAACATACAAAGCGGCTAACTTTAACATTCTTTCTTTTTTGTGAATAATGATCACCATGATGTTTCAAAGGTATCTGTTCAGTTAAAATCCTTGAGCCAAATAAAATGTGTGTCGTGACCATGATCAGGTGTTACTACTTGATGAAATACGTATTTGGTAATGTTTATATAACTTGCAGGTGTAGAAACAGCAGTTTGGGTTTTTTCTAAATTAATTTTTTCTCCTAACGTTTTATAAGTTTTATAAAATAGTAATCTAATTTTATGCTATTTTAAACATAGTAGCTGTAATTTCATCTTGCCCTTGAAGTCAGATAGGCTTAATTACATTGATCTGGCAGCTAGATAAAACAACAAAAAAACCACCTGTTCTGGAGATTGAAATGACACCATCTTTCAGGACTGTTGATTGTGTTTCTAAGTTTCTAAAACTTATAAAAGCCACCTACATACCATGTAACAGTATGTATTTTTATGATGAAAGCGGCTAGCTGCTCTTGTAAATGTAGTGTTCTTTCAAAAACCCAACTTTCATCTCATTATAAAAACACATGTAAAGATTTTAGATCGTTCTTCAAAATTAGGAATCATGGCTGGATTACTAATTGATGCATTTAGGCATTGTCTGACATATTTTTTAGGGCTGAGGAGATTTATAGAGTAAGAACTTCATCTACTGATAAGAGCATTGGAGCAGAATCTGCAAGCAACAACGACATCATTGAGTCCTGAAGCAGAGCTGCTTCCTGGGAGCTTTACACCTAGCTCAGATTTCTGCTCATAACAGACTGTTCCACAGGCATATTTGGAGCAAGCTGTGCTGATTTTGCTTCCCAGGGGAGGCAGCTATAACAGGTTGTGAGATTTGCTCTGAGAACAAGAAGTTGTAGAGCCATACAGCTTCCTCATCATTTTACCATATGATGTACCTACTGCCCTACTTAGAAGACATTGCATTTTTTCTCATAAACTGCTTTTCTTAGTGAATTTTCATCAGAGGTCTCTGGTATTTTCCTGAACTGCTGCCTCCAGCTTCTTTTCTTTCTACATTCATTGAAAAACAACCATAGTCAAATAGTGTTTATATTATTTTCATTTCTATTCTTTTTAGATGCATTATTTTGACAGGAAGAAATAACACCAATTTAGGGTAGCTGAACTGAAAAGATATGCAATAATTCCTCATGTTAAAAGGATTTGATTTTAATAAAACATTATGGTATTCATAATCTGAGCATTTGTGCATTAGCATATATTTTGTTTGCACTAAAATATATGATTAGAGAAATTAACTAGCATTGTATGGAATAATCAGTTTTCCATAAGAATAAAAGAGTTTAGTTAATAGCACTTTACCAAGAAATGGGCTACACAGGACTCTGTGTCCAGAACCCCATTCTGATGAAGTGAAAATGTTGTTTATGCTCTGATGAGTATAAATCAGCATGTTGGTTTACTGACTTGTCTTGTTTTCATCCTAGACAGATTCTTTTATTTGAATTACATAGCTGTCACTAAACTGGTGGAATAGTTTTTAATGTCTGTATTCGCAGGGCATGAACTTCATAAAAAATAATCAAACTAGTTTTAGTTTAGCAACTTTCCCTCCACTGCAACAGCCCAGAGATGGACCTTCACTTCTTTTAGCTGTGACAGTTCTGAAAAGCTGTAGCAAAACTAGAATTGTGACAGCAGGCAAAGAGGTTGTAGACCTATTTGAAAGGCCTCAGACACAATAAAGAAATGGCAGAAAAAGTCACAAAGCATGTAGAACCAATTCTATTGGCTCAGGTCAAAGATGCAAGTGTCTTGTCTATATTAGCAAGTAAAAAATTTACAAAGATAGCAGACTAAATTAAGTAGGTATGGTAGATTTCATGCATTGTCAGCCATACCCATTCATGTCTTGGAGGCTTTTTGAGCCATACCTCACTTTTGTGTATCTTTGGATTTCTCTTACACACATCTAGTCCATCCTTGAACTAGTTTAAACTTTCAGCTTTCCAGAGTGGATGTTCCAGAAGGAATCACAACAGTTATTTTTATTGTTGTTGTTAATTATTTCTGATAACTTAGTTTGATACCCTTAATTATTTTGATCCCTCCTTTACAACCTCTTTGATTTTGTAGACCTGTATCATATCTCCTTTTATTGTTTTATGGTCCTAGTTTATTTAGTTGTTTCTTTTGGATGCAAGAGGGTTCACTCTTATGATTGATACATAGAACTTCTTGGACCTTAGGTTTCAAACTATCATTATGTCCCTGAGATAGGGAGCCAGTATTTAAGTAGCAAGTGAAAGATAAATTTGTTCAATGACACAAAAATTTTCTATGTTTTGTACTTCATTTGTCTTCTAATCATTCATGACATACAATTTTTTTGTTTGTTTTATTCTATTTACTTTCTGTAGGACCAATTGGAGAAAGTTTGATAAAGAATAAAGTTATTGAAAAGACATGGAAGAGCATGAGGTCTTTGTGGTTTAACAAAGGTTTCATTGGCCAGAAGATAATGACATGTATAAATGTGGAATTTTTAGATTTCCTGACAGAAAAGGAACTAGTTGTTCTAGGGACATCGGATCATATTCAAACTTCCAGATTATGGATTGTAATTATGTTTCATACTGTTGCAGAAATGACAGGTTGCTGCAGCATTTGAATGCAGAAACAAGAAGACTGCTGTATCTGGCCTGACTCTGACAGTCCCGTGCATCAGCTGTGGATCAGGACCCTTAATGTTTGCTTTGTGGATAATGATACTGCTTCAGAAGCTATCCAATTCTCACCAATTATAAAGTATTTTAGACACAGTATTGCAAAGCTATTGCATTCTGAGGAATTGCATTCTGCCTGTTGACAACCTGATATTATCCAAACTGCATCAGAGCTGAATCAGTAGCAATCCACTTTCTTAGAAAGGATAGTGCAGTATTGCTAGCAGGTGTTTTGAAAAATGTCCCAACAACTCATTATAGTGGTTAAGCTTCAACTGATATTTACAGGTGTTTTCCTCCCCTCACCAGTAAAGAATGTGCACGATTAATAATATTTTGATTAATGGATTATAAATGTTCCTTTCTTGCCCTAAAATTGCTCAAACAGTGTAAGCAAGATTTAAAATAGTGTCCCCGGAATGCAGTTTTTTTAAAACTGTTGGTCTTGAACAGTTGTCTAAAGCGTGTTCTATAGAGCTCTCTCCACTTGTACTGTTCCTAAGGTACCTTAGATGCCCAAAAAGATACCTGAAAAATGCATGGATTGAGAAATGTGATGCATAAAGCAATATTAAAGCAAGAGTTTACTGGCTGGTTCTGCTTACTGTAGCTTTTGCAGATTTGAAAACTCAACTTGAAATATGATGTGGTAGACACTAATAATCTAGCCTTGACTGCTGGATGACTGGTATTATATAAGTTCTTGTCAGTGGATTACTTATCTGTAGACACAACAGGGCTTAATTACAATAATTACATACTTCAAAGAAGTACTGTAAGATTTTAATCCTCTGAAGGTTTAAAGAGTTATTGTTTTAAATATTTGCAAACATGGGATTGCACATATATTCATAAAAACACTTTGTTATGGCTTCCGTGTAAGTACACTTTTTGATATATACTGCATCCATGCTGCTTTTCTGAGGAGAAAATTAGTTTCAGAATGTTCAGTTGGATTTGAATAGGTAAATGACTATTTTTTGTCCTTTTAGTGGGTTGATCCCTGCTGGATGCCAGGTATCCAGTAAAGCCACTCTTTCACTCCTCTCTGCGACTCTGCAACTGGACAGAGAGAAAATAGAATGAAAGATTCATGAGTTAAGAGCT
This sequence comes from Poliocrania exsul, assembly GCA_035041345.1. Classification (NCBI taxonomy): domain Eukaryota; kingdom Metazoa; phylum Chordata; class Aves; order Passeriformes; family Thamnophilidae; genus Poliocrania; species Poliocrania exsul. The sequence goes on along the minus strand of JAWWLZ010000042.1, from coordinate 26,856,600 downwards.
GGGAGAGTTCACTTACTGATCGCCATCATAGGCAAAACAGACTCAAAGTGGGGATATTAATTAAATTTAATACTAACAGGATCAGAGGAGAAGAGTGAGAAGTAAAATAGTCTTGAAAACACCTTCCCTCACCCCTCCTTCCTTCTATCTTCTCCCCCTGAGCAGTGCAGGGAGATGGGGAAGGGGGGTTATGGTCAGTTGTTCTTTCTGCCATGGAGTCCCTTCCATGGAAGACTTCATGAACCTCTCTGGTGTGAGCCCATGCCACGGGCAACAGTTCTTCACAAACTGCTGCCATGTGGGGCAGTTCTCTGTAGGGTGCTGTCCTTCAGGCATAAGCTGTTCAAGTGTGGGTTGCCTATAGGGCCACAAGTCCTACCAGAGAACCCTGCTCCAGTGTAAGTTCCTCTCTCTGTGAACTGCAGGTCTCTGCCAGGACCCTGCTTCAGCATGGACCTCCCAGAGGGTCATAGTCTCCTTTGGGCATCCATCTGCTCCAGCGTGTGCTCCACTACAGGTTGCAGCTGGATCTCTGAACCCCTGTGGTCCTCCATGGGCTGCAGGGACACAGCTGCCTCACCATGGTCTGCACCACAGGCTGCAGGGGAACCTCATTCTTAAATAAGTTATCATAGAGACATTACTATCACACCTGATTGGCTCGGCCTTGCTCAGCAGCAGGTCCATCCTGGAGGTGGCTGGCATTGGCTCAACAGGACATGTGGAGAAGCTTCTGGCAGCTTCTCACAGAAGTCTCCCCTGTACCCTCCCATGCCCCCTCCAAAATCTGGCCACAGAAACCCAGTACAGTCCTAAATTGGAGTTGAATTCTGGGTAGTCGGAGTTCTTGAAAGGTGAGGATTTCTGACATGAAACTTCTTATAAAAGGACTATCATGAGAACACCTGCTATCCAGATTTGTTAATGACAAATTCATATAAATGAGCTATAGTAAATGGGTAAGCCACTGTCTCCCTATGAACAATATGACTTGATTAGCAGGAATACTAAAAAAAGAAATCTCTGTATTTTTCAGAGCCACGTAGGATAAGCTACTCTCAGGTCAATCAGAAGGGTCCTTAGTCTGGTGGGGAGCTTTCAGAAAGTCATCTTTCTACAAAGTAACTTGCCTTTCAGAGGGAAGTAGTTAATAGCAATCACTTCAACAACATTGAAAAATTACTTTTGAAAGTTGATTTGGTTAGAATTATGCTTTATTTATTATTCTATTTTTTATGTTTATTATTTACAACCTTATGAGGCTGGAAAAAATCAGAATTCCACTTCAGGGAGAGCAATAATGATGTTTTTCAGACTACAACTTCACATTTAGCTCCTGCTGCTGTTTTGTGTCTTCTCAGGCTCTCTGGGAATTTTTTGTATGAGAAAATACTTCAGCAGTTCACATTTAGACAAATATTACCTGACAGAACATTCAGGCATTATGCTTTTGTAGGAATTTTCCACTTTCCTTATTTCTCAGTCTGCCCTGGGAGAAGATATCAGTATCTGATATCACATTTAATAAAATAACCATGCTAAGTAGAACACACAGTTGACACTGACATCAAATTGGTTTTTTACTGGCACTACTGAGGTATTCTGGTATAACAGAAATATAATAATAAGGGTAATATTACTGAAGTGCTCTAGTTTTCTTTTACTCTAGAGAGAATTTCTTCAGTGTTCCCTGTGAATGGGGAAGCTATTTTTTTTATTCAAAGTTTCATAAATTGCATACTGCTAATCCAAACCAAGTAGTTTGTGGCTTGACTTTCCACAGGGAATTGCTCAAGAGCATCACTGCTCCTGTCACCCCATTTGAGGTATGGAATGACAGTTATGTACACAGTATCTAAAACATACACAGTGTCTGGGTCCATATACTGAGGATTTTGAGGAAGTTTCTATCTCTGTAGTTTGACACGTTAGTAATTACAGCAACTTTTGGTGTAATCTTTTTATGAGTATTTTCACTATTATCATCTAAACGAGCTCAAAATATTCAGAACAATAGAAATTCAGGCTCTTTATCTAAGAATAAGTAAGCTCAACATGGAATTATTTGGGATTAATATACCTTTCTAATTAGCAGAGCAGAGGATTTATTATAAATTAGCATTGTTCATCAAAAGACAAGCTTTGTGGTTATGGATTTATAAATGGTGTACAGCTTTTAGCTAGGCCTGTTAGTGGCACCAAAAAACCACTTCTGTTTTGCAAAAACTATTAACCAGCTAAGCCTTACAACTATGTTATTTGTCTTTGTTGGAAAAAAACCCCAGAAGTAATACAGTCATTAATCTAGAATGATTAAAATGGTTTCTTTTAAACACAACTGTCATGATTTAGACTATTTTGAAATAAACTATGAGAGTGAAGTTGTGTGTGATGCTGTGCATAGTTTTTATTAAATATATTAAGATACTGTAATCAACAGCTATTAGTATATGCTGTAATGATGATGTAGTTCGGGATTATTATGTAAATTCTCTCCCCTGCCATTAACTGTCCATGCCAGTAGTTAACAAAGAAAGTACTTGACTGCTGATCACTTGGGTGGGGCCAGGTTGCCCCTTTTGTTTCCATGCCAGTAGTTAACAAAGAAAGTACTTGACTGCTGATCACTTGGGTGGGGCCAGGTTGCCCCTTCTGTTTCCG
>JAWWLZ010000042.1:26818755-26846354 GCA_035041345.1 Poliocrania exsul | reverse complement strand
GCTTGCCGCTTTCCTAGCCTTGCTCCTGGAAGCAGAAACCTCTCCACTGTATCAGTGGAAATTACAATCTGCTGATACTTTAGTGTTACTGTACATCAATGAATGATAATTTAGGTTGGAAAAGACCCTTTTCTCCAAAGAAACCTCAATTCATTGATACATGTAAGAATGTTATTAGGTCTTTGCATCTTTAACATTAACTTTACTTACAAAGATCATCAAAAAGAAAATTGTTTGCTGTTTTCAAAACAACATTTACAATAAACATTAATGACATAGTGTCACTTTGGCTGTAAGCACAGTTAATACTGTGCTTGCTATTAAAGCCTCAGAACAATAGAACCTGAAAAAGACTGTTATGCATCAATACTGGAAGTATAGCTGAATTGTGTAACATGAAATTCAACTAAATTTGAGGAGGAACAGTGGTGCACAAAAGAGTACAAGAAAATTTCATATTCACTATTAAATCTTGTGATTATATACAGAGGTAAAAAACTTATAATAAGCAAATAAAAATCACTATTAAATAATTAATATTTAAAATTCTAGCAATAAAAATTAAAATTTAAATGTATATAATATCTCATTCAAAAACCATAGTAGAAAACAGAAAAAAATAATTCATAATGTGAATTTGAGCACAATATTCCTAGATTCTTTTTCTGCCCTTTGAAGCCAGACTATTACACAATTAGCTGACTGCAAAACCCCTCTGTTTCTTCTGGTATTTTTCTTCAAAATATACTTGTATGCCAAGGGGTAAAAGCATGAGGAAAAGGCCATGCATAAATCAACTTTACTTTCTAGGTTTTGTCTGCCAGCACTGTAGGGATTGCTTTGAGGTTGCACCTGAACGAAAAATCTTCTAAGACACATTGATTATCCTAGTTTGTTTCAACTCATTTTAATTCTATAAATTTCTTCTATTTTTTTTTTCTGTGTGAATAAATTCCACAGTTAAATTCTGAGTTGTGAGAAAACAATTCTTTCTCTGTAAATTAAACCTTTTGCCTGATGTTATAACATTTGGTTCTTGCATTCTAAGAAATGGTATTCCTTCTGTATTTCATTCATTTTATTATGTATCTGTTGTTTCCCTTTGCCGATTTTCTTCTCTTCAAGCTGAAAACACCAGTTCACCTAGTGCTTTTCTAATTATCCTTTTTGAGGTGGTCAAATGAAAAATGCACCTCTTTCTTAGGATTGATGAAAAATATAAGATTTATAGATATTTATACACTTACAATTATTCTACTGTAATTTGTCTGGATAAAAAACTGGGTGAATGGCAAAGCCCAGAGAGTGGTGGTGGATGCTACATCCAGTTGGCAACTAGTCACCAGTGGTGTTTCCCAGGGCTCATTACTGGGGCCAGTCCTGTTTAATACCTTCACTGATGATCTCACTGATGGGATAGAGTGTACCCTCAGTCAGTCTGTGGGTGACACTAAGCTGGGTGGGAGGGTTGATCTGCTGGAGGGTAGAAAGGCTCTGCAGAGGGATCTGGACAGACTGTATTGATGGGCTGAAGTCAATTGTATGAGCTTCATTAAGATGAAGTGCCAGGTCCTGCACTTGGGTCACAACAACTCCATACAGTGCTACAGACTTGGGGAAGAGTGGCTGGAAAATTGTGTGGCAGAAAAGGGTACAGGAATGCTGGTTGACAGGAGTTGAATATGAGCCAGCAGTGTAACCAGATGGCCAATAAATTCAATGGTATCTTAGCTTATATCAGAAATAGTGGGGCCAACAGTACTAGGACAGTGACTGTCCCCTTGTACTTGGGACTGGTGAGGCCACACCTCGAATCCTGTGTCCAGTTTTAGTCCCTGTGTGACAAGAAGGATATTGAGGTGCTGAAGTGTGACTGAAAAGGGCAATGAAGCTGGTGGAGGGTCTGGAGTACAGGTCTTCTGAGAAGCTGCTGAGGGAGCTGGGGAATGTTTAGGCCAGAGAAAAGGAATTTCAGGAGGACCTTATACCTCCCTACAGCTACCTGACAAGAGGTTTTAGAAAGGTGGGTGTTGGTCCCTACTCCCAAGAAACAAAAGGTAGAACAAGAGGAAATGGCCTCAAGTTGTGCCAGGGTAGGTTTAGGTTGGATATGAGGAAAAATGTCTTCAACATAAGAGTTGTCAAGCACTGAAACAGGCTGCCCAGGGAAATGGTTGAGTCACCACGCCTGGAGGTATTTCTAGGATGTGTAAATGTGTTACTTAAGTACATGGTTTAGTGGTTGACTAATCAGGGTTAGGTAGTGGTTGGACTCAATAAGCTTCCGTGTCTTTTCCAACTTAAATGATTCTATCATTCTACAGTTGTTTTTCTGTGACAATGTCATACAAAATATGCCACAAGCACTAGATAATTGTTAAGTTTGCTGTTCTTTAAAATAAGAGATCTAGCATCTGATCCATGTGGCTAATTACATTATTTTCTGGGTTTATCAGCCAGTTTTTTTGTAGGAGCATAGGAATATTTTAATCTATCATTTTTGTCACTATCTGGATGATAACTGAACTGTCACAAGCAGTCAGTGCTGGAGTTTAATAACCTCAGGATAGAAAAAATAATCATTTGCAACACTTACACAAGGATTTTTTTGTTTTCCTATTTTTAATCCCTTTTCTGAATCCAAAGACAATTCCTCTTCCTCCCTTCGTTGTGTTTTCATCTTATTGCAACTATTTTCTTATTTCACTATTTCATCTTTAACTAATTAGTGTGATCAAGCTGTAATCCAATTCAACTGTGGGTCTTGCTCTCAGAAATATTTTTTTTTAGCAGCAGATCTTGTAACACTTTCTCCAGCACACAATTCACCTTCACTTCATCCTCTTGGAAACAGCAGCTTCTGACTTCTTCTATCTAATATAGCACTTCAATAAAGGAAGAGTTCTTTCCAGAAATCACAAACAGAAGTGAGAAAAATGAAAACTAAATAGACTAACTGGTAATATTTTCCAGCCATGAAAGACAGTGCAAGACTTGCCAAAGGGCATATTTCACATCATTACCCTCATATGTCATATGTTTCTCAAAAATTAGCATTAGAATTTTTATATATTAACAATTCAATATAGTCCTTGATGATATGCAATGAAATTGCCTGAAACTTTCTCACAGATAAGAAACTTTGGGCTGATACCCTCTCTACTAATAAATTGTGCCTTCTGAAGACATTGCATAAAAAATATATTTGGCCCATTGTGGTTTTCTTCTCCAGGAAATGACACTTATAATTTTGCTAGAATTCAAAGCTAAGTCCAACTGAGTCAAGTTATACCTAGAAACTGCCTTTTAACAGCAACTCTTATAATGAGAACAAGAGCATATTTTGCAGTGATAAAAAAATGACAGACCAATTACAGTGAGCTTTAATTTTTATAGGTAAATTACACACAACAGATTTTATTAGTTCTAAATTAATGATTGTTATCAACCTGTCCTTTTAATATTTCATGTCTGCTAAACCAGCACTCTTCAGTTGATTAATATCTCCCAACTTTCATAGACAATCATAATATAAAACATAACAGCAGGAACAGCAATTGTACTATAAATGCAAATCTAGTACTAATAGAAGATGCTAAATTCATTACTTATGCAATTTTTCAGTATTAAAGAGACTCACTCCATGGTATAAAAAATTACTATAGTAAATGCTATTTTATTGGTGATGTAATAATAAATGAAGCTTAGAAATTATTTCATAGGTCACAAAGTCCAACCTCTGCCAATGAGAGATTGCTTTCTAACAGATTTTTTTTTGTGCAATTTAAATGACAAAAGTTCTTGAAATATTTCCTTAATTCCTAGAGAAACAGTTTTAAAACACAGATGACTGATCAAACAACAACATAAACTGTACTCCCTAATCTAGTGTAGTTCTGCTCGTATTAAGAAAATGTACATTCCCCATTAAGGCTTCATTTGGCTCAGTTCAAACAGTCTACTATTAAGTATCTAATTAGCAGGAGCACAGAATCAAGGAAAAGTTTAGTTGGAAGGGGCTTCTGGATACCATGAAGTCCAGCTGTCTTGCTCAGAGCAGGACTGGATCAACCAGGTTTCCCAGGTCTCTGTCCTCTTTGGTTTTGAATATCTTGAGGGATGTGAATTACACAACCTCTTCCAGTGTTGAACTTATTTATTCTTATGATCATATGAAATTTTACTGTTTTTCAATTTGTGTTTGTTGCCTCTTGTACCGGTAGTGGGCTGAGAAGAATCTGGCTTCCACTTCCTCATTCCCTCCCATCATATATTGATAAAAATTGGCAAGATATGCACCCCCTTTCCAGGTCCCCAAACCTTCTCTTCTCCAGACTGAACTGTCCCAGCTTTCTCAGGTTCCCTGTGCATGGAAGGTGCTCCAGTCCTGTAATCATCTCTGTGGTCTTGCACTGGATGCTCTCTGGTATGTTCATGACTGTCTTCTGCCAGAGAGCCCAGAAATGGACATGCTCATTAGTGCTGAGCAGAGGAGAAGTACCACCTCACTGTACCTGTCAGCAATGCTTTTCCTGCTGTTTCACAGGATGCTGTAGCCCTTTCTTGCAATTGCGGTACACTTGTGTTTCATGGTCAAGTTTTTTTTGCAAAGCTGCTTTGCAGGCAATCAGCCTCTAGTGTTTGCTGGTGTGTGGATTTATTCCTCTTCAGGTACAGGACTTGGAACTTTTTTTTTTAATTAGGTTCATAGAGTTTGTCTTGGCCCATTTTTTCAGCCTGTTAGGATTCCTCTGAATGACAGTGCAGCTCTTTGGTATTTGAGTTGCTCCTTGACAATTTTTTATCATCTGCAAACTTGCTGAAGGTGAATATAAAAGATAGATTTTCAAATATGTGGAACACTTAGTTATTCAGCAAGGACCTTGCTGAAAATTTGCACTCTTTTTAATTTAAGTGTTAATGAGGTAGGCATCATGTAAACAAGTCTGTTCCTTTGGGCTTAGATTCTTGGATAACTGTAATCCAAATGATCCACTGCTTACCAAAGATCAGGACATACTTCAGAAACTTCATGTGCTCAGAGAAACTTGTCTCTGGGGTCCTAAATGTAAGATTCAGTTTCCTGGACAAATATTCATCTCCCATTTTCCAATGTCTGTTTGTCCAAGGTGTTCTCTGAGGGCTGGCAGATATGATCCAAGCTATCAGCTGCCAGATTTCAACACGATTCTAGAAAGGCAAGTAGAAACCAAATGGGGCAATCTAGCATATATAAATCAGCACTAAATAAAATCAAAGAGGCAAATAAATCCTGTTTAAAGCATCCAAAGTATCTCAGAGTCCATGGTAGGTTAGCTGGTATTTTCCAAAATGAGTCTTGAACTAAGCTCTGAAGCTCTTCTTAAGGGATTTGATGAATGATGGTCTTGTATTTTGGAATGGAATCTAAAGCCCCTAATTTCCTTGTAGAAAAGATAAAATGTGGTTAGGGATCTCAACATTTTGTTTCATGAAACATTTCAAGGAATACAACTTTCATCTCTGAAAAAGTGTTCTGAGTTCTAAGCTCCAAATGTCTTTAGGTAAGATGGAGTAGACAGAAACCAGTTGAGTACTTCACTTATTGGGTTATAGCATTTTCTCTTTTTTCAATTTGTGTCTTACTCAATGAATCCTAAACTCTGTTCTGGAATCCTGGTGTAACAGGAAAGTGACAAAATAGGTAAGTATTGTGTGATCTGAGTAAAAATTTTTGTATAGTTGTACACATAACTTTCTTCTAAGAAGTTAAACATATGAACTGAACTCCCTTTGAGGCAAGATGAGCATTAAAACCAAGTCTGCCCCACTTTCTGAATAAGTGTATGTAACCAGAAATGAAAGGACTAGAGCTTTCTAAAGAAAAATGAAAGAACTTTCTGTGGTAAGTTGTTCTTAACTGGACATCAGGTGCCCACCAAGACATTTTATCACTCCTCCATCAGAGACAGAAGACAAAAATGAGCTCATGAGCTGGGATATCAATTACTGTCACAGGCAAAATAAACTTAATTTGAGAAAATTAATGTATTGCAAATTATTTGCAAACAGAGTAGAATAGTGAAAAATAGGAACTAAACTAAAAACTCCTTGCCCCAATCCCTCCCTTCTTTGTGAGCTCAACTCCATTCTTAACTCTTCTGTTTCCTCTCCCTGAATAGCACAGGGGGACAGGGAATACAGGTTATGATCAGTTCATAATACTTTGTTTCTCCTCCTCCTTCTTCCTCATGTTTTTCCCTTGCTCCAGCACTGGATCTCTCTCATGGGATACAGTCCTTCAAGAACTGCTCCAGCATGGATCCCTTCCACATGGTGCTGTCTTTCAGGAATAGACTGCTCCAGTGTGGGTCCCCCATGTGCTGTAGAGGGACAGTCTGTCTCACCATGGGCTGCACCATGGGCTGCAAGGGAATGTCTAGGTGCCTGGAGTAATTCCTTCCACTCTTTCTTCACTGATCTTGGTGTCTGCAGAGCTGTTTCTCTCACATAATCTTACTTCTCTCTCCCAGCTGCTATATCATGTAATTTACCTATTTTAAAATATGTTATCATATGGGCACAAGCACTGTTGCTGGTGGGCATAGCATTGGCCACCTACTGGTTCATCTGGGAGTCCCATGGAACTGGTTCCTTCCAACACAGGGGCAGCTTCTCATGTCTGCTTGTAGAAGCCACCCCTGCAACCTGTCCTGCTAATAGAACCTTGACATGTAAATGCAATACACTCTGTTTACTCAAATCTCTGTGTAGAAGTAAGAGCCTGCTTTTTATTAAAGATCTTTCAACACTTCAGTTAAGAAAATAGTAATAGTTTTTATGATGTGGGTCATATATTTATCCTAAGGTGATCTTCCTCTAATATACTTTTTAGTAACAGAAATTCCTTTTTTGACATACCGTAGACCACAAATGTATCTGAGTTTACCAAAGTAATAGAATTCTGTTAGCACTGGTGAAGATTTTAATCAAGTGAGATGAATCCTATAATACAAGCTTGGATATTGTTTATAAAGAAATACTTGCCTCAGGGCAAATTATCTATTGATTGTCACAAGGAAACAAGCCGTATTTGAAGACAAGTGTGCTTGTCTCATAGTCTTATACAGTCTATCTCATCTATGTTCATACAGAGCCTGTTCTTCCTCATGCTGTGGAGGCTGCAGTGTGTGGTCTGTCATATTTATTACACACCTCAACAATAAAAATGTTTGTTATTAAAGCTAACCATAAAGCAGATGTATGAAGCCTAGACAGAAAGCAAGCACATTTTATGGTGTAACTTTGAACTTATTCTCTGTGAATAAATCAAGTTGGAAAGCCTTTTGAATACTCTTCATGCTAAGTCTCTAAACTGGCAACTTGCAAGATGCATGAAAATGCATCTTACTTTCATTTCAGTTGTAATGGCTTCATTGTAATTCTGTTAACCTTGCTGTATTTCAGGGTAACTAAATTAAAAGTTCATCTACATGCATAATTAATTTGTTTGTATTTGAATACTGGTCTTGTCACATTATATACTAATGACATAGCTAAGGATCAGCCTAAGGACTTTATCTACTGTATACATCTCTTTCAAAGCAAAATAGTCAATGTATTAATATTATGTGTGTATTAGAGCAACACATATAATTTTGTTTTAAATTCAGCCCTGGTAGTCTCCAAACCTTGAGGGAAACCATGTTTGAATGGTAACTATAAGAACAGTGTAAAGACATATGCAAATGCAAGTGCTGCTGCAAACATGTCTAGTTAAAATGTCTGAACATCTAATGTGTTTTTGCTTATATGATGCATGTCTTCTGGCTGTACACCTTAACAGAATATCTCTGAATTTTACTTGCATGAGGTCAGATGAAGAAATAAACTTTTGTCTTTGAGTTCAAAGTGAATAGGATTCTGAATCTTAATGTGGGAGTAGAGGGACCAGCAGTATAACACATTAGAGAAAGAATATTTTTTGCCACAGAAAGGGACTTGAAATTCTCAGGCCATTAACCAGTGTCTAGGCTCAAAGAAAAACAAGGCAGAAAGGTGACCAGAAGAGATCCAGCTAATGCCAGCTGTGCAATTACCTTTTCAGTGATACAATTATGACAAAGAAATTATGCAGAAGTAAATTAAATAGTATTGGTCATTTCTTGGACATAGCTGTTTCTTGTGAAAGTAGTCAGGTCTGATTAGTGAGGCCATCAAAGAGGTAATTAAATGACCCAAACAGAGACTTGTCTGGTCATTTACAATCAGAACACCTTCAATGATAGTAAACCCCACCCAAATAAAAACCTTCATAAGTTCAGAAGCCAAAATACACAACCAGAAAGGGTATAAAGCAAGAAAGTTGATTAAAGCCATTTGCCTTACCAATGGTGACAGAAGTATTAAATTTACTTGGAGAGTTCACTCAGAATAGAAATTAACTGAGGCAGAACAGGAAGAGTAAGAATCAATGCTCATGTTTACATCCCTTTAGAGACATAAAGAGCACTGCTTCTGCTTTTGTCATCCGTTGTGTGCTTAAGAATGCCTCTCAAATCTGGGTCAGAGGATCCCAAGTTTTGCTTTAGAGATTCTGAGCAATATTCAAGATACAATTTTTACTAACAAGCTGTATTGTCACTACTAGGAACTTTTATCTTATTTAATGCCAAAATTTTTAAAATCCCTTTCCAAATTTTTATTCCTTTTTCAGTAATGTAAACTCAGTAAAGAAAGCCTTTCTTTAGGCACCCACACTCTTGGATCTAGTCAACTTCTTCAACCTCTTTTCTCATAGATTACTATATTAGTTTATTAAGCTGTGCAGTCAAAGTCTTTCACAGCCCTCTGTGTCATTTTTAGAACTAATTTGAATACTTGCTAATGATTTGTTGAAGGGTGGATATCATAAGAATACATTGTATTCCATCAAAGGACTTACTGACACTGGAGCAAGATTTCCCTTTTGTAGGATCTTCTGTGGAAAATTTCAACAAGCATTACATTAAGATTATATAATGAGACAGTTATCAAGCATAACTACCAAATACTTCTTTGTCTAACTCCTTTGCAAAACTAAACATTCAGTCATGTAAATATGGACTCTTTAATATGCTCCCAGATACAATGTAACAGGGCAATTTCTAATAGAAATGAAGTAAACATTTCTTCAAAAGCTTGAATCACTTGTAGCAGTGGTACACTTCATTATTCATTGAACCTGCAATCTGTTATCTGTACGTTTAACCATCATGATTTCAGTGTCATTGTCTATATTATTTATAAAAAAGATTTATTGAATATAGGAGAGGGCACTTAACCAGAAGTACTGATGAATAGCTCCCTTGTAACACTTATAGCTTTCGAACCTTCAGTAAGTAATGTTTAAAGATATATTAATTATACCTTCCTGATTTCAAATACTGTGAGTTTAAATCAAGTGCCATTTTGTGTTAAGTCATATACCCTAGAGATCCTGAAATATTATAAACCATAATAGGAGCATTTAGTAATCAGACCTATATTCCTTAGAAAATACAGAACAAATATCTTGAATGGTATTTAAACCTTCTAGGACTGGTAGATTAGATGGCAATTTTAGTCTCTAAATACTTTTTGATAGAGCCCTGGTTGAATCATATAATGAAATTCCTTGGGCTTGATATCATGTGTCCTGGTTTTATTGTATAAATTCCAGACATGAATAAGTCAGAGGGAAAAAAAAAAAAAAAAAAAAAAGCAAGCAGCACGTTATTGCCTCAGACTGCAAACTTAGAACAGAAGGGTTCCTTACTCTGGTAACTTCATGTGTGAGTGTGCAATAAAACAATAAAAACAAGTTGCTACACTTTAATGAATTGTGTGAGCTGCTGTAGTCATCTATGCCTGCTTCTGTCTTATACTGCATGTGAAATAAAATGTATGAGCTTAGACTACCCTCATCAGGTTTCAACAGTAGTTAAAGGTAGAAGTTAACTTATGTACTATAGTTTATCATCCCAGGAATTTATGCATCATGAATGGATTGAGAATAATTCAATCTTTCAATTGTGTGACCATGCTTTTCAGAAAAATAATATTTTTAAACAGTATTTTAAAACTATTTCTGAATCATCTATTCTGTGGATACCTCCATACTGTACCTAGTTTGAAGACTTCAGATATGCTGTGAATAAGAGGGTGTTGTACATATTTTGCATCCATTGTATCTTTTATCTGCAGCATAAACTAAGGCTGCCAGAAAACCCTGTTGCCCTTAAGACAGCAAACATTTTGAGTCCTCTTGGGAAGAACCTGAGGGCACCTTCAAGGAATAATCTCCAACCTATTTTTAATTTTCCCTACTTGATGTCACTGAAATGGCAAACAGAATAGCTGAAGTATGTATACAAATATTGTTGCTGATGGTTTGGTACACTGCCAATTCCCACTGCCATCCAGGAGTATCAGCAGGTTTGCCCCAGAGCTCACCTTTGGGATGATTAAACAAGCAAACAACGTAGATAGGAAGCTCTTTTGGCCTTGAGGCTGCCCTAAGGGCTGCTCTACATGGTAACATTGAGCCACCATCTGGGACTCTGCAGGCATTCAGTGAAGCAGCCAGTTCTTTCAGCGCTGATGCTTCAGGCTCTTGGCACACCACTCATGTCTTGCTGAACAGTCAGTTCACACTTCCAAAGTACTCAGAAACTGTACACCAGTAAGTCTGTTCAGCTATGAGCTACAATGGAAATGTGAGCATATTGGCTGCAACTGAGACCCAAATACAGATATAACAATCGAAAGACTTTGACACAGAATATAAAGCTGAATGAGAAAGGGTCCTTTTGCCCTGTAACAATGCTATGTATGACTGGTATTGTCTTTGATTTTGACTTGCACTATTCTTGCATTCTTTAACTTTCTAACCCATAGAAAATTATCTTTTTTTTTTCAAGACCTAAATATGACAACTAATGTCTCAATATTTTTCCTACATATATAACCTTAAGCAGATGTGGAAGTGAAAAAAATGCAGTTTTGACCCAGTAGATGTGTCTGTTCAACAGCATCTTCTCTAGTTAGTCTTATTTGTATGCAATACATGTAGAAGAAAAGTATGCAATGCATTTAATGGCTTTCTTCTTTCTGGATATACTAATGTATGGACTTATAAGCACAACATAATTTATTGTATAGTGCTGGAGAACATGTTTATCAGCTCATTAAAGTCTTGGCAATACAAACTGCAATTAACCAAAAAGAAGGCATTGTGTTGAAGACTGTCATTCAACTAAAGGTCTCTAAATATTTGCTATAATTTAAAATGCCACATTGCAAGAGTTTAATTAGTTTAATTGCAGTTCTTGGTGTTCTAGGTGAGTTCAGCCTTGGCTAGTATTTAAATATTTAAAATTCTCCTGGAGAACTGGACAGAATCAAGTTGCTGCTGGAAAGAAAGAAGGAAGCAGTGATAATGCTATGCAGTGGCATGTGATGGGGGATTTAAAAAATCAGAGAAAAGTAACACCCACACACTTTAAATTAAAAATTCACTTTTGTCAAATCTCAAAGCAGGTTCTCTTGAATAGCATTTCAAATTAATCCATTATGAATAGCCTTAGAAGGGTATTAGGCTAAATTGTTTCCCATATAATTATAGGAATTAAGAATGGATTGAAAGCAGCTCTGAGAGGAGAAACTTGGTGGTGTTGGATGACAATAAGTTCAACATAACCCATCAATGTGCACTTGCAGCCCAGAAAGCCAATCATGTCCTGGACTGCATCAAAATCAGGGCAGCCAGCAAGTCAAGGGAGGGCATTCTGCCCCTCTGCTCTCATGAGACCCCACCCAGAGTGCTGCATCCAGGTCTGGCATCCTCAACATAAGAAGGACGTGGACCTGTTGGACTGAGTCCAGAGGAGGGCCACCAAGATGATCAAAGGGCTGGAGCACCTCTCCTATGAAGTCAGGTTGAGAGGGGGTTATTCAGCCTGGAGAAGTGAAGACTTTGGGGAGACCTAGGAGTATCCTTCCAGTACCTAAAAGGGAAGGGACCTGTGAGAAAGCTGGAGAGGGACTTTTTACAAGGGCATATAGTGATAGAACAAAAGGGAACAGCTTCAAACTGAGAAAGTGTAGGTTTAGATCAGATATTAGTAGGAACTTCTTTACTGTGAGGATAGTGAAGCACTGAAACATGTTGCCCAGAGAAGCTGCAGATGCCCTGACCCTGGAAGTGTTCAAGGCCAGGTTGGATGGGGCTCAGAACAACCTGATCTAGTGGAAGGCATCTCTGCCCATGGCAGGGTGGCTGGAATGAGGTGATCTTTAGGGTCCCTTCCAACCTAATCCATTCTATGATTCTATGATAATGATCCTCTTTAAGCAAGATCATTGCTTAAAATCCTTGGCAAGTATGTAATATTTTAAACATAAACCACCTTTGATATTTGTGTTAAGGTTTTATGAAGCAAAGAAACTAAATTCTCGGGGTCTATCAGTTTATACAGTACTATGAGACATAAATGGATTACTGTCAAGCATCAGACCACAACTGTTAAATACAGAACTTAATAGGAGTGAACATTACCTCCCATTGCCTCATTCCACAATATTGTATCTATACAGTCACATAGCCTTTTCCTAAATAGGTACTACTAATGGCTGCATTCTTTCCATCTGAACACTGGGTTCTGTTTGCTTGTGAGTGCTAATATTTCTTACTTGTGAAGAAAAATAGTTGTTCATAAGAACTTCAATTTGTGAAACCCAAAAGTTTTTATTCCTCTTGCAGATTTTTTTATCCCTGAATAGTATTCCTAGTTACACTAAGGAGATAGAAATAAAAAGTGATTATTTGCCTTCATTTGCATACAATTAAAAACTTATATCTGACTTGTATTTAACTACTCAATTACCCTGCTTTTTACAATGTGCACCCATGAGAATATTGGCAAATTTACAGGTTACATATGACCTGTTTTCAGAATGCAAATTACACCATGGGCAAAACAAAAATTTTGACTACCAACTTGCAAGTCATATACATATACAGTAATTTATGTTCATTAATTCAGAAAAAGAAACCTCTCAAACACAAGCTCCTTGTCCAATTAAAGCAGGCTGAACTTCAGCTACAAAGTACTTCCAATAACACAGTTGTGCATAATGGATGGATAGAATTATAACACTGAACTGTTTCTTAAAGCTCTGGGCTTAACACTCAATTCACTGTATACTTTCATGTTGTCTGATTTCATCACCTTTCCTCAGTATCATGAAGTTTCTTGATTTCTCCTTCTTGTCTTACTTTCCCATACCAGAAAACAGACCAATGATACTTCCTCACCTAACTAAAAATGAGGTTTAAATGACTTCAGACAGAAACCTTCTTTTGCTGTCACAGAAGAGTAATGTTTGACTGAGAGCTCTTTAAGAATTTCACTGTTTACTTATATAGCTTCTTCCAATCTGTAGCAACATGTGGAAAATGGAAAAGACAACAGATATTCTTTTTTTGTTTTGTTTTTAAATACTTATTTTATGATAAGATGGAAACCCACATATGTAATTTTTTCCTTGGCAAATTGGAAAACTTGACTCACTCCTGAGGAACTGAAGTAATATGTCACATATTGACATGTGGAGCAAATGACTCATGTTGGTAAGCTTTGATTCTAATGTAGGTTTCATTTAAAATTTTTTTTCTAGTGGAAAAATCTCTATTTTGCTTTGCAGGGTATTCTTTTGTTTGGTTCATTGATTCTTTTTTTTTTGTTTGCGCTGGGTTGGGGTTTTTTTTGCTTTGTTTTCTGTTTTTTTAGTTTGTTCTGTTTTCTTTTTTAAAGAAATTTCCATGGGAGGGACTACTGAAATACAAGTTATGACAATGAAGATATGAACTGGGATTTCTTTTGGTGAATAATTTCAAATACGAAATGCATTCAAATAGTTATATGATCTGTGAGGAGATAACAGTAAGCAATATACTGTCAGTCTGGTTGCTATCTTTAGCTGCAATTAGCACAATATTTTTCTCTAGAACAGAAAAATGAACTGTAATCCTACAGAAAAGTAAGAACATATTTCCTTTTCCTGTGGGTATTTTTTTTTTAATTTAAGAACAAGCTGACTCTTTTGGAGCTACAATACTTAGAAAATTTTATTCCTATCGGCTGTTAAGGTGATGTTGCCTACAGTTCAAGTAAGTCTAGTCTTTATTCTGAGACAAATGTTTGGAGTTACATATCAGGTTTTTAAGTTCATAACAAATAGACATTTGTCTTTTCTCACTGTCTACAAGAAAGCTGGTATAAATTAATGTCTTTCAAACCAATGAATGCTTTTGTCTTTTTAATAACTTTGACTCATGTGTCAAGATCTTTCTTGAAAAGGCTGACATCTGTCTTCTAACAAAGTGAATATCAAAATGAGAAACAGAAGGAAATGGAAAAAAGGTGAAAGGGACAGTTACGTTTTTGAATGAAGAGGCAGATCTTTATCACCTCTGTAAGTTCAGACAAAAGTGGTGAGTGGGTGGAAGAGACTTACATGGACTTTTTAGTGCAGCTTGACAGAAAATTAAGCACCTTTATATCTGCTCATCTATCATGCATTCACCTTTATCTCTTGACATGTCCTTAGTAAACGGTGACATTTGGAAACAGTTCAATTAAAGTCACTGTGTTCTGGGTAATGCTGCAGTCTCTCTGTGTGAAATAAATAACTAGTGAATTCCATTGCATGACTATCACTTCTCAAACAGCAAGTAGTATCATAGCAATGGGTATGTATAACAATATTGAATGAATACCGATTAGTCACTTATGTTATGGTTAGTCTGTGATCAAAGGCCAATGCGACCTTACAGTTCCAAACATATAATTCTGTCCATGTTAGAAAGAAGACTGGGAACATTAAACTTTTCTGTTAGCAGAAATGTGTTGAGAGGTAAAAGAAAAAAAAAAAAGAATAAATTCTGTTCTCATAACTTAATCTAATAGTTAAAGGCAGATTTTTTTTCTTTCTTTGTTTTACTGTTAATTTCTTTAAAGGTAAAGTCTGTACTTGGGGAAAGTGTCTCACTTCCTTTTCCTCTTTTTTCTGAAACTGATCTGTGAAATATAATTAGAGCAATGCTGGGGAAGGAGAGAACTTTTAAATGTTAGCAATAGTATGTACATTCTACTCCACCAGATTTTCTTTCCTGTGGTATAGGTAAGATTATGGCACCTGTTATCTTTGATGAAGAGAAAACATATAAAAGCGTTATATACAGTAGTCTGCCTCAAGGAATAAAATGAAAATTAAAACATGAAGTACATCAAACTAAAAGTCCAAGATGACACAACTGTGGAATTTCTAGATCAAAGTATTTTATTTTTCAATTTTTATAAAAGACATTGAAAGTCTTCCTGGGTGGGGCAAGGAGGGGAAGTGTTGGCTGGCAGGGGAAAGAGATAAAGCCTTTTTAAGGCATTAAAAAGTGGGAAATGACATTTTCCAATTGGCTTACACCTTTAGCATGCAAATGCATAAACAAGACTTGTATTTTTTGCTTCTTAATGTTCTTCATTTGTCATTTATCGAGTAACTGAGATTATTAAATGCTGAGTGTAGTGGATTAGAGTCAAAAATTTTTGCTAGGTTTTCCAAGTTTTTTTTAACAGATATAGAAAAAAGTCCATAACCTACTCCTATGTGTTCAGCATTCACTGTGGTAGGATGATGAAACCCATTGTAACATTTCTTATAAGTGTGGCACATTATAGAAAATACTATTTAGAAAAAGGACAATATGAATTTTTATGGATTTGTGTATGTTTCTGGTATACATTTCTTATTAACCTGGTTTTGCCAGTCTATTTTTGCCTTCTGGAAAAAAAAAGATAGTGAGTACTTTTCTCTGTATGGCATGTTCCTTTATTTTTATATCTCTACATACACACCCCAATTTTTTTTTTCCAGTGGATTGTTTTTTGAAGCCATATAATAAAACTAGGGACTGATTGAGTGTTATTTTGCATAACTGCTCAAAAGGGAGAGAAATGCCAACTGAGGATGTCGCAAAAACATGGATGAAATCAATATAGAGGGCATTTTTTAAACCTTCAGCCTAGAGGAAAGTATATGGAAAATAAACAGCAACAAAAATTATGATCAGAATTCTTACAGGAAAATTACAAAGCATGGGTCTTCCTTCTCCCCTCCCCCCCCCCTTCATATTAGTGCAATATTCTTCCTCTTTCAGTCCTTCTCCTCTTACTCATTTTTTTATAACTTGCAGTGAGTTTAAAATTATACTGCCTTCTAAAGTCTGACAAAATGTCATTGCATTTGATCTACAAAGCATCCAGCATGCTTCAGAGTGCTGTATAAATAACATGGAGGTCTAATTCTTTGCTCAACCTTGAGAGGTGTCAGAAGGAGCAGAAAGACGATTTAAAAGTTATTTTTATTCCTCTTAGATTTTCCTTTGACTTAAGAATAGATGACATGTTGTAACTATTTTTTGAATAAGCCGGATGTCCACAGGTTTGAAAGTTTGTGGTAAATCTTATTATACTCTGCATGAAGGAATGCTATAGAAAGAACTGTGCAAGTGCAGTTACTGCACTAGGTGAATCCTCTTCTGGGGTGTTAAAACACCTTCATTACAGTGAAATGACATACATGGGGAAACTATGAGAGGCCAGGTAGTCCTTTAAAGACCCAGAAGTGAAGCAGGCCCTGTTTGTCAAGAGAAATAGGTGCCAGAGATGGGAAACCACATGGAAACCTGTTTTCCAGCTGGCAGATTTAAAAGACTTCTAGTGAGAAAGAGGATTCATGCAGAGAGTAGCTTATTAGCTAGATAACTGAAGAGACTAGCTGCCTTATTTGAAAGGTTCTAGAAATTGTTTTCTATTCCCCTTCTCTTGAGAGGATGGGACTGCTGTCTTTGTTAGCTTGATGGCTAATCAAAGTCATGTTTGAATTCTGTAGCTGAATTACTCTGATACTCATATCAGGCTTTGACCAGTGGATAAACACTGCACCACAAAATTTTGAATCAATATCTTTTGACTCAAAGGAGATTAGTCACAGAGGCTGGTTTTCTTGATTTGCTACTCCCACTGAGTTTTCTTTAGAGCCAACAGAGAAACAAAGTCTCTTTCAGGCAGGGCTTAGAAAACATCTAAGTTAAAGTGGTGCAGTCACCCTTGAAGGACTTTCTTTTCTTTCTCAAGAAAGTCATTAGATTGCTTGTCACCTTCAGCAAAAGTACATCCTTTTGGATACCTTTCTCTGTGTAAGCATTTCTAAGAAATGTGATGCTAAATATTTTGTTAATATTAGAAGCATCATCAAAGGAAAATTCTGTGCACTAATCTTAAACCTTCCAAATGGCTATTCGTACCTTTCTGTTCAAACTCACAAAAAGACTTCAATATTGTCTAAAGAAAAACAGAATTTAGACAAATCACCAGCATGCATTGTAGGATTGCAAATATGGAAAGGGGTATCTACAATCTATTTCAATATTCCATATAGTCCACAACAGAACTGTGTTCTGTTTAGGTTTGTTGTTTGATTTTTTATTTTTTTTTAACTTAGAGGGAAAATTACTAGGACTGGAACTCTTGGGTTTACTTCAGTATTTCAATGATAATAATAACCTTCAAAACATTTAAGTTTTAAAAGAAACAGATTTTCATAGAAATCTTTTTTTCTTTGTTGATTCAATCATCTGGATGAATTCAACTGTACATGGCTATTAAATCTTAAAATGAAAGATGAGGTGTGGTTCTTTCAATTTGCAAATATTTGCTATAATTATTTTCGAAGCAAGAATTTAAAAGTTGAAAATACATTATCCGCTCTTCTGTTTTATGCAGCAACTTGAATAAATCTGTTTCTTTAGTTAAAAGGTCTATAGTAGGAATAAGGCTATTTGCCATGCCAAATTTGACTAGTAGCTGATTACTCTTATCCTGTTCACCTCCAACAGGAGACAAAAGGTAAAGGTTATGAGAAGTAGGAAGAAAGTAAAAGGACCTGGGGAGTCAACATCAGATTCTACATGATTTCATTCTATTTAATATAATTTTTTAGTTTAGAATTCTACTCACCTATGAAGAACCCATAGTCCCAAGTCTAGGTGCCATGATATTTGTCTCACCCTGTCTTTGAGAAGTTCCCTTTCTGTGATTACCACAAAATATTCCTATCATAAAGTCCTTCATGTAAGACTAGTTCTTGTGTGTATGAATTGCTATTTATCCTCTGTGACTTCAGGAGTTTTTTCCAGAGATACCTAAAAGTCAACATGTGACCATCTGAACTTCTGTGTGTTTGTATAATTGGTTTCAGTAGTATCCACTTCACTTAACAGCTGATCTATGGTGTAGGCCTCTATGCATACTCCATTCTACTAAATTTCTCCATTACAGAACTATATTTGAATACATGAATGTCACTCTTTTAACCCATTTCAACAGGAATTTGCAGAAATGTTAGTACTGATGTGAAGTATGTCATTATCATTTTCTTCTAGCATTTGAACTGGTTTTGTAAGAGGAAAAACTGTGAGCCATTTACTTCTGACTGAACTGTTCTTAGATACTACCTGACAGATAACAGAATCTTTCTGTTACGTGAATATGCTCTGGCAATATGCCTTTTAATTTTCTTCCTTCAGGGTCAGAAATATCTGCTGTTTTCTGTCTGTTTGGAGCTCAACTGTCTCTCATCTCTCTGTCATTCTGTCAGCCATTATTCCTCTCTTCTCCTCTCCCTCTCCCTCTCCTTCTCCCTCTCCCTCCACTCCCCACCCCACCCCACCATCCTATCCCCCTCTTCTTCTGCCCCTCTCTTCTCTTAGCCCCACTCCCCATCTCACCTTTTCTCCTACTCCTATAACTTCAGTTCAGGATATTTGCTCTTGATCTGTTAGTCTTCTATTTCTTCCTCTACTATGCATTCATGGTAAATATCTAAGACCCAAAGTCTATGCTTTAGGTATTTTTCTGCAGCCTTGTATCCTACATATCTTTAAATATCAATGAGTTCTGCAATCCTTTTTACCTTCTCTCCTGGTTTTACCCCAGCCAGTAGTCAAATACCATGCAGCCACTCACTCACTCCCTTAACAAACGGGGTCAGGAAGAAAATTGAATCAGAAAGGTACAAGGTAGCAAACTTGTGGGTTGAAATAAAGACAGTTTAATAGGGAAAGCAAAAGCCATGCACACAAGAAAAGCAAAACAAGGAATATGTTCACTGTTTTCCATGGGCAGGCAGGTGTTCAGCCATCTTCAGGAGAGCAGAGACCCATCATGCATAATAGAGACTTGTTAAGACCAATGCCATCGCTCCAAATATCCCTCTCTTCCGCCTTCTTGCCCTAACTTTACATACTGAGCGTGATGTCGTATAGTCATATTCGTTTGGTGAGTTTGAGTCACCTCTCCTGGCTGTGTCTACTCCCAACCTCCCACGCACCCCCAACTTCCTTGTCAGTATGGTATTTTGAAAAACCACAACAGGCCTTGGCTCTGTGCAAGCCCTGCTCAGCAATAACAAAAACATCTCTATATTACCATCATTGTATTCAGAACAAATCTAAAGCATAGCATAGCATAGCATAGCATAGTCACTGTGAAGAAAAAACTCTGTCCCAGCCATACCCAACATACTTTCATCTTTACTTCATGAATCTTCATTTTGCTAAACTCTGCTAGATGATATTAAATATACAAAGAAGCTGGTATATGCTCTCATATCATGCTGCTTTTTACATCAATTTATTTCTATTGCTTTTTCTCTTTCTTTAGGTCACTGCCAGTGTTGTCTGTGGGCATCATAACCTTCCCTTTTCAGTAGACATCTTTGAAGAGGACAGATTCCAATTTGAAAAATTATACTTTAATTCCCTATTTTAAGTACTTTTTTACACATCATCACATACCTCTGTAACTGTACTGTTGTACAAAAAAAAAGAAATTTTCTTTTTTACTTGACTGGCAGTAATTTGAAGGTACAAATTCTAAGCCAAATACTTTTTATGTGGAGAATTTTAATTGCTTGTAATCATATTATTCATGAAGATTACTGGTAAGAGTAGCCAAACATATTCAAACTTCATTAGTGTATCTGGTCAAGTGGTTAACAAACATATTTAGAATAAATTAGAAAATTAAAAGTATCCAATAGTTTACCCAAATGTTTTGGATTTAAATATTTATGTAAATTCAGAGTAACTTAAAAAAAAAAATGGATCTCTTCACCTAAAGAGTTCTAGTCCAGTAATTTTGACATATAATTTGAGGTCAATGGAGTGCAGTCATTGGAAGAAAATTTACATTAAAAAGATCACAACTGCATTCTTATTTTTCTGTGTATCCATCTTAGTTTAAACATCTTAACAAAGCTTAATTTCACTTTGGAGCTTTAACCTTTTTTTTTTTTTCATTTTATTTTCCTTGAAATGTGGAAGTTATATCTCAAAATAAATAAAAAGAGTCCAGCAACCATCAGCTTTTATCCACAGTGGTAACTAATACATAATCTGGTGGTGGCAAATCTGGCATTCTCTGTGTTTCTTAAGATAGTTCTGTTACTTTTGGCAATGCTGATTAAAGAACAAACTTTTAACAATGGTATGCAAAGCATCACAAAATTAAGTTCAACGCAAATGAAACCTTTGCACATATATATGTATATGCATACATGCCTCTATTTGTTTCTATATATATAGGTAAGAGGCTTTTGTTTCTCTCTGGTGGGTTTTGTTCAGCTAAATTTCATAGACTTTAGCTAACTCTTGGGATCCATTAAAAAATTAATATCCTTAATGTAAAGTGTAAAGGAGTGGGAAAGTAAAGTCACTGAAAATATTATGCTTACTGAATTCTGAGATCTTATCATAGTTTTCTTTTCTTTTAAAAAAAACCCCAAAACCTATGTCTGGGATGTCATCCTTGTCAAAGAGGAGTAGTAGACTAATTGGGTCATAAAAACAGCTATGTACATAAGGCTGGATCCCAAACCTGTCGCAATCAAAGTATATGTTTCCCTTGATCTTCCACTTGCTGAAATATTATCAGGTATCCACAACACAGGAAGAAAGATAGCAGAATCAAAACAGAGAATACTTACTTTCTTTCCTTTTTTTTTTTTTTCGTGTTACTTAAATGCAACATGTGACTTCAACACATATAAAGATTTTCTGGGGAGGAGAAGATAGTACTTAAGTTGTCAGAGGCACTTTAATCTCAGGTACTCCTCTCTCTTCCAGTAGTTATAAAAATATTAATAAAATTTGAAAAAAAATGTCACGCACTTATGAAGAGAAAGAGTTCTGAGTGAAGACTACATAATATAATTATGAGGGATTATACTTTTCAGTAACTCCAAGAACCATCGGAAATCTATCATGATGTAGTTCAGGTAACTTCTGCTTTTAAAAAGCTAATTTTGAAGCAAATATCCTGTTCATTGCTAACACAATAAATTCATGTACAATAAGTAGAGGAAGACTACATTTATCTTCTAATTAGTTTGTTTTTCTCTTGTCATTACTTTTTATTCTGATGGAAAATAAACAGAAACAGAAATCTGATTAACAGACTATTTTACTTGTGGGTTTAGATAAATATTGTAAAATAGCTATATATTTGATTTAATTGCTGTGGGGACCTATTCATTTCAGAAGCAATATAGAAGGTTGTAACTTACCTCATGGTTTGATTCATACCTCCTCTACACATCAATGTATGTCTTGCCTGTTGACTAGAATCAGGGTAGAAATGTCTGGAAACAGAAGTCTTTCTGTCAATTAGAAGAAATAATTTTCTATAAATGTGCATAGCAGAATCAGCAAGCATCTTTCTGTAAGATGTTTAGTTGGAAATCATTCTTTCACTCCTAAAGAATATTTTAAGTTAGTAAGAAATCCTGCTTCAGAGAGTTTTGTGTCAGTAACACTGAATTCTCCTGGAGGGAGATTTCTTTTTTGCATGAAAAGCTGAGATAGTTTTACCTCTCCTCCCAAACACAAACTCTTACCTCCTTTGCAGTAACAGTGAGCTTGGCCTATTTGTTCAGTAGCAAGAGAGTGTCTTGAGTCATGCTAAAGTGCAAGAGGTCTGACATCACAGGTAAAATAGACCCTGGTTCTATAGGTAGATATAGTAGTCTCTGACACTATGTTGAAAATCAGTGGCATGTAAGTGCTAGTATCATTTGAGTTGCTACATTAAGTTGCTAAATCTTCAAATCTAGAAAAAATAAAAATCCCCTATTTAAAATAATGGGAAATAACAGCACTTTGTACTGAGATTTATCCTATCACTTTTCACAAACAAAATGCTTAAGGTTTTTGTTTTTTTCTGCAACTCCTCTGGCCACATGTTTTTCCCAACACTTTCATGTACATTTTCTGTTCTGTTCTAACAGGACATTCATGCCAGCAAAAAACAAAAATGGAGGACTAAAAGGCATACCATAACACCAATTCAAATGTTGTGACTACAATCATGTTATTTAAGATCCTGTAATAAGATCCTGAGAAGAGAGCTTTAAAGCATTGAAATAGAGCAAAGGATTTATTTCTGTTTTACAGGCATATGGTCAAGGAAAAAAAACCAACAAAAGATATTCAAAATTCTTACATTTGTATTTAATTCAACTGGAGAGCCTCATCTGAGTTTCACTGTCTGTCCTAGAGAAAGTCATCCCAAAAAGTCAAAGCTCCAACTTTCTGCCTGATTTGAAGCTAAAAAACCACCCATATTTTCAAATGGTATTTGCTTAACATTTTTTCAAATGTTCTTTCTTCCATTGAGAGAGAAGGTCAGAGCTGAAATGTTGAAATGGATTTGCTGAAACTTTTATAGAGGAAATGTTGGTTCTATGCAAGGTCAGAATCTGAATTTAATTTGCAAAATCCTTGTGAACCTATGCAAAACTGTGGGCTCTGAAGAGAGGTTTAGGAAAGGTCTTATTGCTGAGGTACAATGGAACTTTAATCCTGTTTGCTTTGGGCAGGGAGTTAATTGGCCTGCTATTAACTTTATAAACTATCAAATAAAAAAAATCCAGTGCTATAATTAAGAAAATGGTACAGTAGCCCTACTAGGCTCACTGTAGAAGTAAAACAAGATTTGTAAGGAAATGGACAAAAGTCTAACCAATGAAAACAGAATGCTAAAACCTCAAACTACCTAGCAGCTCCTTAAATACAACTGCAGAAATTGTCACCACTTCATCATATCTTCATTATAGAGCAAATCACATCTGCATCTAAAACCATGATATGCCTGGATAACTGCTGTCTTTTCTGTGCTACAAGAAAACAATATCATGGGATTAAGTATATTTAAGAAGCCTTTCAGTAAATCTGACTAAACATCAGTCTAATAGCAGTCTAATAGCATATGAAAATTGTTTACTGGGAGAAGCCCAGGAGAGAAAATCAGGAGAAAAAGAAAAAAGGTAAAACTTTTTAAACTTCTATGTAGTAATTAAATTAGTTTCCCACAGACCAGAGTATCATGACCTGATTCTCACAGGACATCTGAGACAATTTAAAAATTCGTTTGCTCTAGAATTTCACATGATCCTTCTGTCAGTATCTTGGTTTTGTATCAGTCTCTGTGAAAACTAATGAATTATTACTTAGTGTAGATTCCACACCACCTTATTATAAACTCCTACATCGTACAGCAACTGTGAACTGGTATGCTTATATTCACATTTTAAAAGGGAGTTCTGCTGTAAAGGAGTGTTTTGATGTCATAAATTAGGTTCCTCTGGGAGATATTCTTTTATTCTATTACCTTTATAAAACAATAAACCTAGGCTAAGACATGCTGTACCTTGGGGTTTAGTATAGTATATGTAGTCAGTGTAAATACCTCTCTAATCCTATGTATACATAAAATGAGAAGTGTCATAGGCCCACCTGGATTGTCAATCTAGTACTTTCCCATCAAATGCAACCATACCACGTAATATTTTTTATATAAAAATGCACTCTCTTTTGCAACTAATTTGTATTTTGACTGTTACTTGTAGAACTTTACTACTAAAATGGTAAGAACCCTTTTTTCTTACTTCCAGTACTAATACAAAAAAAGTGACTCATAACACAGTAAAATAAAAATATAACTCATTTAAAACATTCATGGAGAGAATGTTTTAGACATATTGAATGTAGAATGTAACAGCTGAAGGGAAAGGTTCTTCTTGTAATACACTCTTGACAGGAGGCAACATTTATTTAGCAATCTGACAGAACATTCTCCTTACAGGCATCGGTCTTCATGCAGCTAACTTTAGCCATCCAAAAAGCTAGTTAGTGTGTGCCTTGAGTGACTAAAAAGGCTACGTATGTCAGAGCTAGACTGCATTTTTTGTCTACCTTTTAAACTTCTGCCTTAGAATAGGCTTATATGGCAAGTCTTACTCTTTATAAAAGAAATTCATGGTCTATCCCTGGAAATTTTCACAGTCAGGTTGTGCAGGGCTGTCATCAACATGATCCAGTTGAAGATGCCCCTGCTCATTGCAGTCATGGTCTATCCGTGGAAATTTTCACAGTCAGGTTGTGCAGGGCTGTCATCAGCATGATCCAGTTGAAGATGCCCCTGCTCATTGCAGGGAGAATTGGACTAGATGACCTTTAAATGTCCCTTCCAACACAAACTATTTCATGATTCTATGATCTATCCCTCTATATAAGAAATATAAGGAAAACCTAGTAGATTGTCCAAAACTAGAAACCTACTTTTGAGCAGTTTTATATAGATGAATAGAATCCCATCATCATATGCAAAGTGGCTTGTGGTGGAGGGAGGGGAAGCAACTATAACACATCTGTCAAAACAGATTTAGCAGCGTGCAACATAACTGCTATGTTCTGTTACATAGTTTTCCATATAAAGCAGAAATTTGCTCTTAGACTCTGCAGGTGATTTAATTACTCCGTAAGACATATATTCAATCTATTTCAATGTTTCCTTAGATGTCAAAACCACTCTATCAATGAGTGTTGCTACATACAATTGAGTATTGCTCCAGTATACCAGACTTGCAAGTCCCCTCCCAAGATTTATACGATATCTGAGAGAAATTCTTTATATACATTAAGATAGATGATGTCAGGACCCTGAGAGCAACAACATGCTCCAATGACCTTAATCAGCCTCCACCTGGAGACCCACACCCTTCCAGGCTCCCAGCTCACCTGCCCACAAGGGGCAGACCCTTGCCCTACCCCTGGGATCACAAACTATTAATTTCTGTGGCTTGTTTCTCTGAAATATTTGAGTAAAACACCTTAAATTGTTTTTTTTTGCTAAGCTATTTTTATTTATATGATGCTCACTTCTCACTCTACCGTAAGATGTAGTATTCCTTTAGTCTCCAACATACTGTGAGATTTAAAATCCCTATGAGCATTATACTACTCTGAACTCTGTTGTGCACCAAATCCCTTGTATAGCATTTAACAGAATTTTTTTTATTTGTTTGCTCCTTAATATAGAATTACTCAGTAAGTAGTTATAAACACCTTTGTGATGAAAAGTCACTAAAATGTCCGTAACTGGTTAATAGTGATTATGGTTGAAAAAGAGGCTAAATCGGGGTGATGTGTCAGGTGGCAAGGGTCTCAGGATCTTCTCCTTGCATCTGGCTACCATTTTCATTCTGCAAGGGCATATGAGTGAAAGTCTGTGCTCCAGGGAACCATCTGTAATGAAAGAATCCTCTAGAGAAATGGAGTGTAATGAGGCTAGCCACTGGTGGTAAAATATCCATGTCTGTTGGACAGTTTGGGAGTTTGCTTGCCAAGTTAATTCACCAGTTTAGACCTCCTTGATGCCCAGTAAATGGGTTGATGGAAGAATTCCCTTCTGTACTGCATTTTCTTGCCTAAAGGCATTTCTGTCTCAGGTTACACGGATTTCTGCTAGCTTGTAAGTCCTGAGTTACTTCACTTGAAGTCACATAAAAACAGTATGGGAAACAGCATCAGACCCTGCATAAGCAGAAATGAGTAAATGTTGTGTGCATTGGTGCAGAAGCATTTCAGGTGTGGTATGTGTAGCCAACACCTCTTGAGGCAGATTGAGGGATCCCATGAGTGCTAGTTTTCTCAAGTAGTGCCAATGTAAATAAGGTTTAGTTCCTCACCCTGCTGAAACCAGTTACAAGGTTTCCAGTGAATCCGGGGTTTATACTTCCAACTTGACTCACATAAAAGAATACAATTGATTTATCTTGTGGGATATGTACCCCGAATCTCTTAGTTTTCTTTGAACACAACAAAGAGGGCAACTTTATCTGTTTAGTAAGATCAATCAACTGATTTATGTATCACCTAGCTATCTAGCTATCTATAATCTTCCTAAATCTTACCCATCTTTGTTCTTTGAGATCAACTATAATCAAATAAGTCTTGAGCATAAAGCTAAGGCTGATTTGAGTCACCTTTATGTTATTCTGAAAACCCTGGCTACATTTAAAGCTGTTTCTTTTGTTTTTCATGAGTGACTAGCTTGTCCTCCACAAGCTTCCTGTGTAATACTCAGAGGAATGCACAGCCTGAGAAATAGAAAACTAATTTGGATTGTGACTGTGAACCAGACAATTACAGTACTACAGTATAAATATCAATTGGTTTCTTTTTTGTGATCTCAGTATAAATTAATATTATTGAACAACAGAGGTGATATGTGCCCCATCCCTGCAAACATTCAAGGTCAGTTTGGATGGGGCTCTGATAAGTGGAAGTGATGCAGTTGAAGTTAGCCCTTCTCATTGCAGTGTCATTGGACTACATGACCTGTAAAAGTCCTTTCTAACCCAAACTATTCTATGATTATATGAACATGGGTTATGTTCAAAATTCTTCCCTATTGTACACTGCAAGCACAGATGCAGATAATTCATGATCTGGAGATCTTGTTTCACTGACATTTATTTTAGTATAATAAGGTCAACTCTATTATAGGCAGTATTTTTTTTTTAAATAGCAAATTATCTTTTATTTGCTGCTAGTTTTCCTTGATACTTTGATATGTTTTGGTCAGCACAAAATGGAAAGGCATTTTCTTTGCACAAAACAGATTCCTCAAAGTTATACATATCTATGCTCATCTCTACCCTTTTTTGAAGCTTCTGGACACTTCAGTTAATAAATTCTGTGCACAGAACTCTGTTAAGAAATTCTAAGAAATCATAAAGTGTTGTTTAAAGTTGACTAGAAACCTTCTACCTAAACACATATTTACAAAAACCTCCCTCATTAACTCTAAAATATATACACGTGAAAAGAGTGAACTTGGCAGAGACCCAGGAAATCTCAAATCTACAGGGAAGCTGTGAATCAGGTTGATAACATGAAAGCTGAGAAGTATCCAGTCCCATGAGAGACTGGACCACTTTCTCTTGCAGGACCTGTGGTTCTTAGAAGTTTTGACTCCATGAACTTTATCACGAGATTTTCTGCATCCGTCAGTGGTGTTCAGAATTTCACAAGGAAGTAACAATAATAATAATAATAATAATAAAAGAAGAAGAAGAAGAAGAAGAAGAAGAAGAAGAAGAAGAAGAAGAAGAAGAAGAAGAAGAAGAAGAAGAAGAAG
>JAWWLZ010000042.1:26759449-26818655 GCA_035041345.1 Poliocrania exsul | reverse complement strand
AAGAAGAAAGAAGAAAGAAGAAGAAGAAGAAGAAGAAGAAAGAAGAAAGAAGAAAGAAGAAAGAAGAAGAAGTAGTAGTTAGGTTGATCAAGTTTTGTTTAAGGTCAACAACTGGAGGAGACAATTAATTTTAATACTTTTTCCCAGTTTTCAATGTTATCTATCATTTAACCATACACTAAAAGCTCTACTTGATGGTAATGTTTTAACTTGCATGATGATACCTCCTAGAAATACTAAGAAAAATTAGTTTCCATCATGCCATTTTGCACATACACAAGATGTAGCTTTATGGTTTTCAAGACAGACAGGTACAGTAACCAGAAGGACAAAACACTCTAGGAAATTATCTTACAGTCACATTTCAGTAATCATCTGGAGTTATAATGAGTTAACAGATTCAGCAACTGACACTACATAATCCTTTTTACATTATCATACACAGCAGCACGTGTGAAAGACTATTAGAAGTTTCTTATACTTCCTTGAGATGTATAATGACTGACCTGACTGTGTAGCTATCAATATTGAGAACTAGCAAATGGGATTGTAAAACTTTTGGGGTTTTCTAGACTAGTGTACATTCTTAATAGTTTTTGAATTTATGAACAATTTCACATCAACTTCTATCAGGCAATTCTTGCTACAGAATAGTCACAAAAGCTGATGCTAAATATACTGTATGATGTTTCACTTGTAGTTGGGATATGTAAAATTAGTATAGAAGTATATCTGGTCAAGCTGAATAGGTAGTTTGTAATGTATCTATTTACAGTTCCTAGGTAGGTTAATAAATTCTAATAAAGTACAAAAGCATGTCAAAGCATAGATACTATGTTATTCCCATGAAAATTATTTTCAGTGGTGAAATTTTGACATCTAGTCTCTGACTATTAACTTTGTTTCTAGATTTGTATACTTATTTTTGAACTGCATTACTTTATGATCTGATTGTTTACCATCTCTTATTGAGTCCAGAATTCCAAATGGCAAAGTGCAAACTAAGATGAAATGAAAAAAAATATTAGAAGGTAAATGGATACTATTTTTTGACAACATGTATGTGATGGAGTTTGTCACCTAGCCTCTCAATTCAACTTCATTTTTGCACTGTTTAATTCATATAATTGTTATTTGTGTAAGACTATTAGGTTGCAGTACGTGATACACATGTACCAGTATTTTAGACTTCCACTTCTGCAAAACTGCTGACTGAAGAGGATGTGTGATTTCTTGTGGAAACATCACTAAAAGAACAGTTTTACAGGTAATAAAAACTGGTGAAATCAAGTGAAGAAGTTAACAGTACTAAGTCAGCTATTAACAAGTTTTGCATTCACTGTCACACTTCTGTTCAGTACAAAAGGCAAGCACAGAGGTCAACTGGAACATGAACTTGTAATTCAAGAAGATGCATAAAACTAGAAACACGAAGATAAATATGATTATTCATTTTTGAAGTATTTCCTGATTTTATGCTCAAGGGAAGTTTCCTTTTAGGCGAGGTGTATGTGTGTGTGCACAGGTGTGTGTTTTGTGTATGTGTATGACAATACTGGAACAGATCATGTGTCCCATTACACTTGTGCTAGGACAAAGCAAGAAAGAAGTTGTCACTTCAGCATGCTCACAGCTATTTTTCTTTGGCCTCTCTTTCCATCAGTTTTGCAAATTAAACAGTCAGAGGGTTATGTGCCTCTGAGTGGAAAACTGTGAAGAAAAACACTGGGGAGTTCTCTTACTTGAATATACTGATTTCTGATCCAGGCAGACTCCTGCTTATCATGCTGTTCTGTTTCTTAGCTTTCCCTACCTTCCCTGTTGGGAACTTAAAAATCTAATGCAGAGTATTAGATTGCATCACGTGTTCTCACTCAGAAGATGGTCACCAACAGTTAGATGTTACAATGCTAAATTTTAACAACCCAGTTTTAACAAGATCTCTATTATAGCAAGTCACAGAGAATCTTCTGCTGGTTTGAAACAAAAAGTGTTTAAAACCCCAACATATAGCAATTACTTTGTTTCCACGTGCACTTAGAGCAATCATTTTTGCGTTATCCTTGTTAATTATCAGAACTATTTAATCGGCAAAAATTTCAATCTACATATCAAAATATAGCTACATAAGACAGCAATTTAGAATTTATAATGATATATATATATATGTGTAATAAAACTGAAATTAGAAAAATATAAGAAGGGTTTTAATTCAAGTATATCCCACTTTTAAAGGCTGTTCTACATTTTCTTGAAGTTAAATAACCATTTTCCTTTGAAAAATTTCCACAAATTACTTTCTTTGGTTCAAGAGATGCATAATACAATTAAAATAAATATAGGTATAATTTTTTTTAATGGTACCAGTATGCTTTAAATTGATGGCTTGAGGGAAGATTAGGGAGATGGGGGGAAAAATTCAAACTCAATTAAGTTATTAATGCAGACAACTACAATCTGGTCTTAAATCTGTACTTAACTTTCTTTAATCACATTCTCAAATTCTGAGCATTCAAAGAGGTGATAAAAACTTTTTCCGTATTTCCACATCTGTCAAAAATTAATTTGATTGTTTCACTACTTTTGTGCATAGCTGAATCCAAAGATTATCCTAAATTACATCCTATTATACTTTTTCTACTTGCTTCCCTGTGTGCAGTACTGAAGGAAGTTTTGTCTTTGTTGGTTTTATTCATAAATTATTCTTATATATTTTACCTCCAAGGGGTAAAATGAAGTAAAACAGCACAGGTGTCACCTTGATCTCTGTCATAAAGAAATATTCTAGAAATACCTTGAAACATCAGAGACTTTTTTTCCTAGCCCTATAAATAAAATGTAGTACAAGAAGTGTTTTCAGTCCTTTTTATTTTTGTATTTATAGCAACATACATACAAATCTTCCCATTTTTTCATGATTATTCTGATAATTCAGGGAACCAAATTCTATGAACTTTATTGCTCTGTCAGTGAGAAGCCTACAAATAAATTCATTGTTCCAGTCACAATTATGCTAGACCATTTAGAAGGAATTATTGCCCTGTTCTTCTTCAAAATAATGCAACCACTTATGGAACTTCATATTACATTGTGGATTTTATTGTTGTTCTTGGCATTTTATAGTGAAAGTAAAAGTTTAATTTAAGTTAAATTTAAATGTTACTGACAGGAATTATTTCCAAGTTTGTTTTTTTTTTTCTTACAGGAAAAAACTTTCTAATTAGGGTTTCAGTTTTTTTCCCTTATGTCAGTTTTTGGTTTTTCCTAAAGTCAGTCTCTCATTCCTAATTATGAACGTTTTCAATGTTTTTTTTCTCATTTTTTATGCTCCTCTTTCATTGTTAGGTCTCGACGGTAATGTGCAAGTTTATGTGCTGTAGGCTGTATACCCCTGACTTAAAATTAGGGGGAAAAAAAAGAAAAAAATTTAAATTGTGCTGAAAAGGTGCAGAGACATGAAATGATCAATACATCCCTCTGATTCATCTGACCTCTCCTCTGATTTTAATACATGCTCTAATTAAGAGGTGAAGAAATACTCCTCAGATTACAGTCTACATCATGTCCTCATGTGTTAGTGTGTAGTAGATCATCTTATGTAATATTCTCTCTCTTGCTATAGGAAATGTTCTGTATCATTTGCAGGAGCAAATATTATCTCTAAACCACAGTTCATCATGAAGTGAGAAGTAACTTCTTTACTTTTATGAATGTCAGTAAGACCACAAGGAAGAAACTAATTTCTGTCTCTGGGGAGAGAACTTGAACATGCAGTGTCTGGCAACTCGAGGACCTGGACATCTTAACAAGGACAATACAGAGCTCAGATTTCAACCTAGATATTCTAAGTTCATAGAAGCTCATATTTCTTCATTGACAGTTATGTAGAGTCAGTGATGCAGTAGACTTGGATTATCCTTGAAAATTGAACCCCTCTACCAATAAAAAGGATGTATCTGAACCTGAATATATTCAACTTTACCATTTTGCAACTAACCTGCATTTGTACTTAGAGGTTGTCTACTTTAAATGTGTGAAAGATATGTATGTATGAACATATTTATTTTTGCATGTCCAGTTTGTGGGATCATATGTGGTTTCTTAGCCACTGTGTGGGAGTAGAAAGGGAAATTATGAGTGAAACCTTGTTTCTCATTGGTCTCCCACTCAAATGTTTATTTCTGTATCCCTTACTTCATGTTAAGAACTATATCAGTGTTTCTATCTTTGAATTAAAAATATTTTCCTAAATGGACAGTACTAAATGGCCCCTAAAAAGTCCTGAAGATTTACAGTTAAAACCCCATAACATCTCTTCAACATCAGCTTTTCATTTTCTGTTGTGACAGATGGTACACATTTCTACTCGGATCAGAAAAAATGTCATGTTAAGGAGCATTTCCATATAACTTTTATTTATGCTACCTGAAAACAAGCCCAAATTGACCTGATTAAAAAGTTTATACCAGAAAAGTATTACTCCCAGAAGTCACCAATGAGAAGGACAGGGAGAAAAGAATACACTGGAATGATTATTTGTGAAGAATAAATGTTCAAAAAATACTCTGTCACCTTTCCTACTCCACTACACTGAACCTTGCTAATTCAAAGACCAGATTTCTTTTTGCCAAACATCAGTGTCAATGAAGAGGCTAAAAGTAAATAAATTCCTTCCTTTTAATTGACACTTTTAAGTCAAATCAATCTTTATCAGATACTGCTTGATGTGGGTCATCTGTGAGGTGATGAACTGCAGTCCAAAAACACTCTCGACACTCTGGTGGTTTCTGTTGTATGCTATGCTGCACACATCTGACAGGATCTAAGTATTTTCAAATAAACTAGGAGGAACGTCTCCAGAAACTGGCATGCACATTAACCTAATACAGCTGGCTGTCCAAATGATTTCTAATTCACTTTTCATTATCGCTTTCTTATTTTGTTTACTAACCTTATTTACAATGTTTGTATAGAACCACAGGGGAGATTCAGGAATTATATATTGGGGAAAATTCTATTACCATTCCAAGTTCACCACTATTATACTGTTCCCTCCAGGAAAACAACAAAATGCTTTCCTAGTTCGTAATTTTCTTCCCTTTTGCAGCAGGAAGTAGATGTTTATCTGGAGAAGGAGGATTAAGTTTCATACTTTTTATAAAAACATGTCTAAATCCTGCTGATGACAAATGCTTTGCTATTCTGAAAGAAGAGAATCAGCATGAAAGCATTATCATCCATTTTTCTGATTACCTGAATATCACAGATGATGCTTTGTCATCTATAAGTTTTATTTTGAAAGCACCAGAAAGTGACACTGTTGAATATATATAGAGAGAGAATGAAATCTGCCTGTCACATAAAAATGAAAGATAAGCTTGGCAGCACAGGACATGAGGAGGGCTTTGTTACACCCAGTTCAATAGTTTGTGTGTTAATGCAAAGACCGCTGGCAAACGCTTGAGGCTAACTAGCCTTTCTACATAGCCAGGCATAGGACTCTGTTTAGACGAGATATCTCAAGTATGACTGGAGACCATCCTTCCTGCAAGTGTTTTGTCTATACTTCCTCCATTTTTTAACATATCTGTTTAAGAATGCACATGTAGAAGAGCTCTATTCTTTAGGACATCACTCTCAGAAGAGTGAGCAATACACAGCAAGAAAGCCTATTCCAATCCAACTCAGATTCTTTCTTCTTATTTTCAGGACAACTAGATAGGCTTACTATAGCGTGTGTAATTTTTTTAAAAGCAATCTTTCTCAGAAAAAAGAACAACAGAATAATGAAAGAAAAAAATACATCACTAATGATGCAGTTTCCAAATTAGCAAAATATATAAGTCTGTGCTAAATATCTCTGTTCAGAAACCTGCCCTCACTTACCTGCTTCCCCTGAAAGAACTGTGTTTCTGTCTAATTCTTCATCTGTTTTTACCTAGTTAAGGATGAATCACTGAACTGGCGTATCAGGGACAGACAGAATAAAGGAAGATGATTATCTGGAGAAAAAACGAAGACTCTAAAGAGAGAAGTTCTTTAAATGTCTCTGCATAATGTCAGTGCAGAACGTTACCGAGAAAATTCCTTATGCTGGCCAAGACTCATTTCAGCATGACAAGCAATAAACTCTGTATAATATTTGAGCTCTAACCTTCTGCTAAAGCTCCTCTCTAATTACCTAGATATGTCAGGTGGTAAGTCTTGCCACTGTGAATAAATCTGACATCAACAGATTTCTCCTCCTAATTTTTATTTTAATAAGTAAGCCATACAGCAGCTGTGAAGTTACTGATAATGAATGTTAGGAAATAGGATTACTCAAGTGAGTTAAATCCTTCTGCCTTTTCATTATACGCTATATAATACTCAAAACTCATGTCCTGAATAGACACAGAACAAGTAACTGGAACTTACATATTTGATCCCTATGCCTCTAACTCAGTCACCAAACAAGTCTCAGACAGCATGGGCCGTGTTCATTTGAAAACCTGGGATGACCACAGTATTTAAATGTGTTTATCTGCACTGAATTGTTGAGAAACTCTCCAGCAGGCTGTGGGGGTGTTTGTGTGTGAGATTATGAAAAGGAGGCTGATCTTGTTCTGTCTTGATGTGGGCTAGTTCTTAGTATCTAGTCACAAATACTTCAGCACCTAAAAATCCAGGAGACATTTATGCCTACAGTCCTGCAGAGCCTTTGAGTTACCATGGGACTAATTGATACACTTCCTGAACTGCCAAGCTGACTTACCTGTTCCTCTGGTGTGCTTTCCCTTGTGCTGGTTTTAGTTAGGAGAGAGTTAATTTATTCTTTGTAGCTATTACAGTGCTGTGTTTTGGATTTGAATGAGAATGGTGTTGATAACACACTGATGTTTTGCTTTTTGCTATCATGTTTATCCTAAGTCAGGGACTGTTTATCTTTTCCCTTGTCTCATGCCCTGCCAGTGGTAGGATGCGCAGCTGGAACAGGTGGCTCAGAATGACCAAAAGGATATTCCACCCCACAGAACATCATGTGTGGTGTATAAACTGGGGGCAGTTACCTGGAAGGGAGGCTGAGCTGGGTTCAGGAGGGTGGGTCTGATGTTGGTCAGCAGGTGATGAGCAATTGCATTGTGCATCACTTGTTTCCTTTTTATTATCATTATTATTATTTACTGTAATTATTGTATTTTATTTTATTTTCAATTGTTAAACTGTTTTTGTCTTAACATACAAGTTTTATTTCGATTCTCCTCCCCACCCAACAGGGTGGGAGGGGGAAGAGAGAGGGGGTTGAGAGCAGCTGCATGGTGATTATTTTGCTTCTGACCTTAAACCATGACATCCTGTTAGATTTGCTGCTATGGGCCTTTTCTTTCCAAGCCTGCGTGATGATGGCACTGGACTTGATCCACCATAACTTCACTTCAAGTTTGATTACACAGACAAATAATGTATCAGGGAATGTCTTTTCAATAAAACAAGTAACCTCTTTTCCCTTTTTGGTGTTAAATTATGAAAATTAAGTTACCTTTTCATCAAGAGAAATGTCAGAGAAATATGATGCAAAGTCTACAGTCCTACTGGTAGCTAGAAGTAGATCAAACATAGAAAAACTTACATTGGATTCAGTTTCATAACAATTCCTGTATTAGTTATGAATTTATCATAAAGAATGTAGCTCAATCTGAAAAAAACCCATTCTGCCTTGATAAAGTGGATCTTTGGTTTAGTATCATACCATGTCTTGATTCAAAACTTGTAGAAAATAAACATAGCACATAAGTGACTAAAAAACAAGTTTAAAGAGTGATCTAAATGAGTATTTTTAAGTATATAGAGATCAGCAAATGAGGCTGTTTCTGCTGAAATTCCACACATAGAACATTTTCATTACATGTTTTTACATGATAGTGTTACAAACCCTATGCTAGACATATTCAGGTGTGGAATTGTAACTGATGAGAAGGACAAGGATCAGTTACCTGAATCACTCTCAAACAAATTGTCACAACCTACCAAAATGTATTTTAACAGACTTCACCAAAGGAAACAAATTACTAGATCTATACCTACAGAAGAGGAGACTACTTCAGAAAGAAATTATTCAGAAAACAACTGGAAATCATCACAGAATCTCCTTAACATGACCTTTGAAATCTCATATTGAAGCAGAAGGTTTAACACTGTCCCTGCGATACAAGGCTGTCAAGTAAAAGTAGGGAAATAGTTTTAACTTGGTATGCAAGACTTAATAGACCTCTGCAAGGATGTGCCTACTTCCAGTGTCCACATCCAGGCAAATATGAAAATACTGAAGATAGTTCAAGGAATGGATGTAAAAATGCTCTGGGAATCAGAAAAATAGTCTTATTTTTTTGAGGTTTAAATAATTCAATCAATTTAGCACATCTGCAGAGAAGGTGAAAAGGTAATTTAATCAGATTACAGATGCTCATTCAAGTAAAAGAGATATGATAGTGGGAGTGCTCCATATTGCAAAGACCTAAGACACTCCAACATTTGAAAGCTGAACTTGGATGAACTCAAGTTTGGAAAATTAATTTTAAAGGACTAATAGTAATCTATATAAGAAAAAGAAGTAATAGATGCACTAGTACATGGACTTTTTGAGGTGCAGTATAAATGTTGTGCTTAAAATCCATGCAGCTTCCGGGAAAACTGAGAAAGAGAACGGACTCATGACTGTTCTCTCCTTTCTGGGTTTCAAATCTCATATAGTTAACTACTAATTCAGGAAAGGGAAGGAAGTTTATTTTGTAAGAGATATAAGCCAGAAAATGCAGCACTTTGGAAACTGATTTGATTTTCAGTGCTGCTATGGCCTTATGATTGAATGACAAACACTTGTAGATAAGAAGATGGAAACTTTACCTGTTGCTGAAGAATTTATCTTCTGTATGGATTCAGGTATGCTGATGAGAGTATGAAATCTTCCTCTGACCATTCCATCAGTCAGGGCTGCTGTTCTCTGTCTTCCATTCAGTTTTGTTGAAATTTGCAAAAGTTTGCAAAATTGGATGGGTTTTTTTGTTTGTTTGTTTGTTTGTTTTGAAGTTTAGGGCACATTAAAAAGGATGATAGGACAAGGACTTGGAATGCAACATTTTCATTTTTTGAGAGATGCTATTGACAGCAATTTAGGAAAATTTTTTACTTCCCCCCTTTTTTTCTCCTCAAACCAGTATGTGAAGTTTTTTATTAAATTTACTGATAATTTAGTTCCTGAAATGTGAGAATGATGGGAAGCTTAAAAAAGGTTGAGATAGATAATTGCCACCTTTCTTTTTGTTCTTAAATCTTGACATAATCTCTGAGCAAACAAACTTCCATTACAAGGAATTATTTTCCCTTTCCCCAAACCACATTTACCAAAAGCTTTATTATTATTATGTCTCCCATTTATGGGTGCTTTACTCACATAATAAAATTACAGATTTGGAGCTCACAATAAAATTGTCCCATTATTGCTGTGCTGACTGTATATTTCAGCTATGTCAACTTCAGTAGGTTGAAGAATTTTTTAAGAACTACTTACTCTGTTTAGTTATGTAAAAAACAGTTTTTTGTTGAATGTCTGCAACAGAGAAAGCACTAGCAAGAAAAGTAAATTTACAGATACATTGCTAGTGAATCTAACTGTAGTTAATGTGAGGATTAGTCACCTTTTCTAGTAACTAAGGATTCTCTAAATAATCTTGCTGTTAATATTTATTGATTCAAATTATACTCTACATCAAGAGTTGGATAGAAATTGAAGCTGAATTCTTTATCCAACAGCAGACATCTCACCTGATGAATGTTGAAAGTATTACAACTTTGATTTTTAAATTCTTCCAAAAGGTAGTTAATTGACATATCCATTCACGTAATGTTGTTTTCTCTCATATTTCTTGCTTACAGTACTTTGCTCTAACTGCAAAAGCTTATTTTAACTGAATATATTCAACTTCTGCCTTTTAGCATATGAATTCTTACCAACTGTTTACTTCAGCCATTTACTGCTAATTTTTTATGTGTTGTGGCTAGTCACGAGTCACATGGTAGTGTTCCTGCTTAGTAGCTCAATGAATTTTTCAGAAGAACATTGTATTATGGATTTTTAGTACATGAATTCATAAGAAAAGCTACTATGTTTTTCCAAATCAATGAATATTTTTAGAATCACATGGTTAGGTATTTAAGAAATGCCTAAGAACTCCAGGAGTATAATACATGCTCAATTTTAATTCACAGATGCATATGTATACTATGATTAGCTTGTTCATACCTCTTAAGCTTAGTGAATTCCACAAGTTATTTCTCTGTAAAATATTACCTTGAAAAGCTTTTTTTAAATTCATGCAGTGCCAGTAAAATTCTTTATGCTTTGCCTAGAAATAAGATTTGGGAAATGCCTAGCTGAGATCCTCTTGGTTTTCTTTGCATTGACAAAAAGGTATTAAATGAATGAATGACATTCTTATTTTTGTCCTGCAATTACAGTTAATTTATTTTCTCTTACCCATGAAAAACAATTGTAAGTTTCAAATATTAAAACTGTACAGATCTACAGTAACCACCATCCTAAGTTCTTTTGAAATACCAGAGTGACAATATATAATTTCCTGATTAAAAAGAATCATTTCTGCTTTCAGTGAAAATAAACATTGTGTTAATGTCTGCTGTATATTCAAATAATTATTCATAAGGGAAGCATTTTAAAAGAACTTGGACTCAGTGCAAACAAACAGCATTTTTCCTGAAAATTCAAGGCCAATTACACTAAAAGGAGTGAGAAAGAATATATCAAAATTTTAGCTTCATGAGGTTTTTTTAATCTTGATGTGTACACTAGAAATTATAAAGTGTGTTTTGAAATATGTGCATACTTTTCCCCTTAAAAATATTAATTTTACTACAGTGCACCTTAAAATATATCCTTAGGAATTGTAATTGGCCCAGTAGACCACTGAGTCTTTCAGAAATAACTGTCAAGGTCAGGTGTTTCAGAACATATTAACATGTTCTCCTGTAAGTGCAAACTACTGTGCCAAGACAAATATTTATACATGGGACATCTTTTTTCCACAAAGATGACTCAAGAAAAAAAATACATTTATATAATTGTGTAAAAATAAGCATTTTATATCAGTTTTACATAGGTCCAAAAAATTGAGTCCTAGTCAAAGAATATTGGACACAATATAAAATTTAGTTAGTATGCTTACATTTTTTTATGTAATCTAAAAATTTAAGTGTATTCAGAACTACAAGTGAATGCTGTAGCCTCTAGAAAGGTGAATGAAGGAAAATAAATTTCTTTAGAGATACAAGCTAGTCCAATATAGAAAAAGATTGTAAAAGGTTATCCACTATTATATTTCACATCATTTTTAGGAAAAAAAAAAAGTGGCTTTGTAAAGATTTCTAGAACCCAAAGAAAATAAAACTTATGCTGCCATAATTTTTATGTATCAGAATATAAAGATATATTCTTATCCATTTCCTCCAATACTTTTCTCCCCTTAAAATTTTGGAAAGCTACTGAACATTTGCCAGGTTGGGCAGAGGAGCATGTCTGTAAAATATTGAATTTCCCCAGAAAGCCTGTACAGGGTCATGGTCCTTGGTTTGACATATTAGCTGCTGAGATGTGAAGTGTTTTGTAGAGTTGACACCGAGGACAAGAGCAGAGGACAGACAGGCAATCAGCACTTCTTATTAACTGGCCAAATTAGTGTGTGCAAAACTAGCACAATCCTAAAACAGAGTATAGAAGAAAGCTTAAAATACTGTAATGGGAGAATATAAGAAACTTGACACAGAAAAATGTAACATTGTAGTTCAGATATGAAATGGACAATCAGAGGAAGCCGTTCTTCATTATTGCTTCTATTGAAAATGTTTCTTGGTCAGTTTACAAAGCCTTTTCTCTCCCTGAAGTGCAGGAAGGTTACGTATGAGAAGCTTTTTTGTCAGCTTTCAGTGTTTAGAAAAAGAGGCATCTTTCTGGATCTATATAACATGGTTTAATGCTAAAATTGCCTGTTTAACAGTTTGTTATGACTTAATATTTGTAAAGAAATGCTTATCTGAAACCTGATGAAAGTGGAGTTTTAGCCAAACAGAGAGGAAAGTATGAGGCAGCTAATAGAGAAGAATGTGAATGCAACGTGCACAGATTCTGTCCAGTGCTGAAAAACTTTTCAACAGTCAAGGAGCCCTCATTGGAACTACCCAGAGCTTCATGAGTTAATAATTGGAAGGAATCAAGTTTGAGAGGAAAGTTAATGCACTGATAGGAAACTTCAATGAGAATAGCTCTGCCTTAAGGAAGATTTCATGGTGATTAATCACGATAAATTTTACTTTTCCACTTAGTGTCCTATTGTCAGAACACTCTGTGGAGGCAGAAGTGAAGCTCCCTTTTTGATGAATGTGTTGTTTATAGTCATTTTTCTGATCAAGAGTTTACTTGCTGTCCTCTATCCTACTTACCCATACTCAAAAAAGCAGAAGAGCAATATGATCAATTAGGTTTCAAATGTTTGCAAAAATACTGATTTTTTTTTGCAGCCTTTGAAATATGACAGAACTACAAATCTTGAAAAGGAATTAACCTTTGGGCAGAGCAATTCTTACCTGCCACTGTCAACTCATTGGAAAAGCAGTTTTGGCTCCAAAATATTTTGTGTAATTTTATATGATTTGTTCTTGATCAACCTGACAATAAAACTCATCCTCAACTTAAAGAAAAATAATCCTGAACTAGCTGTAATACAAGACAAAATAACTTTGACCTCAAGAAGGGGGAATGAGTTCCTATGAGTGACATAAAATTCAGGTGAGGATGTTTGCCCAATTGCTCAATGTTCAAGCTCTCTTTACATTAGGTAGAGATGTTTACCTAAATGTTGTCATCTAAAGGGACATGAATTGCCCTCAGATACCTGAGATATTTGCACAGGATCGATGGAAAAAAAGACAGGACCTACAGAAGACTTACACTTTTATGCAAAGACAGAGGCTGGGCCTATGGTGAGGAAACAGAGTTGAGACTACATCTCTATTTACTGAAGTGGGAACTTGGACATATCACCACAGAGCGAGTCAACTTTAGGTAACTGAAAGGGGCTGAATTCCATTCCACTTGTTTGCAACAGCAGGAATTGCTTGTCTCAAAAGAGATACAGAACTACTCAAATTTAGCTTTTCTTGAGTTAAGAAAAAAATGAAGCAT
Organism: Poliocrania exsul; assembly: GCA_035041345.1. NCBI lineage: Eukaryota > Metazoa > Chordata > Aves > Passeriformes > Thamnophilidae > Poliocrania > Poliocrania exsul. The sequence goes on along the minus strand of JAWWLZ010000042.1, from coordinate 26,805,424 downwards.
ATACAAAACAGGTAAACACCAACAAGATAAAGTTATACTGATTACAATTTGATTGTTTTGAATTCAATGTGACAAAGCCAGCACTGGATTTTCATTAAAATTTACAAAAAGAATGCAAAGGTTACAAACAGTTCAGAGCAATAACACACCCTCATTAACTAATTCCCTTTATGTGTTTAACCATATTCATTTAGCATTCAGTTAAAAAGAACTGCAGGGCTCTCTTGAACCTGTCACTAGTGATTTATTAAGTTCATTTTATATTCATCTGTTTATAGATCAAACATGCAGAAGAAAGGATTAACAGTATTGAACACATTTAACAACAGCAACAAAGAAAAAACCACCAGGAGGATTTAACTTTTCATTGTGCTGGGTTACACATCCTTAGGAGGAAGAGAGTAATTAAATTTAAGCTAATGGTTTGATCAAGGATAAATGCTCTCTACCTCTTAAATGCCTCTGAAATCAATATGACTATTTAGAGCAAGATAATAGTTCCTGAAAAATCATGGCATCATCATGGCTGTGAGCTGAGGTTTCACTATGTGTGTGGTTTACAAAAGTGAAAAATTTAAATCAGCTCTGATGAAAACTGATTTCTGATATGCAGGTAAGAAACATCAGTGAATCAGATATTGTGCATGCTGGAATCAGCCCTTGGCTAAAGAAACACAAATCAATGTTTAAAAATGTTGACTTTCACAGTTACTAACAAAGCACTTCTGTCTCTTACCAGAATTGCTCTGCACCTCAAAGCAGCAGCTGGAAAAACTGCTAAACTACCATTTAAACATCAACAGCAAAATTTATGAAAATTCATGTAAAGATGTCTTAATTTTACAAGGACTTGCATGGTAATGAAAAATACAGTTCTGGAAGAATTCAAAATTTTCAATTCTATGAGCATATTTTCTGTTAGAAAAATATTTTCAACTTGAAAAAAGTATAAACTTTTATTTAAAATGTCATAATACCTGGATATCGTATGAATTTTTGTAAGAAAAGATTTTGTATTTTTATTTCCTCATACTCTCAGTTCCTCAGTGCTGGATCTGATAGTGACTCCTGAAGGAAACATGAACTTGCAGCTAAAATGAACCCACCCTTCCAGCAGAAGTTCAAAATGAGAACACATCACTATAGAAACACACCTGCACACATTTGAATTTATCAATTGGATATTAACACACTTTATTTCTTTTGTTGGTCATGAGTAGTCTTCTATTTCTTTGGTTTGACCTTGGATAATGTTTCCTAGTTAAAGTGGGACAGTAGCAAAAATGGGACATCAGAGCAGATATTGACATTGGCAGATTATTTTGCCTTTTGGGCCATGTATAAAGTGCTCACATGACCTTTCCTGTGAGATATTGTTGACGTGCAATCCTCTCAGTAATGACTGAACAACACTTTAAAACAAATGCTATTTATAAGCTAATTAATTTTAGTACATTGCCTATATTATAGTTTCCTATTTAATACTGCTTAAAATTAATCATGTATTCAATTAGAAAATTAGGTATTCCAGTATAAATATATAGACATTATAAAGTTAGTTTAATAACATGTCATTAAAAATACCCTTTATAACAGGCTGAATTTAAACTTGTGGGAACTTTATTAGAAAACCCCTCTATTTATGTTTGGAAGATTTGACAGAGGGGCAAACCAGCCCCTTCCTGGCTACTGAAAGTGGTTTTTAGGTTATATATAGGAAACTCAAAATATGGTTACGAATTTATGCTGTTAAGGGAAGAATATCTTTGGGATAACTGGAAAGAAAACAATACATTAATTTTACAGTAGATACCGTTATATAGCTAGACTTTTCTCCTACACCATGTAAACATAGCAAAGAAAGAGCAAAATTATCTAGAAGTCAGACTCTAAAAGAAATTCCAGGTCACTCATACATGAGTACCTAGTGTCTCCTTGTGACGCTTTGGATGTGTTTGCCAACCCACCAACACACATTTCTTCTACCCCTTCTGAAAACTCCACTTCCCATTAAGTCAGTACTAATATTTAATACCTAACCATGCTATCTTTTTTTTTTTCTCTCACTCTTCATCCTGAATGGGAGAAAAGCCAAAAAGAAACATCAGTTCTGGCTTCAAGAATTCTGAGCAACAATTTACAATAGCTCACATTTGTGATTGTGGTTTTATTTTAAAGAATAAACTGAATCATCATGTTGCTATCTCAAATACACTTAAAGTAATTTCTAGAATTATTCAGATATGTCCCTGTTTAAAGGTATAGCTGCGGCTTTTATCTTTCTGTTTCAGTGGGATTCATAGCTCACAGAACAGTCATATGTAGTGTAATGCTTTATTAGTGTCACAGATTTTACAAACTGGGAAAAACACATCAAAGAGCAACTGCTAGGACCACATAAGAATAAAAAAGTTATGTGCTCTTGCTGTTTATCTCAGTTTGATTTGCACTGTGACAGAAAAGAACACTTAGTGATTAATTTGAAAAAAAATGAGGCTTCCTGGGGAAACGATATTTTATTCAACCAATGACAAAATGTAAAAAACTAAAAAGTAAAATACAAATGCAAAATTTATGCTCTTCAAAATAAACCAAGGTACAGTGTGCAATGTTGTGAAAGTATAAAAGTATTTTAAAAAAAGATCATAAGTGCTTACTTTCTTAATGAAAAGTGAACAAAGGATACATCATTTCATAAGAACACATCTGAAAAAAGGCAGAAGTTAAACACACTAAAACAGGGGAATATACTCAATACAGACATGATGCAATTCAGTCATTAGAATTAACATGATAACAACATATTATAAACTCAAACTCAACAGGCAGTAGTCACCTAAGAACCTAGGTAAGACCAGGTAAAACTAAAATATAAAGAAATATGACATTCACATCTGGTGTCAGAATGAAAAGTGGAGATGGCTGCATCTTCTTAGACTGCCACATATAAAAGATATATGCAACTTGAAAGGTTAGAAAAGCTTTTGCCATTTTTAAGGATGCTGCTAAAGTCCGTCAAATAATGTGTTCAACAGCTTCTGATAAGAAAGATTAAAAGATTTAGGGTGTTTTCTTTTGGGTATTAGAATTTATCAGAAAATACTGCTCCCCCCTACCCCCTCCACCCTTGGCTTCCACTTGGCCCTCAGAGGTTAAAGGAACTGAGTGCGACTGGACTTAGTTTGTGATTATAGCCAATTTAGCACTCTAAGTCTGGTTGAGTTCAAAAGAAAAACTTGAATGAGGACAGGTGCATAAAAAATGCAGTTTATTGATCCAGTACTATAGATGTGATAAAGACTTTTCATGATCCAGATTCATGAATAGTATGGTTTATTGAAGCAATGGTAAAGCAGATTCAGGATTGCTGGTGATAAATGCACTAACTAGAGAATGTTCATATGTGTTGGCACAGAAAGTGTAGGAAGAAAGATTCTAATAGTGCCATGCATGTATAAATTAATATATCTGTGCATTATCCCAACACAGTTGGAAGTGTAAAGCTCACTGAAGGGCGTCCCACACTAACATGGCTCGGAGTCTGTTTCATAGGGTCTCTCACGGCATCAGACTGTGGATTTTGTTTTTGTTTTTTGCTTTTGGGGGGGGGAGGGGGTTGTATTTTGGCAATTTGTGTACCTCAAATTCAAATTGTTATCTCAGAAATAGTTAAAAAAGTTAAAAAGGGGAAGCCAGAACTCTGCTCAGTTTCAAGCTGGCATTCATTCAGAAGCATTTAGGCTGAACAAGTTTAGCATTTGTTAATGTTTTTTTGTTAATGATTTTAGTTATCAGCACTCAACTTCATTGCATAGGTAGTCTGAGCCATTGACACTTGACACTGAAATGCAAAATAGCTTGGCTCTTGATGAAGCTTTCCAGTGACAAATCTTGATATTAGGTTGCCAGTAATTATGAACTCTCAATGTCCATTTTCACTTGTACGGAAGCATTCATCATTACCATAGTTGTGTGAACAAGTTTGAAACTTGTCAGTTCTGAGGTGGATTTACTGTTGTATTTGCATTCAAGAAGATAATTCTAGACCAAATTAAATAGTATTTAGATACAGAACTACATACCCAGCATATTAATCTTGTATGATCTTGAAAGTAAAGCAAAAGTAGATCTGGGATCATTAAAAAAAAAAACAAAAACAACCAACAAATGGACAAAATTAAAGCAAAAAATTCCAACAAACCAAATAAAAAAAACAAGACCCCAAACCAAAACCAACCAACCAAAACAAACAAAAAAAAAACCAACCAAAGAAACAAAAGTTAAAAAACAAACAAAAAACCAAACCACCACAAAACAAAAACAACAACTAAAACCCCCCACATTTGGGCTCTACTGTAGCTGAAAGCTTGTTTGAACTATATATTGAAAGATAACTTCTGTTCAAAATACTAACTCACACAAATCAATACCCCAGTCTTGAAAAGGTCTCAGCTCTCTCTCCATCCTCATATTTCTGCACAAATAAATGAATAGGATCCTCCCACTTTGCAGGGGCAGAAAAAAACCCAATACCTGGTTCTTTTCATTCCCTATTTTTTTGTTCCATCAAGGAAGAAAATTTCAGAAACCAAGGAAAGACAAACTCAACTCCTCTGCCTTCTTAATTTGAGATAACAGGTAGGACAGCATATGGACTGAAGTACATAAAAAATGAACAGTATTAAAAAGATATTCCTGCTGCTAACCTGATGCTGTTACTGGCCAAGCACTCTCTGCTTAATGAACACATTTATTTGGAATCCATGCCTGTAGCCTTAGGAGACCTTGATTCCTTTTTCCAAAGCACTAACCAAGACAACAAGGAGAGAAGCAGTGCAGAATGTCATTAAAAAGAAGCATGGATATGGATACATAAGTGAAAACTTACATGTAATTTAATCTGCTGATTTTCTAAATGGCATTTGAAATCTTTCACCCATTTCTTAGGTTACCTTTAGATTGTGTACAAAACTGATTTTAAGTTAAAAAATCAGAGAGTCATTTGGGTTGGAAGGCAACACAGGAGGTCTCCAATACAACTTCCTGATCAAAGCAGGATCAACCTTGAATTCAGGCCAGATTGTGTAGGATTTTCTCTAATCAGGTTTCAAAAACGCTGGGAGTTATCTACCGGGGCACTCTGTCACAATGCTTAGTTATGCCCATAGTGGTTTTTTAACCCTTAATAGCCAGTTTCACCTTTGTTCCTGTAATTTATGACCAGTGTCTTGTTTCCCTGCTTTACTAGGCCTAAAGTTTCTGGTCCTTTCTTAATATCTTACTCATACATACCGGTAGACTGCTGTTATGTACCTCTAAAGCTGTGTCTTTCCATGCTGAATAGGAATATAATCTCAGCCTCTCTGGGAGAGTGCTCCAGCTTCCAAACAGTTTTGGGGTCCTCCACTGAAATTGCTCTGGTTTTTTGTTCTCTTTCTTGTGGGGCCTAAAACTGGACAGAGTATTCCAGATGCAAGTGTCAAGTAATTAGTGTGAAGCCCATCCTGCTTCCACCTCTTCTCTACTGCCTCTTTGCATCAGATTTGGTCACTCATTTTCCTGAGCACTGAGTTGCACAATATCTGTGCATGGAGGAGGCTGCTCTTAAAGACGTGTTATGTTAATGTCCATGGTGCCTCAGAACTTCTGCCACAAGACCACACTTGTCAGTTCCTTGAGAAAACTGAGTTCTGTTGACATCCTGGCAAGTAGTAACTTCTTTCTAGTTTGCCAATCTAATCCACTGATCCACAGGATCCACATCCTGCATTTGGTCAATCTGTTAAAGATTTATTTAAAAAAAAGAGAATCACTTCATAAAAATATTTCAAATATTTATGGGCTTTAAGGAAGTCGAGGCATGAGACATTTAAACAGTGAGGATTATACTTTTGATCATCTCAGCTATTCATAACTGGATATGCAGGAATGTGCATGCAACTGAGACCTATCTTCTCAGGCAACACAAGATAGTGTGGAGTTCATAACTGGCACAGTAAGATCCTCCTCCCACCTTCAGTATAAAATTCAAACTTCATTCATGGGTCATTTAATATCTGTGTGTAGAGATAAATATATTTGAAGCATCACTGAGCCAAAATCTTAAGTAACAAAATTTCCTTTCCTTTTCAGACAGCCTCAATCCCTTGAAACTCGCACTGTGCACATTTTATTCTAGTTAATAACTGCAGTTGCAGGTCACAAATGATTAAAATAAGCCTCAGTAACTTCCAGTTCATTAAGGCAACCAAAGTACCAGAAAAATATTTGGCTTCTTCGCAAGACTTAGACACTCTTAAAATATTTTTTTGGCTTTGCATTCCAGTTAGTATTGCAAAACTATAAAGCATCTCTGTTAATTGCTCATTACTGTGTTTCAAATACTAAAATATGCATATATGTTCTGATACATATATACATACAGACAAAAGCACACACATTTGTCTTGGTAACCTTTTTAATTGAACAGCTGGCCAACTGAAAGACAGAGTTCCTTGTAATCTCTCATTTGCATTTGGCTCAAAGCTTGAGGTAGGATTTAAATTCTCTGATGTTATGTGTGCTATTATCAGGTATCTTAATTCAAAGAATACTCTCTTGCAAAGGAGAGGAAGAGGGAAGTAGAAATATAGAACTGAAAAAAAGTGTGACTACATAAAATATTTTTATAGTTAAACCATAAAGATACTGTAATGTTAGTTAAAATCATAAAAACTTGATCTGGATACAGTTATAAAGGTAAGAGTTTGTAAAACCTTTTCATTAAGAGAGAGTAAGATACTCTTTTTTTCAAAAGTATGAGCTGAGCTTTGAAATAAATATAACATGAAGGCAGGCACAGACCAATCATTACACTCCAAAGCAATTTTTACAAGGAGAAGAAAACTTGCTAAGTTCTTTTCTAATGTCAGAGCATTTGATATCACATAATTACAAACTTCCCCCTCTGTCTCTCCTGGCTTCATCATTTAAATAGCTTTTTCTTAGAGGTGATGGGGTCATATATTGGGAAAAAAACCCTAAACAAACAACAAACCAAACCGTAATCCTGAAAAGTAGTTTTTTAGCTGCTATCTGTCCATTCACAAAATTTTTATTTGAATGTAAATCGTGTCCTAGAGTTATATTTTGAACATACATATTTAAATAAAATCAGAATTTTTATATCAATGGTCTGTAACTCATTACTTCCATACCTGAGAAGAACGGAAGTAAAAGTGATCATCCTAGAGCAGGATGTTTCTGTTGGTCTTGGCAAACCTATATAGTGGAATATGGTTGCTTTTTGAAAAAAAAAACAGAGGGAAGTTTCACAAATGTCTGGGACAGCTATAGAGTGCTATGCCAATTTTAAATTAACACAGCAGGGTCTAAATGGCTAATGAAATTAACAAGATGTATTTTCAAATAATCATCTAATTCAAAAGAATAAACAATTAACTTTATAAGGAGCCACTAAATAAAAAAAGAAATCAGAAACAACCCTTGAATTTATTGACATATGTGTTGACATATTTTTCCTTCTTTTGAGCATTTTATTAATCAGTGTTGTAGGAAAAAAGGCAATTATATAATGTTGTATGGTGTATTTTGCTATAGTGCTAATTAATGTTGATCAGTGTAATTAAGAAGTTTGCAACCTGTCATGAAAAGAACAAAAACTGTTCTGAAATAATCACAATAGTATTAGAACTCACAGCACTATGAAGATTAGGTGATAGAAGAAGCAATACTTTGTTTTTATTTCCCATCAAAGATGAATTTTCTAATTCAGAAATATTCAAAATACCATCAAACAATCCCAGTACAGATAACTACAAGAAATCTGCTATTTGAGTTTTGTACCATAGAGAAATATAGAACATTGATTTCAACTCATGTTTGTCCTTAGACTTCTAAAATAGTAGAATCATTCAAAGAGTTGGTTTTTTAATTCTTGCAATGAATATAAAAGTTCCTTCTGTTGTATGCTGTTCAGTAGTCTGTTCATTGAACACAATATATTAAAGCCTCCTTTAAGTGTGACTTCAGACTTCCTAGGGTTTTCCTAGTATAGTTGCCTGTGAGGAAGGCAAGGAGGACAATAATTTATGTCCCAGTTTGACTTCCTCTTTCATAATATAGATCTTATTGCCTATTTTCTCATATCTTTATTACTGTAAAAAAATTCAGAGTTTTACAATCCAAGTCTCTCTCTCTCTTTTTCTCTCTCCCATCTTTTTTAAAAGAAAGATTAAATAGCAAAAAGCCTAAACAACCCCCCACCCCCACCCCCACTCCCAATTTATTAGATTGTTTCTATAGAGTTGAATGACCAAGTACATCTTTTCTCACAAGAGAGTATGTGCTGAGTTGGCCCTGGCTGGACAACAGGTGGTCACCAAAGCTGTTCTATTACTCCTCTCCTCAGCTGGACAGCAGAGATAAAATACAACAAAAGGCTTGTGGATCAGGATAAGGACAGGGAGAGATCACTCACTAGTTACCATCACGGGCAAAGCAGACTTGGCTTGGGGAAAGGAGCTTAATTTACTACCAATCATATCAGAGTAATGTTGAGTCCCTAAAGATTTGAGCCCCTCAAGGTTTGAATCAAAATTTTCATTTTTTTTAGTTGTTAATAAGTAGCTATAGCTAGACAGTTATGATTAAGCATTGTGAACATTGTCTCCTTGACTAATCTTTTGTTTTAAGGAAAAGGGAAAATAATCCCAAGAAAAATGGGTTGTCTGGACTGAAGTCAGAAGAACTGAGCAGTAACTGGGGGAAAGACAATTCCAGCAATGGGAGGTCATGACCATCAATTGATTGACCACCTACTCAGAATGGACCCCAGACTCAAAGGGAGGGAAGAACTCCTCATGTGGTTAGTTAGCCACTAACTAATTAGCAGAAGTGAGAGATGCAACTAGCCAATAGACATTTGAGCAATAATTAATAAAAAAATACATAATCTGTAACCAATAAATGCTGATGTTTGTTAAAATGTATAAATAGTGTAAGTTTTTGGTGATTGGAAGCCATTCTTTTCTGGGTTACTACCCATTTCCCTACTTTGCACAAACTAGACTAAAAAAATAGAAATACCTTGCCTTGGTGTGTGAATTGGCAGAGCGCACTGGGTAACAATCCTGTATTTGGGACAACAAGAGTAGGGTAATGAGAAATTTAAGAAAAACTTAAAACACCTTTATCCCACCCCTCCCTTCTTCCCAGGCTCAGCTTCATCCCTGAATTCTCTCCCCTCTCCTGTGCAGCAGCACAGGGAGAAGAGGAATGGGTGCAGTGGTCACTTCATCGTATCTTATTGCTGTCTCTCCTCCCTCCTCAGGAGGAGGACTCCTCACACTCTTCCCCTCTTCCAGTAGGGGGTCCCTCCCGTGGGAGACAGTACATCAAAAACTCCCAATGGAGTTTTTCCAATAGGCTGCAATTCTTCATGAAATGCTCCATCTTGAGTCCCCCACAGGTCCTATCGGGACCCTGCTCCAGCATGGGCCTCTCACAGTATCACAGCCTCCTTTGGGTATGCATCTGCTCTGGTGTGGGGTCCTCCATGTGCTTCAAGTGGATTTCTGCTCCACTGTGGATCTCCATGGGCTGCAGGGGTAGACCCTGATTCACCAAAGTCTTCACCACTGGCTGCAGCGGAATCTTGGCTCTGGCAGAGGACCTCCTTGCCCACTTTTTTCCTAACCCGGGTATCTGCAGAGTTGTCTTTCTCATGTAGTCTCATTTCTCTATCTGGCTGCAGTTGCTGTTGTGCAGGGTCTTTTCCCCTCTTCCTAACTGCATTAGCTAAGTGATGGTGCTACCATAACTGATGGGCTCATTCTTGGCCATTGGTGAGTCTGTCTTGGAGCCAGTAGGCATAGGGTCTGTGAATAAGGGAAGCTCCTGAAAGCTTCTCAAGAAAGCCATCTCTATAGCCTCCTCACTACCAAAACCTGACTATGCAAACCCAACATACAGTATGTTCATTTTAGAGTGAATTTAGTAAGTTAAATGCAATTTCAAGCTTTATGAACATTAATCAAAACAAGAACATTTATCAAATCTGGATCTCCTAAGCAACTGAATAGCACAGCAAGGACTTTGTCTGAATCAGGTCTCGATCTGGTGGCTGAGGAAAGGTCTAAAACGCCTTTCCCCTTTCCCATGCACCACCATCTGCTGCTTCCCTGCTGTAGCACTGTGAACTCTCATGTTCTCAATAGAGTGGGTGGCTGCGAGCCAACTCCTTAGCAGTGTCTGCCTTTGCTAGAGTACAAGAAAAGATGTGGTACAGCGCAGGACACACTTCATCCTGCTTCTAGTTCTGTCAGACAGTGAAATGGTTCAGTTCTTTCACTCTGTTGCATCCAACCATCCTTGCTTCTGACATCTGGTAATGGGAACACCTAGCACCTTTTTGTCCTTGATCTCTTTAGCTGTATCATTAGAGCACTCACTCTTAGTAATGACCTTGTACATTTTTTTTAATACTTCGTTTTTCTTCCAGGACTATTTCCACTTTTCCAATGCCTACTTTTTATGTCTAGATGTGGAACAAATTAGTCACCATTTCTGGCTTCAATTTCTCCTTCAGGAAAATGAAGGAAGATTGCAAATAACATTTATTAATAAAAAAAGAGGAAACAATAATACTTGATTATAAGTACTAATGCAATTCAAAGCAGTGGTTACTTTTCCAAGAAAATCTAAATTGTAATGAAGAAAATGCAGGAAATCAATTTTTAGGTAAAGATGTTTCATTTTTTTCAGCAGTTTTAATATAAAGTGAAGTTTGACAAAATAGTAAGATAAATAAAGCATCCTGCAAAGACTCTCAAGCATTTTCCTTTCTAAAGTATAACAATTTCCTCAGAACTGTCCTTGAACAACAGGAACGAGTTATGCTGCATGCCAAAGGGAATACAAGACTTTGTACTAATGTCATGCAGTAGAAACCTGGGTCCATATGTTTTCATTTGAACACACTGTGAATTAACTTTTGCACACAGTAGTAAGCATGTATAACAACCATCATTCACAGTTCCTATGCAATTGTAAAATATTGTAAATTGTATATGTAAATATTAGTAGATTGTATATAAAAATTGTATTTACTCTTGGAAGTAAACTGTCATGATATTTTACTGTACACTGTATGGCATGTATTCTAGGTCTAATACCTTATGCTATTCTATACCATGGCAACAACACTTTAGGAAAGGTTTCTGACTAATGTGACCTTGAGCTAAGGTCAAAGGGAAGTTTGAAAAACCATAGATACTATACATCCGTTTTATCAGTTTACTGGACAGAAGGAGAATACATATTTAAAAACTGAGTACTTCTGAGATAAAAGAATGCCTTAATAAATTGACTAAAACATGGCAGCTTATTTTTCTTACAAGTTTTCTCCTCTTTTAGATTTTTTGAAACAGTCCTGTATCCATTAGCTCTTCCCCTACCAATGGTTGACAGATTTCACGATTTATTACTGCTATTTTTTTTACCACAGATTGCTGTGCAATGACAAGCATCAGTCTAGAGTGCAGCATGAAGGTTCATATTTTTTTTATTTTTTTAGAAATAAAGTGGGTAAAGAGAAAATTAAGGTTGCTTTTTGTCAGCAAAATGTGTTTCTAGTTTCAACTTTCTACAGTCTGCTGAACCTTAGATCGATAAATTATTCTTCCTGTGTGTCTTTCTCCACATAAAAATGATTATAAAATCTTAAATCTGGTGGGCTTGGCTTTTCAATAGCAATTCAACTACAAACAAAAAACCCCCAATTTAATATTCCCCCCAAATTATGAACAGGCCTTGAGTTTGTGTTCATTTAAGCTGCATTGTAATTTCTTTTTATCTGCTGTTAAGTCTGAAAATATAAATATTGCCTGTCTCTTACAAGAAAGAATATAGATAATCTAATATTCTAACATATCCTAGAATTGTAATCCATACTTCATTTCTATGGTGACATTTATGATGCTATTTTTCATCACACTGCAGTGCATCTCATGTTAAAATAAAAGGAAAAAAATCAACCCAAAGAAAGAAATCACCCATTAAAACAAAGAAGCAAAGCACTTATTGCCTTAATTCAATTACATACATAAGTAACTTAAAATACTTGAATGCACTTCTTCAACAGGACCTGGAGCACTGAACAAACAAGTCAAAAGTAGAGTAAATCTGACATTATTCTAGAATTTATGGCATTTTTGAAAGATTTCCTTATGAAGTCTGCTGAAGCCTCCCTCCCTGGGCCATTGTTCACGGCTCCAACCCCCTCTATCAGCCCAGCCTGGAACGATCAGTAACTGGCTAGGGGTGGACAGGGCAGATCCTCCCTTTTCCACCGCTCACCAGACCTAGACAAAGATGACCTTCTTTGCCTACCCCATGGGCAGCTCCTGCCTCCAGAATTCACTGATTATGTCAGGATTATCTTTAGAGATTGAAGACATTGAAATCTCATTAAAATTCAAATTTCACACATCAGAAGTATTCATCATGTGTATTTCTACTTGATATATCAAATACAATTAAAATGGGACTTCCAACAGAAGCACAGTTGTAGGAGTTATATCATGAATCCCAATGAGATGAAAAAGGGAATGTGGAGTCCCCTTGTTAAAAGATTTGACTTTCTGATTGTGCAATCATTTTCTCATAAAGGCTAATTTTAGCAGCACCAAGGATACATAGGCAAGAAGGTCTTGTAAGGTGTTCAGAATTCCCTAAGGGTAGACTGATACAATTGTTCAGGTTGGAAAAGACTCTAAAGATCATCAAGTCCCACCATCAACCAACCCATCATTGCCAAGTTCACCACTAGTCCCCAAATGCCACATCCATGCGTCTTTTTAATACTTTGGGGAATTTGACTCAACCCTGGGTAGCTTGTGCCTATGCTTGACAATCTGTTCAGCGAAGAAATTTTTCCTAATACCAAAGCTAAACCTTCCCTAGTAAAACTGAAGACTGTTTTCTCTTGTCCAATCTACTTGAGAAAAGAGATCATGTTGCTACAACCTCCTTTCAGGTAGTTGTAGAGAGTAATAAAGTCTCCCCTGAACCTCCTTTTCTCCAGGCTAAACAACCTCAGCTTTCTTAGCCACTCCTCCACTTATGCTCCAGACCCTTCACCAGCTGTGTTGCCCTTCTCTGGGCACACTTCAGCATCTCAATGTGTTTCCTGTAGTGAGGGGTCCAAAACTGAACACGGGACTTGAGGTGCAGCGGGACAATCACTGCCCTAGTCATGCTGGCCACACTATTTTTGATACAGGTCAAGATGACATTGGCCTTCTTGGCCACCTGGGCAGGCTCATGTTTAGCTGACTGTCAACCATATAGTTTTCTGTCACACAGCTTTCCAGCCATTCTTTTCCAAGCCTATAGCACTGCATGGGGTTGTTGTGACACATGTGTAGGACTTGGCACTTTTCCTTGTTTAATTTTATGCCATTGGCCTCAGCCCTTAGATGCAGCCTATTCAGATGCCTCTGCAGAATCTTCCTGCCCTCCAGCAGATCAACACTCCCACTCAACTTTGTGTTTTCTGCAAACCTACCAAGGGTGCACTTGGTAACCTTGCCTAGATAATTGCCAAAGATATTAAACAGAACTGACCCTTGGTATGATATACATAACCTTACATGGTAAAACAAGCAATGCCTTCGTTATGGCAAATAGATCAGCCAGGAGATTTTTACATGCTGCTTACTCAGACTATTTTCTGTAGGTTTTTCTGTGGCTATTTGACCTATAGCAGGATCCTACCATTTAATCAAATTAAATTAAGGAGAAGAAGTAGGATAAAAACATTGCCTCTAATTTAGTCTTGCACCAAGCTAGATACGTTGTGGAATTCATTTAAATTCTTTCCCATAATCTCTTTCTGTTGTAAAGGTGTTCTTAGAAGCATACATCAGGAATAACCAGGAAGAATTATGCATTAGGATTAATATGAGATTTGAAATGAACACATGTACATGAAGTTTAACTTGTGTATCCAGGGTATTCATAAATTTCCCCATTAGGTAAATGAGATGACTAGGCAAGAACGTTTCTCTCTCCTAGACTTGAGTTTGATTTACAGGTAAAAGAAAAAAAAAAAAGTTAAAAAGATCCCAACTAGTACTTTCAATACTTCATCTCACTGTACATTAATGACAAAAGGTTTCCCTCTTAAGTATTGAGATACCTTTTCCAGCCTGCAAGCTCATTCTCTCTACATCCTTTCACATAACCTTGGTAAGAGGCAAACAAGTGAAAAGTCAACAAAGGCAAAGTTGATGTCTCACACCCAGTGGTTGTTTTCTTTGTTCACTACATTCTAGAACAAGCTATTTGGACCCACCACAAAAAATTGTGTTTTGAATAGGTGGAGACCAGAATTATAGGACAGTTTTTACAATGTATTCCTCAGTGAAAGGCTAGATAAGTATAAATAAGAAAATGAAAGCCTAAACTTTTAGAGGAAACAAAAAATTCAAATTTGTAACTCTGAACTACATTCAAAATTGGGAAGCAGTCTTCGTGTTTAATTAGGGGATTAATCAAACAAAACTCTGAACACTTGCATGGCTGTTCAAATTCCAGATCCAAATGACGTGATCAATCCTAGCTGATTATTATATAGGGTGACTGGTCAGCTCAGCTTACTGTAGACTTTATGAGCGAAAAAAATTGGCCAGGAACATAGTCATTGCCAACCTCATCACATGCAAATACCAAGAGCATAAATATTTTTATGGCCTTTTATTTGCAGTATATAAAACCAAAAGAGCTTTATAACACAAATGAAAATTGATTGCACAATTACCCTTTTTCTGGGTAAGCTCCAAAAAACCTCAACAAAAGACACACCCAACAAAAAAGATAAAATAACAACAACAAACATGCTTTTTTCTCATGTTTTGTATGGCCTTTCTGCTTGACTCATAGCCAAGTAGGACAAACTCAAAAGATTTAATAAACCTTTTTTCCAAATCCATGTTAGCCATTGTCCATTATGAACCTCACAGCTGAGATTTCTCAGGATAACCTTATTTTTCATGTTACAGAATTTGCATAAAGTCTTCAGAAAACAACACTACTAATAAAAGCATGATTAACAGACTTCAGTTTAATCTTTTAAAAGTCATAAGCCTTAAAGGCTTATATTAGTTGTGGTGGTTTCTTTCACCTTGAAAGAGAGATTGTGTCCTTGTAAATTAATTTTCATTACCTATCAAATGAAAATAATCATAACTAAAAAATCCTATTTTAGTGATACTGCATCAGGGAGCAGCAAGGGAAAGCTCATCCTCATAGTGTTTCTCTGAAAGCACGTGTGGTAGGGGCAAGGCCAGGGTGCAGTCACATAGCACATGGAGCAGCAGAACACCACCAGACCAGGGATCTCCTGGTAGACCTGAGGTCATGATGGGAAGTGAATTCACAGGCAAAGTCTGAATCAGAAGGTACAGGTCTAGGCACATGCATAGCTATATCATAGCTGATATAAAGGACTAGGAACAAGACAGCTCCTGAGCAGAGGTAGGGAGCATATGCCTTCTACAGCTCTTTCTCACAAGCTGCATCATTTATTTTTCTGCAACTTTGTTGTTCTAAACCCATCTTGGTCAAAATCTCCACCTCCTATAAGTGTATTCAATGAATGTAAAAGTTCATGTATGTTGAATATTTTCAGTATGATAAATCATCACATGCCCACTTATTTTCACTGGTTTCTCTAAGTATGTTTGTTTTGGGGGATATGCAGCTTACTTTGGAACTATGTGTATCATTGGGTTCTGTATGACACTGGAAAAGTTGCTGAAAGATCTAGAAAGATTACATTGCGCATCTATTACTTGTTGTGACCTAACAGATTGCATTTGAAATATAAACTAGATAATCTATTAATGTATTGACATTTGCATGACCAGTTTTTATGGAAAGAAAGTCACACCATACTGCAATAGTTTTACCTCCTACTAGAGGAATTATATGCTTATTTTTATTAGAATCTTGCATGTTTACTTGTTCTCTGGGACTTTTTGTAACATTTTGAAACAACAGCAAAATTATCAAACAAACAAAGCCAAGTCTTATGGTTTAAAAACATCAAGTAATAATCTTATATCAAAGATTAATGTCATCAACATAGTGATTTGAATTCCTGGAAAACACATGAAACAGATATGTACCTGGGCTAGTCTTAAGCTGTAGTCTTAACATTTATCTTTACTGCTGTAATCAACAGCAACAATACATTAATTAAAGATTTTACATAGTTATTCTTAGGCACACAGCTGTGGCCAAAAGATGAACTAGAATTTAGAATGGACAACAAATGAGATAGAAAATAATATAGATATTATTTTAACATGAATCAGTATGACATTTTGATAAGTATGTAAAATATTATATGACAAATATATAACATGAATTTTTTCCCATAAATAGTGAAGAAACTGTTGGGAAGATTAAATGAAGGTTTTTAAAGAAAGGGACAAGTCACTCCTATTGTGGATCCCTGTCACAAATGTTTGCCTCCAGTATACCTGGGTATTAGAAATGGAATTCAATATCTGAGAGGTCACAGAAGGCACTAACCAAAGGAAAGTCTAAGAAAAAGAACATTAAATAATGAAAGAAAGCCAACTAAACTTCCTTAGTATTCAATCCAATATCTTATTTTTGTATGGAAGGCTAGCATTTGTAATTTTAGTCAATTTTTACTTATGAAAGTGCTGTTTGGGCTTTTTATACCTTCCCTTGAGGTGTTCAGTTCTTGTCTTCTCATTTGTTGGAACAAAGTTAGATGGAGCTTAGATCAGATCCAGTGCAAACACTTCCATATTCAGGCTTTGTTTTCTGTTTCCACTCTTTGAGATGCATTTTCTAATTCCTTAGGCAAGCAAAAATCTTATTTGCCATCAGGGAGAGAGTTAACAGAAGTAGTACTTCATCTTCTTGGATGACAGCAGAGAAGACTGGAGAAAAATTCTTTGTGTGGGCTTGGAATCGGATACAGACAGCATTACCTCTATGCTGAGCATCCAGTTGAAGAGTGACATTAATCATGTGCAGTCTTACCTAAACTCAGCAAAATCTCTAGAAAGTCTTTCATGGATGTCTGTAGCTAAAACAAGATTTAATCCAGTGAGAACAAGAAGATGTATAGAGACACTTGGGAAAAATATTTTTTCACTTCTTTGTCTTTTACAGTTGGTCACACACTTTAAAATTATATACCAGCATAAACCTTGTTATGTCTGTTGGGGAAAAGCAGAGGATAAAGAATATAATCAATCCTTTTAAAATACCATATTATGTTGCCCTAAGAATACCTTTTATGCTGAAATGTTGTCAATTCTAAGCACAAAATACCCTGGAATTTGCATCAGAATGATGCTATATTTTCTGGTTTATTGCACTGCAATGTGGATAAATTTGTGTCTCCAAGACTAAATCATGAGATTCTTTAAGATATATGCACCCTTATTTCTATCAGCAACCTAGGAAGTGATAATCCCATTGGACTTCAAGTGCACCGATGCCCCTCAGGTCTTATTCCATCATTTTTCTGTTATGCTACATTCAGATGCTGCTGAATTTGTTTTCCAAGAGGCAAGGTCTCAGGTACCAACTGACTGGTTGTTTTCATTAACAGAAATCATTGATTAGCAAATGATCTGCTATAATGCCCTGTAAATAATCAGAATGTGAAGGGGTTTGGTTTTGTTTTGGGCGTTTGGTTTTTTGGTTGTTTTTTTGACATGTACCTTTAATTAGTTTCTTACTGTAAAAATATATGATATGAATAATGCAAAGGGACTAATGTATGTATATTTATTGATAACATATTTTCTATGCCTCTACGATTCTCAATGATAACGCATTTTCTATATTTTTAAGTCTCATTTTTTATTCTATACAATTCCGTGAGTAGCAACTGCATTCCTAAGAAACTGTATGTGCATATATACACATAAAAAATATCTTTTAGGCCCATCCATGGGAACATCCTTTACTGGATTGCAGCATAAGAAATTAGCAAACCTTTGCTTTCAGAGTATTTCTTAGTAGTAACATAAATAATGAAATAATACATTTTAGTTACACAGCATACTATTTTTATACAGAGACTTTGATAAAATCAGCTACTATTTATTTTAGTTCTGTTTTACGGTTTTAGATTTTACAACCTTTTACACTTGGATCGCTCATCATGTGCAAGCACTTTCTGTATTTGACTCTCCCAATCTGTGATCTAATGTCTGGTTTTATTTCACTGAAAGAAATCACGTAAGTATTCATTTGCTTTCCTTGAATGTAAGTGTGTATGTTCAAACAACAGTATGAAAGAATATCAAGGTAAATTACATCAAAATAATTTAAAGTTTATTTATGTGAAACCAACACTTAGATATGTAAATACTGCCATGAAATATTTTAATTTTCATAGACAAGAAATACTTTATCATCACAGTATTTTATCTGTATCACAAGGAACACAAGTTAGATACCATTATGAAAATATAAAAATACTACACGTATAGTTTGAAAACCTGTTTTCCAGAACCTTAGAAAGTAGCATGCAGTGGGATTCAGTTTAAGATCCTGACACATGAACTCTCATCTAATAACTGGTGTCTAGGGGTAAGTTAGTTAATTGACCATCTAATCAAAATTATTATTAGCTCATTTAAACTGATGCTAGTATTGGTAGGCCAAATTATACATTTATTACAGCTAATATGCATTAATAATACACTTATTTATCTTGATTTATTTTATTCTCATTCCTTCAGTGTGTTGATAAAACTAGTATCACAAGTTCCTAAAATATTTTTAAAGGTCCTGATTTTCAATAAGTGATAGGAATTTTCATCAGCACTCATCTGTTCAAGTACCAGAAATCTCAGGCTGGTTCTTAGTTTTTTTCACACAGTCAAGAAAACACAAGTGAACTTTTTTTAAGAGATTAAGTTTTCCACATTTTTTAAATAATAGATGACACTACATTTATCCAAAAATGCTACGAGGAACAAAGGACTAGACAGGATCTCCTTGGTCAGCCCTTACATGAGGTTTTATTTTAATACATGAAGTATTATTTTAATCCCCTGCATCACTTTCCCATGACCCACTTAAAAATCTGCTATTCCAATATTTCATGCTCTGATAGCTGTTAGTTTTCTTCTAAGAATAGTTGGTTTGCCACAGATAAAGAAGGAACTATTAGTAAAAAGCACTGGGTACTGTGAATGACAAGAAACAAACCTTCATTTGGCTGAATTATCTGAAGCATTTTCACCTACGTGAACCCATGACAAAAGAAATGAATGAAATTTTTGTGTTTAAAGACTGGAAAATATTTTAAGCTAAAAATTCTGTGTTTTCTGGATAGAAGGCTGTGAAAGTTCTTTTACTATGCCTAACAAAACATACATAAAAAACCCCAAGCTCTGTAGAATCTAAATGTAATGAAAATGTAGGGTAGGAACAACTCAGATCATGGATAAAAAAATCAAATCCCTTAAAATAACCTGCTTGGAGTTAATGACAAAGAACTATGGAGACATTTTTCTTTAATACATTATGCAAATTCAAGTTCCATTGTGCTAAGCTTTGACAAATGGAAAATTCATGTGATATTAATCTTTCGAGAAAGAATTATCTTTTGCTCTGACATCAGTGAAAATGAGAAATTCACTAAGGTAAATGAGAGTATATGCCTCCGCTACTGGTTTTACCAGGAAAGACAAACAGAGCACTTCTGTTTTTTTATGTGAGCTGCTTTGGCAGATGGCAGCCCAGTGAGACAGGAGGAATTACACTAGGGTAGGTGTTGCTTCAGGTTCTCAGGCCTGCCATACTCAGATTTGGCTGCTGAACCATAACAGGATGCAGAGACACTCTAGAAGGAAGTTTGTGGCCAAGAATATTCCACCATTTACCAATTTAAAAATTTTAATATGAAAAACTGTTGTACTCTCATTTTTATGACACAGACAATTAGAAATTGTGTTTGCTGTTACAGACCTGAGAAATCACAGAAATAAAAATAATAAAATAAAATATGTTTTAGCTTTTCTTTAGAACAGCTGTACCAGAGTTGGTGTTGTAACAAGGGAGCACCTACTGTAGTACACTCTTAAGATATATTATATATTTCCTTTGCTGTAGTGTTATTATGATGTACTCATTCTATACATATTAGGGCTAGAAAAGGTATATTATGTTGTTATCACACATGCTGCCTAAGTAGGTGCAAAAGGAAAATATGCCTTTTATTTTCCACAACGTCAGTATAATATTGTCATAATTTTCTATTCATTTTCCGGTAAATCCTGGTTATATCTTTCTTCTTTTTGACTGACACTGTGCCATAAGCAGACATTTTGATTGTGTTAACTAAATGGCATTCACTTCTTTCTCATCAAAGGTTACAATGCATTTATTTTAGCATTTATTCTATTTATACATATTGTTGGAATTTTTCTGATGAATCACATAAAATCAGACAATGACAATGCATTCAGCCAAATTTTAAGCACAGACACTATCATTGGGGTCCAAGGAATTTAAGACTCAATAAAAATTGTATTATCTATATATTTAAGTTCCCTGCCAAAAGATTACTTCTCAAATGCTTTTACTTTAAAATTCACATTCCTGTATATATTATTTGAAAAATGCAAGGGGTCATCATAGTAGAATTCTAATTCAATATTCAGTCTAAGCTTCAATGTAGTTTATTTTTTTAATGTTTCTTAGTTTGGGGGATTTTTTTCCGGCCTGAATCTTTCACGTGTTTGTGCATCTATGTATGTAAGAGTTCTCTTTTGATGACAGCTACATTTATTAAATTCTATTAAGTCCAGTTGACCCTCCTCCTATAGTCTTGAGTAGGAATATCACAACTGTGCATTTAAAAGCAGATTTATTCCTGTACATCTGTGTCTTCTTTTTACTCTCTTTATATAGTATGTAAGTTATGTCCCTTTCTTTTTCCACAGGGTTGGTGAGGGTTTTTTTCCCTGAAAACCACTTCTTGGGTGTGTTGCACTAAACCTCTTGCAGTTGACAGACTATTACTGTGCATAAGAAGAGTGAAGAAATAATTGACCATCCAATCAAAATTATTATTAGCTCAGTTAAACTGATGCTAGTGTTTGTAGGCCAAATTATACATTTGTTACAGCTAATTTGCATTAATAATACACTTTTTTATCCTGATTTATTTTATTCTCACTCCTTCAGTTGTTGATAAAACTAGTATCACAAGTTCAAAAAGAGTATGATGGTACTAGTAGCCTTGGGTGCTGCCTATCTTTTGGGTCTACATGCAAATATTTTTACATGCTTGGCAAAACTATCAGGTTCCTTATTTGTCCTTCACATATCTGGAATTAAACTATGTAACTGTTATTTACTATGTGTTGAGTATTTCTCTGTTTTTTTGATCCCCTAAAACTGGTTTTACTGTCTGCTAAGTGACAGGTGGTTGACCATTTGTGATTATTGTCTATAGCTGAGGGCCTGGGTCTGAATTTTGAAGGCCCCTGTAGTTACCCATGTCTCCACTCATGTATGCTACAAACCTTTTTCAGTGTCATAGATAGCTCCTTCTGCTGCATACTATAGCTACAGCTCATTTTAGTTAGGTTCTGGTTTTGTCTGGGATAATTTTCTTCACAGTAGCTGGTATGGGGATGTGTTTTGGATATTTACTGGCAACAGTGCTGGTCACACAGGGATGCTTTAGTTATTGCTGAGCAGAGCTTACAGAGTCCAGGCCTTTTCTGCCTCTCACACCATCCCACCAGTGAGGAGGCTGGGAGTGCCCAAGGAGTTAGGAGGGGACAGGAGCTTGGAGTCAAGACAGCTGACCCCAACTGACCACAGGAATATCCAGACCATATGACATCATGCTCAGTATATAAAGTGAAAAAAGAAGAAGGAAGGGGGAAGGTCATTTGGAATGATGGTGTTTGTCTTCCTAAGTCACCATTACACGTGATAGAGCCTTGCTTTCCTGGCAATGGCTGAACACTTGCCTGCCCATGGGAAGTGATGAACAGATCCCTTGTTTTGCTTTGCTTGTGCACTGCTTTTCCTCTACCTGTTAAACTGCCTGTATCTCAACCACAAATTTTCTCACTTTTACCTTTCCAATTCTCTCTGCTCTCCCTCCAAGGGGACTGCCTGACCAATGAGCTGCTGCATGGGGCTCAGCTGCTGGCTGGGGTTAGACTGCACCAATCCATTATTATCATAAATATATCAACACTATGGTAACAACAGGCATCACCCCACACCACTGGGCAAGGCTGATCTACAACTAAACTAAATATCTAATGCCCATCTGGTCATTCTCCAAGTGAACTAAGGAAGTGTAGAAAAAGCCTGATAGGCTTTTGCTGTACTTACAAAGACTGCAGTCTGTTCCTAGCATTTGCAAGGCCATATTTATGGGACTATGAGGCTACAGATGGTTCTAGAGCTTTGTGTAGTTGTTCCTTTTTCTTTGGAGCTCGGATGTCTTATGGGAATATGCTATGATATTCAGTTCAAATAGTAAACTTCTGATTATATCGGTTTTTGATTTCAGAATATTATAAAATAATTTTCTCATATTTTTCTTCCAGCTTTTACCACCTCCATGCATAATTGACCACAGTACCTGAGCAGCTAATGCAGTTCCCTATATAACTCACATTTAATTTTTGTTTCTACTTGGATTTAATAGTAAACCCATTACCTGTTGTAAGGCTCTTAAATATTATGCTGATCACTGCCAATTATAGTCCTAGGGACATATTTGGATAGCAGATAGAGAAATGCCTTGGTTTATTTTGTGTACTATGGCCAAAAGCAAATTCAAGCTGACTTCTTAGGCTGTAAAAGCAATGGAAAGGTCTTATGTCTTCCTTGGACATGACTAGAGTGTTGAAAGGCTTAAGGACCTCTCAGACAGAAGAGAAAATTGAAATAGGTCCAAGGGATGAATGGAATCAGAATAAACATAGTGCAATACGTAAGAAGGAAATGCACTGAGAAAAAAAAATAGTATTGTTGTAGTTTAAAAAAAATAAATTGAAATAAGTTCCTGAAGAAATCTAAAGTAAAAATAACACAGTATATTTCAGTTATACAAAATATTTAAAAAAAAAAAAAAAAGCCAGAACGTTTTATCAGAGGTCTATCTTTCTGTACGGTGTTTGCATGGACAGGCTGTGGTAGCAGCCAGGCTACAGGAATGCCTTCTGTGATAACCTGCTAGAAGCCTCCCCTAGGTCCAACAGAGCCAATGCCAGCTGGCTCCAAGGCAGATTCATCATATGCCAAGAATGAGCCCATCGGTGAGGGTAGTAGCACCTCCGGGAAAGCAGATTTAAGAATGGCAAAAGTTGCTTCACAACAGCAACTGCAGCCAGAGAGAGAAGAGTGAGAAAATGTGACAGAAAGAGCTCTGCAGAAACCCAAGTCAGTCAAGAAGGGCAGGGAGGAGGTGATCTAGGCACCAGACCAGAAGTTCCCCTGCAGGCCTTGGTGCAGACTGTGGTGAGGCAGCTGCGTCCCTGTACATGGAGGTCCATAGTGGAGGAGAGATCCACCTGCAGCCCCTGCAGGACTGCCCATGGGAGCCCATGGATGTCTGAAGGATGTGATAACACCACGGGGAACCCATGCTAGAGTAGGCTCCTGGCAGAACCCACGGAGAGAGGAGTCCATGCTACAGCAGTTTGTGAGGAACTGGAGCCCATGGGAAGAATTCACACTGAGAAGATTGTGGAGGACTGTTTCCCATAGCGGGGACCCCACATTGGAGCTTCACATGTGTGAACATCTCAGTTTAAAAGAGAAAGAAATGCAGAAGGTTTACTTTGTACAAGACTCCTTTGTGTTCCAACATACACACTCAAGTTGTTTGTTCTACTCAAACAATAATGTTTCATTTTTAGGGCATACAAAAACCTCCTATGTCCACTTTGAAAGTAGACTTTCTGTTCTGTTCTGCCAAACAAAGAAGGCTGCATTTAAATTAAGACTTTATATCTAATTGGTAAATTTTGATTGCAGGACATCTTTTACTAGTGTTTTAGCATTTTTAAGGTTGCTTTTATATCTAAGTCTGGTGCTATGGGTTGTTTTTCTAATTTTGGTTATGCTGTTACTCAAAACAGGGGGAAAAAAAGGAAAAATCAGACAATTTTGTTTTGGAGGGAGGGTTTGTGAAAGCATCCCTATTGCAAGTTTGAGATAGAAAAATGTGAAAGATTCTAATAGAGACAGTATATAACACATAAAAACATCTGTCCTAAGAAGTGCCTCAGTTTAAATCTGGTTTCTTAGCAAAATGAGAGCTTTTTGATTTCTGTTTTTTTTTTCTCTGTTGTTCTGGATATGAAAAAAGTAACACAGTCTTGAAACTAATAGAAAATTATTTTTACACTCATACTTGAAAGACATGCTGATATTGTGAATATAATATTATTAAGATTCATTACGAAATTACCATGACAATTAAAGTTAGCTCTGAAACACCAGTCCAGGAGGAACTCCTTCATTTTAAAATAATATCATTAGTCCTTTTCATGCAGAAAAATGTAATTAATGTAAATTTAATTTGCATATTCTGTGTATATGTTTCTTTTTTTAATCTTGTAATCAACATAAGTAACTTTTCAAAAAGGTGACCTTAATAAGTGATTAAAATTTTTCTTAAACTCAACCTAACAATTGTTATTTTATTATTACTCGCGTTGCTGTAAGGAAACAAAACCCCAGTTCTAAAAAAATGCTCAAAAAGCAGAAAACCTAAAGATAATGGTAAAAATGCATTGTTTCATTTAGAAGAGTTGAGATAATAACAAAAACCTTAAAATCTAGATATGCAAATAAAGCCACAGAGTTCGTACCAACTGTGACTCTCAATGATTCTTCTTGACCAACAATTCCTATCACGCTTAGATATTTTTTCTAATCAGCCAGAATATTCTTAATCTGGGATTAATTATTTGTAATAGACATACGGGTCAATTTATCGTCCTTCTATATTAATTATTCCCAACCTTATTTCTCAAATTTAGTAATTATTCAAAGACTATTTTCTGCATAGAGTGGTGAATAGCATGTTCACAGAATATTGTGAGTGTATTCTAAAGATGAAATTACTATTCTGTTCTGATTTTCATGGGTACAAATTCACAGAAAAAAATCTTTTTGCATCAGTGAGTAGCAAATCAAAGCAACTGAAGCAATTGGGACACACTAGGAATTCTCTGAAAAACAAAGAATTTCGAGGGCCTGAGAAGCCCAGAATTAAAAGTATAAATATTTAATTTGTTGAATTAATTATTCACTTTATTTGAATATTCTGTCATTGCTATAGAAAATTATTCTCATTGGCACATAATCTTTCCAACAAGTAATTTATTAGAATATTCACAAAAAGACCAACATAGAGCAGTCAGTACAAGTGAAAGAATTCACTTAAAAGTGAATGTTCACAGGAAATTATTTGCCCAGCTGGCAGAAATAACTGCGATAGCTACAATAATTACAGATATCTGAACTACATAATTTTAGCCAAGACCCAAAAGCTTTTCTGTGCAAAAAGGAATTATGAGGCTTGAGTTATTTCAAATGAACTTCTGATATTTCTTCAGTACTAGTTCCATATGACACGTGTCATAACTGCTAAACTAAAAGTCACTGTCTGGATCTGATTCTGCTCTGAAATACATAAACATTGAATTAATCAATGCAGTATGACACAGTAGCAAGTAGGCCCTGATGTTGACCTCACTACCAAGTACTGCATTTCTATGAGAAATTATCTCTTCTTAATAAGCCTGAAGCTTTGAAACCAAATGCTGTGGCCACAAATTTATACTGCAGTCATAATTTTTTTAAATTTGTGATGTGATACATAATGGCAACAATTCACTAATGAAAAACTAAGTTTAACAGCAAGCTTCAGCATAAGTCAGATGTTATTTTACTTTACAAAGAGTGACAAAAATTTTATTTTGTAGGGTTTTTTTTCCTCAAAAGATCTAATATTTTTCTTTTGGTTTTGGGGTGGTGGTTTTTTTTGGTTTTTGGTTTTTGTTTTTTTTTTTTTATGCTGTGGGTTTGGAATTTAACATTCTAAGGCTATTTTAACCTCCTGTAAAATTCCTCCCCAGTTGCATGACTATTCCAAGGTTGCTTTAACTCATTCAAGTAGAATTATATAATAAGACATTATTTAATATTAACATATACTTTGTAACAGTCTTAGACAATTTCTTAATGCAATTAATTGGAATGTTAACAAAAAATGAGAATTAGGTTAAATTTCTTGAGTGTGCTGACTCAAATTACTTTAATGGAAAATTAATATGCAACTGCTTCCATATTTTAGAATAAGAATTTAGAATCAAGTTTTTCCATTAAGCACATTAAATTGAGAAGTGTAAGGTTTTCTTTTCTCACGTTCCTGTCTTTCAAAATGTCATTCTGTAATTTTGTCAACAATTACTTTACCATTTTACAGAACCTGTCAGTCTACATGAAAAATAGTTCTTATCAGCCAGTATTACCCGTAGTTCATGCTTTAAAAGCAGCAACTAAAAGTTATATGGAGTAACATTCTCCCACAGGTCCTGC
Organism: Poliocrania exsul; assembly: GCA_035041345.1. Lineage (NCBI taxonomy): Eukaryota > Metazoa > Chordata > Aves > Passeriformes > Thamnophilidae > Poliocrania > Poliocrania exsul. Next base: position 26,778,772 of record JAWWLZ010000042.1, on the reverse strand, counting down.
TGTTTCAGTGTAACAGATGTCACTAAATTACCTCCAACTCAGATAGGTAAGAAATTCCCACTGGAATTCCCAGTACCTTGACACTTCTGATACCACTAGACCGTTTCCCATGTTCTCTGAGTTTTTAAGTCAGGATTTGATATCTTTTATAAGGTAGTCTTTAAACTAGTGAGACTTCAAAGGCAAAAATTATGGCATTAGGGCATACAGCCTGTGCTACTGAAAAAAGCATAGTCCAGAAAAGAGAATGAGTTATCTTTAATCATAAACCAGATAAGTAAAATACTTAATTCTGAACTTGAAATATGTTCATCTGAAATTCTTTGAAGAGGTCAAGGTATTCCATTTCCAGTCCACCAACAGTGTTTCATGCTTGTAACAAAACCCATTGTTTGCTAAAAGTACTTGACACAGCTACCAAGGGCTCTGTATGCACATTTCCTATTCCTTGTGTTTCAAACATAGTCCATGGGTGCAACATCTCATAGCTAATTTCACAATAAAGCCTGTAATAAGAACTAGTTCTGTAATATGCTGATCTCTCTGGGGGAAAAAAAAAAAAAAAAAAAAAGAAAATCCATGGTTATGGTTGACACTAGTTATGCTATGTATTTCCAGTCAAATTCTAACAGTAAGAAATAGGTCAGCTAGTACAAAGAAGAGGGTGATCTAACTCTCCTCTCACTTTTGCTTTTGTGCAGAATTCTGTGTCACTGACATGGATACCAAAAATGGAAAGAAGTCAGTTTGAAAAGATCAAGTAGTTCAGATCAGTAAGAGATTATCATGTCATCTAGATGTCATTAGATAATTGAAAGCTATTTCCAGTATTTATGTGATGACATTGCTCGATGTCATACATAAAGTCTTCTAGAGGCATTTGAGAAATACAGTTTCTGGTAAATGTATAGTCAGAAAAAGAGAGATGAACTCTCTTAATGCAGGTGAGTGCTAGAGAGTTCTAAGCTACTATATACACACTATGTTAGTGCTCTGGCTGCTGTAAAGCTACATATTATGGAAATGAAGTTTCCCTTGAAATTGGAAGTGCGGTGACATGCTGTTAACAAAAATAAATTAGGTGTAAGAAGATCTGTGTGATGTTTCTCATGAGGTGGAAGAAAATAACCCAGACAATTTCTAACTATGAATACTGTGACATTAGCAGTTTGTTGGTGTGATTCCACACTGTGGGGTAGGGCTTTAAAGTTCTAATTCTATATTATTCTATGATTATAATCTAATTTTTGTTCTCTGTAGTCCTTTAATTAAATGGCCTGCTGACCAGCTCATGTCTTAAATACAGAACCTGTGACAGAGATTCACTAGCAGCTAAGGAAGAAGAGTTGTAATATAAACTGTTACTAACATAGAACTCTACTGTACTTACTCTAGAATTCACAAAAGAATTCAACCATTTTAACTAGTAGTAGTATCAATCCTCTGTCCCTGTGAAATGTGTTTGAGCATTTACTAGCCATCCTCACTGTTTATTATAAGGCAATTTTTTCAAAGATTTACAGTTGAAAACTACAATTGGGGTGTGTGTGGGGGGGTGTGTGTGTATATATTTATTGTATACAATGGTATATGTTTTAATGATATTCACAATTAAAGGAGAAATTTCTAAACTTATTTATTAAACTTGAATAAACGCTACCTTTACGAAGAACACACAGTGTCAGATTTTATGTGGAAAATGGTAAAAAAATTTATGTTCAACTTATTCTGCAGGGTTAATGATTAATATCTGCAAACAATATACATTTTCATTATTTTTAAGCACACTGGCACACTGAGCATTTCAGAAAATGATTCTTCATTCTTTTAAAAGAAGTTCTTATCACTCTCACGTAACACTGTACAAGCTGCATTAAGGAGTGTCACTGAAAAATTATTCCTTCTGCAATGTTCAGGTATCTCAGGTACAGATACAGCTATTTGTTCATTAATGAAACAATTAAATAATCCCATTTTGACATTGTTATGAGTAACTCTGCTTTGGGAGAGAAAAGCAAACAAAGCAATATTCTCCAAAATTATTGCACATTAAAAACAATACAGAACTTTAAAATCACTGGGTTCACAGAACAACAGCAATGATTCAATATTCCACACTTTCAGCGAAGTATTACATGTTTTTACTAACTTATATAAGTTCTTAGTCTTAAACTCCTGACAGTTGAAGCCAAAGTGTCAGAATAATGACAAATCCAGTTCTTGCACAGTTGATATCCTAGTTTTGTAGGGTCTTGTGAAGACACTAAGTTGTTGTGTATTTACTAGTCCAACTTCTCTAGGCTGTAGGCTATGGCTTTTAAAATTGAAGTGTTGTCCTATTAGTTTTGCATATATTCATTTGATTTTTGTAAGATTAATTTCACAATTGGAATACCATAATCACACATTACTCACTCCCAGGTATCCTCTTGCCTCTCTATGTCCCATTCACATTTGCAATGGTACATTTTGGTCCTTTTAAAGGACCTTACCCCTGCTGTGTGAAAAGCCAGGCTAAAGTAAGAAAGAAACCATCATCATGCTGTGCAAATGCCATTTTATCTGCTAATCACTATCACTTTATAGGCTGTGACAGAATGGATTTATCTTCAATAGCCCCAGATAATGATTTACATTGCACTAAAGCTATCAAATGTAGGCTGTCAGGTTCCTGTCACATTTTCGGATGAGTTGTCTGGTTCCCAGGCAAGCCAGGCATTTTCCCTTAGGCACATATTTACACCAGAAATTACAAAAGGAACATTAATAGCGCTACATTACCTAAGACCCCGAATGATTCCACTTATATAGGATATACTTATATATAGGATACATTGATTTATTGCCTAAACAAAAACCCCCACAATAACAAAACTATATCCCTTAGAGATGGAATTAAGAGGGTTTTGTCCATAACTTCACTGGCCAGTTTTCCTGCTGCAGGGCACAGGGGTTCTGCAGCTTAAAAAAAGAGCCTAGTTCCTATTTTGCCTGTCTTCTTCCTCTGTTTTATGCAATCCTATTAGGCTACTAGTTACAGAAAATTGCCTGTGTTTAAATGTCCTGTCATTCAGTAGTCTGAGTAAACCTATAGTTATTTACTTTGCAACTTCTTACCCAAGAAATTTTTCATCTGACATGCCTTTCACTCATTTTTCATAGTATCAGTTGTCTTTGCCTTACACTGTCTTACAGCAATTGGCATTCCGTATCACATCCATGCTGATCAGGCATCTGAGCTTGATCTGAGCAATACATCTCTTTGTACTGCAACTGCAGAGCAACAAAAGAGAGAAGGTATGGTACCACCTAGTCATTTAAGCAAAATACATATGTAAATTACTCTATTTCAAATCTCAAACTCGAATTTCAGATGTTAGCAGTTAGGAGTTTGAAACTGAGGGTTCTTGAGCAAAAATTCAGGGATTCTGTTATCACTGGTTATAGGGAGATTAGCAGTATTTATTCCGTCCCTTCCTTAGAACAATTTGTGTTGAGGTAGATACAGGAAAATTATTTTCTTCTCATACATATGTATGCAGTGATTTCTCACTCTTGGTTCATTTTATGGAAATTTTAGTGTATTCAATAAAAAAAAAATACTTCCAAGAAACTCAGAAATTATGTCGGAGGGCATTGAATAAAAAGCTAGAGGGAGCTGAGTGCACAAAATGTATATTAAGATAATATTTAGCACTTGTTATTCATTTTCTACTGTATCTGCTATGCTACAACCACATCACTGTCCCTGGCTGTGGCCGTGTTCCTGCATTCTTAATGGTATATCAACATTTGCTTGTATTTTCAGGCAGATATTTTGGATGACTAATTTTGCTGTCAAAAATCAGACAGCTGTCTTCCAGATACTATTCTGACGAGATTAACCATTTTTTATCCACAAGTATGAGGTATTTCAATTCTAGGCTGTTTCTCAGTCTTGATAATCATGTTGTCAATCCTTTAAGAAATGTATTACAGCACAGTATGCAATTGTTATATTATACATGAAAGCCTGAAACAGGCAGGCTCCCATCAGTGGTCTGCAGATTGATTATGCACATGACTGTCAAAGAGTAAAATAAAATGCATGTCAATAGGAAAAAGAATGGAAAGAAAAAGTTAGAAAACAATAATTTATAACATTACTATTATTTTTTCTTGTATGTTTTCTCAGAATGTCAACATATTCAGCTACTATAATTCATAGAGATTTGTTAATTCACATCTGAGCAGGTAATTCCACAAGGTAATTATGAAATTAATAAGTTAACATGTATTGATTAAGTAAACAATGAAAATAGAATATTGGGAAAAAAATCTACTTATAGTGAGTAAGATCTCCTTCTTTCATTCATGAGAGGAGAAAGAGACAAAAAAGAAGGAAAAAGTTTTCAGGACAGAAACATTGGTCTGAACATGCTAAATTCAAGAATCTGTCTTTTGCAGCAAAAATGTAGGCAAAGAAAAGTTTGAATTCAATCACTTGTACAAATACACATTCAGATGTGCACATAGCAGAAGCAATGTCATCTTCCTCAACTTTTTTTATCAGTGGTATTTTAGCACAATCAGGACATTTTTCTAGCCAGCTTTCTGGAAGATCATTTTATATAAGTGCCTCGTTCTGGGGTTGTTTTTTTTTTCTTCAGAGCAGATGCATGTTGTCATTGCTACAGTCAAAAGGTTAGCCACTTCAATAGTAACCTCTTTACTTTCTGAAGTTGTGTTCAAGTGGGGTTTTTCGATTAGGTGGTTGAGTGGGTGAGTTGGTGGGTGGCTACAAGTAATTTTTTTTCCAAGAAGCATGAAAGATTTTTTTTTTATTAGGAATTCAAAGAAAATCACCATTTAAGGGATTATATTAACTCCTATCACAAATGCATATCTGTGTACATTAAGTTGTTTCTTCTGTTTTCTTCCATTATCACCCACATAAAGGGTGACATTCACTTATATAGAGGCAGATCTCTATCCTGCATAATGGTCTCCAACATGTGCCCTGCTTTTCAACAGGAGTGAACATCAAGGATGAAGCATCTGAAAAGTACACTGCTTCAGTGACCTGTGACTCCACTACATCTGCTAGAAACAGCTACATACATTTTGAATAAATATTTAGTACAATAATATGTGTATATGTACAATACAGATAAAGGCACACGATGTTTGCCATAGCATTCACCTAGAACTGTGCCCTTTGGTCGACCTGCAGAATCTTGAAAAGGTTTTAAAGCTGTGAGTAGTCATATAAAACTGGATTGAAGTAGCAAATGCATTAGAAAGGAATGTGAATTCATTAAAAAAGAATGTAGTTTGAAAAGACAATATCAAAAGAGGTCAGGAATGAAAACAACATGAAACTACCAGGAGACCAAACAAAGCAACAAAACTAGTTCCACATGCACATTAGAACTAAGAAGAATACAGCTTAGTCTTGATGAAAAAGTATACATAGTGTTTGATGGAAAAAATAAACACGGTGGATGGCACAAGGAAAGCTGAAGTAGTCAATGCTCTCTCATTTCATTCTTCTAAAAAGAATAATAATAATAATACAAAAATTATGACCAGACTCTAAGAAAAACTAATTTTAACATGGAGACAGACATAGGCAGAATGTGTAAAAAATAGCTTTAAAAGTGTAGATAGATCAGATGCATTCAAATCCACAGGCTCAGATAAAATTCTCCCCAAGGTACTTAAGGAACTAGCTAATACAATCTTGTAATCATTAGTCATTCTCTCAGACAAACTACTAAGCATGAGAAAAGTCCCAGGATACTGAATAAGGTCAAACATAGTATTTATTCTTAAAAGGGAGGTGAAAGAAGAACCAGAAAATTATAGGTATCAGTCTGATTTCAGTACATGGAAAGAGCCTGATTTTTTTTTTTTAACCAGACATTTTGTAAGCTCCTAGAAGATAATAAGATCTGAAAAAAAAGCCAGCATACTTATATCAATAACAATATAATTTCCTTCCTTATCAGAATGGATGCTCAGTTGGGCAATCCGAAATAGTACATGATTTATTGTATTTTTTACATATAGCTTATATAGGATATTCTCATATGGAAATGAGGAAAATAGAGTTCAAATTAAAAGAAACAGTTTCTGAAAAAAAATCAGTTTGGTTTTTTTTTCCTGAATTCTATAGTAAAAGCAGATTTATCTAAACAGAGTCTTATCTTTATACTTACACCAAATTAAATTAAATTACACCAAATTAAATATGGGAACAAAAGATAAGGGGAAGAAAATCCTGAGTCATCACAAAATAGGAGTTATCAAAAATACCTTTGGGGTGAGGATCAGACTTCAGGATGATTCAGGATGATTTTTGCAAAGTAGAGCTATAGCAAAAATCATCAAGAGGCAATTCTGTCAAGAAAACTGCAAAGTACCATTCCCAGGAAGAAAGAAATCAAAGTCATCAATGCTGCTTAGAGACAAACTGATTATAGGCTGTCCTTAGGACACAAAGGTTCTCTAGGATAAAGCTAATTTGACTCAAGGCTATCATACAATTTTAGAATGATTCTCTGAAAAGTATTCTGCATGAAACTCAAGAAATTATTCCCCTCAGTACTGGGGAAGCTTCATCTGAAGTAATATATCCAATTTTGGGAATGACACTGTTGCAGACAGACCAGAGACAAAGTAGAAAAAGATATTTAGAAGACATGATCTAAGATCTGTTTTGTACAGATTTTTCAATTCTAAAACAGGTGACTGTGTAGAGACTTTGAAAATCGCCTTTTGGGTTTTTCTATATTAAAAACAAGATTATGATCAAGTATTTTCCATGTTTACTAAAGCAAGGACAAATGTGTAATCTCTTTAATTAACAGTAAAAAATTCTAACACTGTGACAAGCAGGGAAATTTTTGAGATTTACTTCCTTGGAGATTTTTAGTAGATATTTAAGGGATGTAAGAGCATAAGAATAGCTGAAGCAGGTTAGTCCACAGCTACAACTGTCCAAGACTTCCCTGGAGACAACCAGATGGTTTCCCTAGGGTGAATGGGGCAATGTTTCATACTGTCCTGGAGGGGAGGACAGTAAGTATATGATAGTGAAATACTTCCCCCAGAATACACAAGGAGATTCAAGATATTTTGACTCAGGGAACAATAAACCATGAACATTTTGTTTAATAGTCTTAGATGGATTTTTCTTCTCTGAATTTTTCTTGTGAACTCATTTAATGTTTTTAGCTTGCATGACCTCCAGTGCAAACACTTTCACAGTCTTATACGAACTGTCTCCTAATGATCATTTTAAGCCATCTGCCTGGAACCTTCATTTAGTTCCCATGGGTTCTTCTCCTGAGAAAGGAAATGAACTGTTTTTCCATTTTTACTGTTCCAGTGCCACTCTCAGTCCCCTCTAATGTCTTCCCTCAGTCATATTTTTATCCTGAAAATGACAGTCCTGTTGAATGTTTGTTTGGGACACCCTATGCTACAATGAAATCTCATTGGAAGAGGGTTAGACAGATGAGCTGCTTGAAAACCATTTAAACATCATGAAACAGAGTGATGACCTGTATGATTTTCCTGTTGTTGAAATTCCATGTGTGTTCTCTTTCCTGCAATCCAAACAATCTCATAACTGGAATATAAATAACCTGTTTACCAAAATGTGGTTAGGAAAACTAAAATGTTACAGAGAACCAAATGGTGTAAATGGCATACGAATGCCTATATTTTAATCAAAAGTATAAAAAATAACTGAAAATTAGATAATTTTTGAGCAATTATTCAGTTTTCCATTATGCAGAAAATAACCTCAGTTTGAGATATGATTTTATAATAAGCTGGCAAAAAAATTTCAAAAAGTACTTTTTGACAGATACTAAAAATCTGTTCTATTTTTTCCATCAATATGTAAATTCTTTATCTTAAAAAACACTGAACTTCAAGTAAAGCTTCTATTTCATAAAGAAAAATGTTATTATCAAATTTCCAGAAATCCTTTAAATTGCCACATATAAGCTGAATTGAAGCAAAGGATCAGATTGACCCTCCTTGACTTATATATCTGAGTTTGCATATTCTCTAATTGCTTAACAAGATATATAACACCAGACCCTCTTTTTCTCCTTTTTTCCCTGTTCTTTTAATGCTAAACTGCAGGTTTTACACACAATACATGTAATTAATTCTAATATATGTCATTATAATAGCCTTTCTTTAATTATATGAATGGATTTTTAACAGACTTTTGGCAACAGTAGAAAAAAGTACTTTTATCCTTTTTATCTTAGAATTAAATAATTCTAAGAATTATTATTTATCAGAGAAAATTAAAACATTAAACTATGTGATTAAGCAAGAAAAGTCCTCTATTTGTAGTTTACCCAGTAAAGAACTGGTCTTAGCTGGAATAACATATATTTGACAGTAATACTTAGACCCACTTGTCTTACAAAAACTGAACACATAATGTGTTTTCCTCTTGAAGAAAAAAGCGTTAATCATGGGTCAGCCCCAGAGAGACTTTCCTATGCTCGGTGAAACTTGTCATTCCAGAAAATATAATGTCATCTTGTTAGAGGTCTTTGGTTGACAGACACAAAGAGAGGTACGGGAGCAAAGTCTGGAATCAAAACTGGGCTGCAGTGTTGTTCATATAAGCTTTAAAGCTTTGAGTATCTATGGGCAAAGTGGTACTTAAAGAGGATGCTAAAAATAATGTTTTGATTACCAAAGAGCACATTGGGAAGTTAAAGGTACCATTGTTCGTGCTTCCACACAGAACTAGACAAAATGAAAGAAATATTCCCCAGTAAACAGATTTTTAAATAGTAACTATCTTCTTAAAAGGCAGTAAAATGCCTCCCTCACATCCAATCCCATCAGATCTCGGAAGCTAAGCAGGGTCGGGCCTGGTCAGTACTTGGATGGGAGACCTGGGAATACCAGGGGCTTTTAAGTTCTAGTCCCAAGGACATCACTGTCACCATCCAAGCTCGCTCGGCTGTGGCAGATGAACCTTAGGAGTTAAAGGGATGAACCTTAGGAGTTCTGTGCACGCTGTGCCTCACCTAAAAAATCCACTGCGCAGGCTCGAAGGACACATCCACGTGGGGAGATCCCTTCCCAAATCTTCGTTTGCGAAGCTGAGCCATACATACGTACATCATCTTTAAAAAAATAAAGCCTTTATAACAATCTTTAAATAATCTTCAAGAAATTTATGTCTTTTATGTCCCTAGAAGTAAAATTGTGTAATTTCTCGCATTAACTCTTCAGCAGGTGTGGAGTCTTGCTGTAGTGATGCTGATGTGTAATTAATTTGTTACATTTATTGGATGTTTTATTGTGAATATATCAGAGATATTGCAAGGCTTACACACAGGTTAAACTTTGTTGCTGATACTCTGAGTTTGTTTTTAATAGGCCTATTCCTTTATACATTTCTTTTAGTAGCATCTTGATGGCTTTTTAATAAACGGACTATTAAAAAAATTTCTTTAAAACTATTCAGGGTTAAGTACCTCATACTTACTAGATTTTCAGTAACACACCTATTTGCTAGCAAGGTAATTTACATAGGTCTGCAATAAGATTTTTAAAACCCTGTTAGGAAAATGTGTGCAATAATTTTAATTACTTTTATTGCTTTAATTATCTAAATTAACCATATAAATGCTTGGGTTTTTATAGGAAAACTATATTTCTGCAAGCTGAGAATCCAATTTTAAACACTTTTTCTGTCTTACTATTTCTCTTTTAAGAAATTCATGTGATTTGCCATGTATATTTTCATTTAAGAAATTATATTCCTATTTGTTTTGTTTGAAGTCTCAGCTTTGAAACAATGTAAATGAGATCAGAATGTGACCCAGTGAAAATGGTTTGCCATCAAAAGATTCACACTTCAAGCTGTGTTATGTAGCTTTCCAAAAGTGACATCTGGCCTCTTGGCAGGTTCCTCAGGCAGCTGTGCTGGTGGCTTAGAAATTGCTAATGGGTCTGCCATATGCAGTACCTGCAGTTTGGCTGCTTCAGGCTTGCTCCAATTCATTGCCCTACTGAATAAAATTTGCTTTGAATTATTTTCTATTTAAATTTATTGGCACACAATTCCTTTTTCTCTCTCTCTCTTTTTTTTTTTTTTAATTTAATCAGAGATGTGGTCAGGAGCATTCCAACTTCTGCTGCATTGGCTTAGCTAGAGAAAACAACTCTGTGACCTAAGAATATCTGCTATTAAGCAGATCTCCAGGAGCTGACCAACAGGTCTGTATAACTCACCTAATGCCCTGAACTATCTGGATGAACGCACAGCCTGTATAGCTCTGGAGTAGCCTCAAATCAGCTAATTTTGTTCCCTAGGATAGAATTTGGTGTTCATAGTCATTATTCCATGAAACTTTGAAAGTGTTGAAATGTCAATAACCTGACAGTATTTATAAACACGGGTTGCATTCAGGGAATATTTGTCTGTTTGGTATGCTAATAAGATAAAAAATGGGACAAATGTTCCAAAGACTGACAGCCATGAGACCCCAGAAAGAGCTTTGTTTTCTTTTAAAAGAGCAATCTTTAAAAAAATGAACCTATTTTTCTTCTTTGTCTGCACATCTGTACACATAAACATTATTTAATGGTTATATTGCTTTAGCAACAAGAGACCCATACCTCTAATAGGGTATCAGTTATGTTAAACTATGTGCTCTCATCAAAATTAATAATAACAGCAGTGCCTGGCAGCAGTTTGCTGTATGATAAGATCCTCTATCCTCCTGCACCACTTTAAGAAGTAGATATCATGCCCAGATTAGCACAGCAGAGATGCAAAGACCAATACACAACTGCTTTCCAAATTTTCTCAAAGTCAAGAGTATAAACTCTTCAATAATTGCTCCAATTATTAAATTCATGAAAGATTTTAATCATTATTGCATACCCAGCAGGAAATTTATTAAACACAACACCATAGAGAGACATTTATTTCAAAAATTGTTTTAAAGTCAGCATGTACTCAGATTCACTTTTTATGAATATCCCTAAAGCAGAGTAACTAAGCACACATTGGCCAAGAAATAGCAGGATTTAGATCATGTATAAATTACAAGCTTTGTCACTCTGAATGACGATGACAATACTGGTTATTACAAGTAATCAATGCGACATAATCTTGTGCATCTTGTGTGATGGATGGAATGTGATGGGTTGACCCTGGCTGGTAGCTGAGCCCCCACACAATTACTTGATCACTCTCTCCTAGTGAGATGGGGGGAAAATTGGAAGGACAAAAGCAAGAAAAACTCATGGGTTGAGAAAAAGACAGTTTAGAATGTAAAGGATAAAAAAGAAAGCCAAGAGATTCAAAGGCCATCATTCAGCATGTCCCACCAGCAGACTGATGCCCACCTAGTCTCTGAGCAAAGGCTTAGCACAAATTTTCAATGGGCAAATCATGCCTGACCACCCTGATTTGCCTTGATTGGATCTGAGGATTGAGAAAGGAAGTGAATATTTGACACTTTTGATTTCAGCACTTGAAGGCAGGGCTAATATGCAGAGCTGTCTGGATTATCCATGAAAGCAATCAAATACAGACTAATCCTCCACAACAGTATAGGGACTGACTGGCTGACTGACTGTGGAGCAGCTTTTCTGGAAAGAACCACAGGATCCTCATGAGTAACAAACTGAATGTGAGCCAACAATGAGCCCCAGCAGCAAAGAGGGCCAACAGTTTCCTGGGCTGTACAAAGGGGAGTAAAGCCACTAGCTTGTAGAAGGAATTCATTAAAATTCTTCAAGAGTTCTATGTCCAGTTTTATATAAGAAAGGTAACTTGGTAACTTGAGTTCAGCCAAGGTCCTTCAATATGATTGCAGCTGCAGTACCTGCTCTTGGAGGAGATGCTGAGGGAGCTGAGCCTGGAAGAGGTGGTTTTGGGAGGGGTGGCCTGGTACCCATGGGGTGGGTAGCAAGAATCATTGAATCACATGACACTTGCTAACTTTGCATAAGACAGGGGATTGGTGCATGGCATGATGAGAGGCAAGGGACATATTTTGAAACCCAGTTGGTTCAGACTGGTTGTAAAGAGAAACTGTTTCCACATGAGGACAGTTAGGCAGTGGAACAGGTTGCCTAGAGAGGTCAAGCAGTCTCTGTCCTTGGAGATTGCCAATACCTGACTGGATTAAACTCTGTGGAATCTGGTAATTAGCCCTCTTTTTGAGCAAGGATGGGACCTTTGAGGCCCTTTCAATCCCAATTATCTGTTGAAATTGTTAATCTGCAGAGACTAATAACTGAAGGAGTCATCGAAATCTGCTGTGTAGAAAAGCAACATGACCAGCAAGAGTTCTGTGGATTGCAAGAGATACCTCTTCTTTTAGTCTCTCAGTTACTAAACCAGAGCTCTCTTTAAAACCATCCTTTTTTCCCAGATTATGTTACACTAGAATTTACCATTAAAGTTTGAACACCCTTTTGTTGGTTTTGGTGTGATCCTTTCAACAAATCATAGGTAGATGAAACTCAAGAAACTGAATGTCATGCATTCTACTACATCGTAACAGATGTATAATAACTTATATTATTTTTTACTCCTTTAGGTTCATAACAGTCAACTACGCAGGGCTTGAGAGCTCCTTTTTGCTCTTGAAATTGTGTGAGGGAATTATTACCAATACAGTGTTCCCTTAGGAAAGAGCTATGAGATTGCCTATGTCAGGAACATATTTAGAGGAGAGAATATGATGTTTTCCTGTAACAGTGAGTGAATGGCAGAAGTTTTCTTATAGCTTCATGACTTCAATACACACACCACTTATCTTACTAGTCTTGCTGTGTATCAGAGTTAGTTATTTTCCTTTTTGTACCCAAGCATACCATTTGCTTTACCTTTCACTTTCTGTGTAGAGTGGTCTGAGTATTTAAATAAACTTATACTGTACACAGGGTTTCTCTTTTCTTTTTTTTTTTACTGATAATACAGTTTTCTTTTAGTGTAATACAGGAGATGAAGAGAAGCTTAATACACATATCAATGGAATTATATAACTTGATCGTTTGTGATTACAGGAAATCACGAACCTCCAGAATCTGACTGCCTCAGTAGCCTTATGCTCTGTGTTCTTGCTTCCTTGCCTCAATGACATATATACACTACTTACATGCCTAAAAGATGGTCTTCCTTCCTTAATTCATAGGACAGTTTTCTGCTAGATAAGATATGTGTTGGATCTGGCTGAAATTGAGTTCATTTCCCATTAGCTGCCCTCATAGTGCTGTGCTTTGCACTGGTAGCTGGAAAGGTGTTGATAACACACCAGTGCTTTGGCTACTGCTGAGCAGTGATGGCAGAGCACCAGCACTGTCTCTCCAACATCTCCCCAAACACACCAGTAGGCTGATGAGGGGACATATCACAGGATATTCCATAGCATGTAATGCCAGCTCAGCCATAAAAGCTCAGAGAAAGGAGGAGGAGGGGAGGTATTTGTTCATACAATGTTTATCTTCCATAGCAATCACTATGCATTCTGAAGTCTATACATCCATTTAAATAATAATTAAGCCAAATATATCTATTTTGAAAGTATATAGGTACAATGCACACTGTGGATAAATTTTCATATGAACTACCTTTCCTGAATGCTGTATGCTCTGATATCATGCAGAAGTATTCAGCACCTGAATATGTTACGTCTTTATCTAATGATCTGAAAAATGATAATATATTATTTTGAATTTTTATTAATAATAAAGTTTTTGAAAAAAATCACATCTAAATATGTATGCTCATTATTAAAACATAGCACGTAAGGGACTTTTCCCCTGTGTTTAACTGACTTTTGTCCTGTTCATGATAATAGTTTACATTTTGATGGAGTTCCCTTACATAAACCCAGACATGTAATTAGGAAGCTAGTCTGAGTAGTCAAAAAGGCCCAATCTTCAGTAACTGGAGAGGAGGCAACAGGAAGAATATTTTTATTTAATTTAAAAATTTATCAGTTTTCATACTGCTTAAGACATATAACAAATAGAAATGAACAACTGCTATGTTTTACATATCCTGTATTTTATATTGTACACAATGCATATATATAGTAGCATAGGTATTTCTGAATATGCAGCTATAAAGACAGGAAAAGAGAGCATGCCCTCTGGGACATCCTCACTCTAACTCCCTCTTTGCAGAAAAGGCAATTTATCTCCTCAAGGGAACCATCTCACTGGCCATTATCTCATTGACTATAGCAAAAACCTGTACAAGCCTGAATGTTAGGCTAGAATGCCCAATTTATGCAAGACAAACCCTATCATTACTTTTCTGCCTATTAACGGGCAATATCTGTTTTCTAGGAGGCCTGTCTTAAAAGAGTTGAACTTTATACTTCCAATACAAACGGTCATTTTCTTTGCCCTTAACCTGGTGCCATGTAGAAACATAATTGATTGCCTTAACAATGGATTGTTAAGTATAACATGATGGATATATAAAACTGTTCTTTCTTTAAATGACAAATTTTTAGCTTGCAAGCTACATCTTGGAAGCAAACATGACAGATGGTAATAAATGTAAGTATTCACTCTGAAACTAAAGTCTCATTATTTTTAAACTAATCTAGCAATGGCGTACTGAGGAGCTGTTTTAAGGCAGCTCATGCAATACAGGAAAAAACCCAAGTGTTTAAAGAGAAAAGAATTTTCTTAGTTAAGAGCTTTGACTTTGTTCCTGAGATTTTTTTAGTTTTCTTTCATATCTAAAGAAGTTGGTTCCTCACTGAGGAACAACTGTCTGTCAACAGAGTTAAACCATTAGATGATCCTGCTTGATATTAGCAAGCATTTAAGTTCCAGGAAGAGTTCTGAAAAATGATAAACTCCTAGTTCTTTGTCCCAGAAGATTATTGCCAAAATTAAACAATTCTCATGGATAATTAGCAAACATTCTACATACAGGATAGTGGCTTTTATTTTTCTATTTAGTTCTTTGGATCACTTGCAGACATCTTACCATAACCTGATTACTCAATAGTCTTTTTTTTTCTCTCCACAACTCCTCAGAAGCAAATTTTAAGTTAATATAACTGGTAAGCAGTGACAGCAGCTCTGAGGTCATATTTTATCAACCATGACCTAACCAAGACATCTTACCTGTAGCTATAACCCCATCGGTAATACACAGAAACTTCTTGTGGGACATTGTTGTTAAATGAGTATTCTGAGGAAAAAAAAAGGCAGTGAATAATCCTGCATTGTTTTTTACAGACTAAACCAAAGATACAACTATGTAAATACTGAAGACATTAAATAGTGGAATACCCCTATAGGTCCATAATCCTCCCCATGAATACCAAACCTCATTAACTTTTTACTTTCTTGTAAGGTTAGTTAAAGTCTAATAAATAGAAGTTAAGTCATAGCTTTGTCTGACCAAGAGCTGAGCTGCCATTCTTGTATTAGGCAATCACATGCATGATAGATTCAATCTTTACAAAGCAGCTAAACAGTACTTCTTCTCTTTGTAGATCTCTTATCTGGGATGTCTGGAATATTAATGAATCTATCAATTTTCTCTAACCTTACCTTAAAAGATCTATTTTCCTTCAGTGAACTTGTATAACTGTTGCCAAAACAATAGAGACATTATATTCTATCAACAGTGTTATGCAATACCAACATCCTACTGCAATCTAATGAGAATAAGATAGATTCTTTACAGTATTTAATGCATACTATCTAAGTGTACTATCTACCACTTCTGTTTGTCCCCAATATCTTTTACTTTGCTGCTATTGGATTTATATTGCTTTTTAATGTAATTATACATGGAGTTCACATTTTTCCCTGTTAAGAAAACATGTAAAAAATCCAAGTCCTTGCTCTGTACTAGCACAGTTAAACCACGGGATAGTTTTCTGATAAAAAATACTGTGTTGCATCTTCAGCTGGTGTAATTCAGTATTACTCTACAAAAAGGAAAAGAGCTAAAGTGATTTAGACATTCTGAAAACTTCAACAGAAATTGACCTCTTCAGACTTTTCTCTGAGAATGTGCGATATTGAATACTAATATTCTTTTTGCTATAAAGAATATCAGAAATATTTCAGTTAAAATGTATTTCTTTTAAAACAGTATTATTGTGTCAAAAGTTACTGGCTATATTAAAGTTTCAAATACTAGTATAATTATTTCTCATGAGGAAAATAAAATTAGAAGAAAATATGTATCCTGTTTTAGCTTTTGTGTTTATATCATTAGAAACATTTTCTAAAAGCATTAAGTGTAGTCACATTACAGACTTACATGGATTGTTGTCAACTGCTGATAGTTGCAAATTTTAAAATAAAAATCTTCAAAAAGTTATTTGTCATTTCCTTTCTTCAAAAAAAATGCAGTATTCTTTATTAATATGTGTTTCACAGTATTACAGTCATCTTAAAACCTTTTTCAAAAGCAAAATATTTAATATATAACTCATTTCACAAATCAGAAAAGAAGCAAGCAATATCACATCCCTTCCTACAGAAAATAATTGTTAATTAATTAATCTAACCTGGGAAAGAATGGGCTCTTTTTGTTGTACAAATGACTCTAAATTAAGTTGCGATTGAATAAGAAATATTAGGCAAATACTAGGAAGCTTATGATCTATGTATCAGGTAACGTACAAATAAGGAAGGATTAATGTGAACAAAATGGAAAAAAAAAAGCTTGTGAATGAGTCGTAAGAATAAGAAATTTAAAAAAAAAAAACAACACACCAAACCTCAACAAACAAAGAACATCAAAAAAGGGGAAAAAAATAAACAAAGAATTACAAAAATCCCAGAGTCTGACTCAATTGCTATCAGAAAGTCCGGGACAGATGCTGATGCCATCAGGCCTACAAGACAGTGACACCACAGTGCCTTGTCCTTCGGCCCAGGAACCTGCCATCCCACCACTCCTGTCTTCTTGACTACAGGAATGAATACACCTCATGTGGTATGCTCAGAACAGGCCACTTTGCCCTCATTTAGTCTTCAGTGATCAAGGTCAGGGCAGTCTAGCAGATTCTCCCAAAAGCACCAGTCAAATTATTTCGATACCTCACTATCTTTTTTGCAGTTTCTTGACCTTGCTTTTCACTCTTACTTTCTTCTCATCATTGTTTCCTGGTTTTACTTACATCTGTTCCAAAATTTGATATTTCTGTTCCCAGTAATGTGATATGATATCACTGATCCTATTATCTAGATTTAGTTGGTCTTTCAAGATTTTGCTCATCAAAAAGGATGCAGTATTCCCTTGCAATCACACATGTGGTAAGCCACTTGTCATATAACCTCCCTCAAATCAGCCCAGTAGTTTTTCACATCCTTTCCTGTTAGCTTAAGCTCAGTTATTGTTCTGGACATTTTCTTGCAGCTGTGACTATTACTAGGAAAACAGAAAATAACTTTTAATTCACCCTGAGTGTGTTTAAATTCAGCTCCAGCACTGCAATAAACTTCAAGTAGTTATGATTTCTATTCCATACAGAGCATCATTCTGGAAGAAACTAAAAGTGGGTGGTTAACACTCACCAAGCCTGGATGTGGAATAGAAATATTTTGAATAATACTCAGCTAGAGTCTGATCTTATAAGTCACACCCAGAGCTGAAGAGGCACTGATTCTTCAAGATAGGACCTTGCTTTTCCTCGTACTACCTTAAATGAGAAAAGTAGATAACATGATCCAGAAACTGTAAACTATTAATACTTGGAGTGTATGGATGTAGGAAGACCATTTTTCTAAACAGCTCTCCTTTTTATCACTAACACACCCATTACCCAAAGTAAATTTCAGTCAGGTGTAAGGTCCTGGGTCAAAGAAATGAGCTGCCCAGGCTTTTTACTTATACTTAAGACTCCAAGAGTTCCCACCCAAACTTTTGCAGAGCCCTTGGTTCTTTAATACTTTGAAGTCATGCAAATAGAAAAAGCCACCCACTTTTCCCTAGGAGCATTCTTTCGATTTAGTGAAAAAATATGCATTTTGGCAAAAGATTCACAGGAGTAACATACAACCAAGGCAGAAGCATTTCACTAAAGCATCCAGCACATGACAACCCTATCAGCACTTACCAAAATACAACCCATTGGTTTTAAGTTACCTAAAAGAGATTAAGGAAAGAGTAATGGAAGAAAAGAGATTAAGAGAAGAAAGAAGGATATAAAGAAAGAGGTTAGAATAAAAGAAGTGCATAGTTACCACCAAATGGTTATATGGAAGTCTGAAACGTCACACAGTGGTGGCTGCTGCTGAGAAAAAAGGCAAGGTGGAACCCCTGTGCTCCTGTATTTATATGTTTTGGCTACCATGGCCACCTCCTCTGAGGTGGGACCTCTGGCTCACTGATGACTCATTGCCCTGCAGACCACAGTGAGGGGTGGGGCAGCCACTCAGAGGTCCCAAGGGCATGGTGCAGTTGGGCTCCCAGCTGGCCATTTGATTGACAGCTGCCCCACATGGGCTCCGGCACATGGCTTTCATCTGCTCCGCCACCGCTGCCATGGGGCTGCAGGCCTGGCCCTTCCTCCCTACATACACAGGGCTTGTTCAGACCCAACAATAAAATAATCCAGTGAGATGTGAACCCAGTCTCTCACATCAGGTTGCACATGTACACATAGTGACTGTAATTTCTGTAGCAGCCAAGTAGTGCTTTTCAGTCCAAATTCAGGAAAAGAAAAATACTGCAAATTTCAGCCTCAATAGAAAGGACATAATAAAAAAGTAATGACACATTATATCAGAAAGGGTATTTCTGATTTCTATGAATGGATGAGTAGATATATAGAGGTGCAAGGAGACTGATACCATGAGACAGTTTAATTTCTGTAACTTCCAATAACTTCTGAGAAAATAACATTCTCAAGTATAGAAAAATGAACATCAAAGAAGAATCTTTCATGCTTTCAACTGTGAGGAAAAAAGGAAAGATTAAAAAATAAAAAGAGGACTAAAAATAGGTGTTTGAGTGTCAGGAAAAATAATTAAAATCAAACAGTTACAGTGTATGTACCCACCTATGTGTTTGATATTCAACTGCTTTCAGATAGGTGCAAAATTCCATTTTTGATAAAGATGTTAATTACATTATTTCGGAGATCTATTTTCCAATAGTTGTAAAGCTATTGCGACAACAATCTGGTAGTTACACTCTGAAAACATTTTTAGGACAAACGCTTTTTAGCTTGCTTTGAGCTCTTTAATATAGGAATCATTGTAGTATCTTGTAGCAAGATTGCTTGCAGAAAGTGAATTTCTGAGCAATCCAAACTGCTTCTGCTTCGTGAGAATCAAGCAGAT
>JAWWLZ010000042.1:26740067-26751096 GCA_035041345.1 Poliocrania exsul | reverse complement strand
AAAACTAGATGTAATGAGATCTGATTTTTCTTCCTATGAAATCCAAATATCTGAGGGTTGGAGAAAAATGAGGAAGACAGCCTGTCTTCTTTCTCACTAATATATTTTCAGTCATACTCAGGTATTTAGTCCTCATTCTACTCACAGCAAGTGGTAATTATTGTGATACTGCTCATATTTTAGTTAAGTTAGTAGGAAACGCTCAGGCATTTTCAATATAAATATTGACTAGAAGCTGAGATAACCCCATATGATAAGCTTTGAAGATGTTATAGAACCTCTTCATTACTTTAAATACCCAATATAAATAATTATAGTGTCATCTATCACTCAGGACAATAAATTACAATTTTCCTGTGCCTTTGCCTTCCCAAGTTAAAGATTCTGCTTTCATAACATCTTTTGGTCAGTTGTACAAATTTACCTTCTTAGATTTTTCCATGGTACTTTTGACAATAATTATGTAAAACTACTGCAGTGAAGTCCTCTTTTTCTCACTATCTTTAAACAGATACTTTTTTTTTTCTCCCTAAAATCAGATAATAAACAGAGGAAAGCTGATGCACTGAGTTTGTTGTCTCTCTTTTGTCAAACCAAAATTTAAAAGGTATGGTATAGCATTAGACTAGGAATTCTCCTTCTTTTATGCTTTTTCAGTTACATATTTCTTTCAAATATATCCTTTTCTCTAGGCCAACTATATACACGTATATGAAATTTTTAACAGATTTGATAATGACCTTAATTTCAATACCATATATAAAGATATTACTGATAAGGCAGCAGATACTACCCTACTACTTTCTAACTCAGCACACAAAAATGCAATCATAGATAAGAAACCAAACTTTATCCTATTTGCAGCAGCATAACACATAAATACTCTCTAAATAAATAAATAACCCCTTTAACAAATATGAATAGAAATAAGCTATCTGAACTCTTAGAATGTTTTTCTGCAGTTATTAAAAGGTAATATATGCTTCATAAAGATAATGCACTTATCTCACTGTCTCCCAACTCCTGCTTTTTGAGTAAACTGCCCAGCTAGATAATACAAGCTTGGCTTTAAACAGGAGACCCATAGGTTTTGTTGGGAATAAAATCTACTGATTTTGAGCATAAGGTGATAAGAGAAAAATGTCTCATTTAATTTATTTTGAACAGTATAAATTGGCTGACAGAACAGTACTGAAATTTAAATCCTGCAATCTCTCATAAGCTTTAGCAAGAATAGTTGTAGGGGTTATACCAGTGTTATTACTCATGGTCAAATAGTGCCAATAATGCTGAGAAAAAAATACCTTTTAAATGTTTGCCTGGAAGTAATATCACTTATGTTAACTTAGTAAATTTTTACTCATTAAGTATGGGTGTACCCCAGCTTGGTATGACATATATTTTGCATAGTGTTTAAAATAAAGATCTATCTGCATATTCTCATGTAAAGAATTGAGTTTTCAAGAATTCTTCCCAATACTCTTTAAGCTTATTCCTCTCATATTTCCACTTTTACAGTTATTTTATCTGCAAGTAGAAGTCCATGATTCATAGCACCAACACTTTGACAGCAAGATGGTTTAATAGTTTGACATTACCTAAACCAGGAGAATTTACTCCTCCCTTTTCTCCTCTTTTTTCTTCACTTTGTTCCACTCCCCTGTTCTTATTTCATGAATCTGGTGCTAGTCAGTCTCCCATAAGAGTTATCTATTGAAAAAAAGGGAAAAACATAGGGGAGGGATGAGAGAAGAATGTCATTGAGGTGTCTAATACTTTTCAAAAGTTAGCTTCAGGGAGCTGGCAGGACAGGGTGAATGGAACTTGCTGGGGTGCAGGAAAGTAAAAGGGAAAAAATGTAAAATCTTCACTCTTGGTGGCAGAGTCAGTTGTTTTTGCTGCTCACAAAAACACCGCTTTTGTTTTCCATGCCCTATTTCTGTGACCTGCCAAAATCCTCTTCCTGTGAATGGGGAAATTTCTAAATATGTCTGTAACAGTCATGTATTCAGTCAGACATTGAACTGTAGTAAAAGAATGCTTATTCCAGCATTCTAACTATGATAGAAATAACATATGGTCTTTCACGGAAATATGTAGGCATCTAGCTATATGTTATTTTATGCCAATACAAATATTTTGGCAAACCAGGCTTTGAGTCTTAGGACCCAGATAAAGAACAGACACTTGTCTTTGAGACAATTGATATTATGCAGCAGTAAAAAAAAACAAAACAAAACAAAAAAAAAACAACAAAAACAAACCTGGAAAGTGGTTTATACTTTAAGAGTTAACTTACATGTGGTTTCTTAACAATCTGTATTTCTGAAAAGGTAAGTAACTAATTAAACATACAAGACCAGTAGCTTGCATTAGTATAATGGCTAGGAAGGTATGATTAAAAATCTAGATTCTATCTAAACTGATATTTATAATACCTATTTTTTTTTAATAGGTAAGAAAACTAGTAGCAAGGCTGCTGTAGCTGTTTGTAGAGAACATCCGATCCCAAGCCCTTTGGAGCGCGCGCACACACACACACACACACAGACCCACACACACAGACCCACACACACAAATGCACATGCAGCAGCAAAAAGGACTTGGTGTGACATGTTCACATTCACTTTGGGAGCCAAGGATGCAAACACAGGCCTCTCCCCTTGTCCCAATTTTTCTGCCTTCCCAGCATCAGCTGGCACCTGCCTGAAGCAGGTTTGGTTTTCTAGATTCTAAGCTTCAGTTTCTGGCTAGCTCATGGACTTCATATGAAATGCTGTTTGTATTTTTTTTAGTTTATTTAACCCTAAAGCAGGAGAATAACTCCCAGGGCATAGTGCTTGAGAGTGTAGTTTTGGGAATTAATTAACTGACATGTGTGTGGAGAGTTACATTCCTTGAAAATGTACAATATACTGATAATGTGATTTATTATTATTCCACTGAGGGATTCCATTGACTGATGGCAGGATGCACAGACATGGAGAGCTCTTCAAATCAGTGTCTCTCTAGAGCAATTTTGTGGCAGCAGTGATCATAAATATCTTTATCTCCATTTGGCAAAACAGTTTGGCATTTTCCTTTTGCATGTAGATCCAGTTATTGAGATCTTTATTATTTTTTGAGTGGCTGACTCCAATAGTCATTGGCTTAGTCTGACACATAGCAGTCAAAGGCACAGTAATTACCAGGCACTGATAAAGCCAGTACTGTGATGGTCAGCACACAGGACAGCAGAGGCTGATTATGAGAAGGTTCAACTTTCTCACAAATTATAGTCAAAAATATTAAGATCAAATGGGGAAAAAAAGATACCAGAATAGGTGAAAAATTTGGAAGTATTCTCTGTGCTTAGAATATTGGAAGTTTATTAGTGCAGGATTTTATACAGTAAATTCTGCCTATTTGATGTTTTGTATAAACATACTTTTGATAGATCTCATTCAAAGCCACATACTGATCTTTTGGCCAATCAATACTGTAATACTCCAAATAAAGAGGAACAATCTAAATAAGCATCTTAAGAAAACACAGTATATTTGAAATATATGTAAATTGCACAGTGCAAGGAATGTTGTAATACCCCAGAAGTTATCCTAGAGGTTCTCTGACTCTAGTATAAAATTACATTTATTTGTGAAATCTACAAATAGGTCCTTGCAACCCACAGAATGATGCTGATATTTAAGCTGCTCTTAATGAAGGAGTTTCAGTGGCTCCATGAGGTAGAAATATGTATTGTTGATAGGCTTTTGTATGAAACCTAAATATGAGGTCTTAAATCTTGGCTGTAAATCAGGATGTATGATCTAGTAACACATACATAGATATTACATGTTGAGAGGTTTCTTTCAGAAAGTGAATTTAGGAGCAATCCAAACTGCATCAACTCTGTGAGAATCGTACAGATATTTCAACTAAGGACACACACCTGCTGTTTGTCCGTTGGGCAACAGTGACTCCTGAGGAGCTTACATCGACTCCCTGGAAGTGTTCTCATGAGAACGCCTCAACTGTCTTACCGATCTCCGGACATGGACCTGAAAACATCGGGATGAGATAATATAAACATGGGACTTGTGAGATATGGGCTTTTAACTAATTAGAGGTTCTAGCATGTTTGGGTGAGACCTTTTTAGCCAATAAGATGTACCTCTAACCCTAAATAAACCGTGTGCTGAATAAAAGGTCTTCACTCTAAATCTCATAGATTTGTTGCGTGAAGTCCTTTCTCTCCGCAGAAGTTTGTTTACTTTAATTACAATACCTATATATTGTGAGATGAAGTTGATAAGAATTTTAAAACGTGTCCCTTATAGAAATTTTAGGTATGCAGACAGTCTGCTACTTTAAAGAAATGCACTTAATACTGTGGTATAATGTGCACTAATACAACCCTAACATTACCATTCAATAGATGCTTATTTTTTTTATATTATGATGTTACGCTAAATGTAGCTGTTCATACTCTAAACAGGTAGAGCATTTTTCAACACAATTTCTGTTTTATTAATTGATGTCATATTTCACTGACAGAGGAGAAATAAAAAAGGGGTCAGAAGCTCTATTATTCATTTCCTATGTAATCACAGTTTGCATAGGCCAGTCTGAAGCCACATTGGCCAGAGTCAAAAGAAAAATTTGGGAATAAAGACAAGATTCCTACAAAACCCAAAAAACTGCAATGTAAGCTCTAGAACCTCGCAGCTGCTGTGGGCATCCAGACTCCGCTGTAGCACATCTTAAGGGGACTCAGTCTTCATTTTCGCTTCACAGTTACTGCTCCACCTTCCAAACTGTAAGTTATTGTTTCCAGCTTTCCGGTGCCGTATTGTTCAAAAATATTCAAGACTACCAGAAAGTAATAAAATTTTTCAAAAGTAGCAAGTAATGGAGTCAGGTTTGCTACCCACACAGATTCTCTCATTTTGCCCAACAGCATACAGATTACTTTCATCACACCAGCTGAAGTAGGAAGGACAAAGGGGGCTCCCCACCTTGCCCAGAAGAGCCTGGAAGAAAAAAGAAAATGAACAGTCCAGTGTTCCTCAGCAAATGACTGTCACACCAATGGGTGCACAAATGACCTAAGCATTCCAACAATTATGAGGACAGTGCATGGTTCACTCCTCTGCAGTACAGTAAGTATGCAGAGGCTGAGAAAAAGACATTTGATCCTTCCAACAGACAAGGATTTTGTTGAGTTTCATGCATTCATAATTATTCTACCTCTAGGAGAAAGAGATAGAAAGAAAACAACTTAATTTTTCCTATTACACGTGGAATTTATATAATTCAGGATATCAGCTAATTTCAAATATACTTGTTACTCCTTCAGTGTAATTTTTTAGTTACTTTACTTACAGGACTTTACTGAAATAGGAGTTAATGTGAACAGAGTATATCAACAGACAGTGAGACAAGGTCCACAGTCTAAATAAAGATTTTTGATTTTTTTCCCCGTCAACAAGGCTTTTATAGATACTTTATACTAGGGGATAGCGGAAGAGAAAGTATTTGAAAATTGATTAAAAAAAAGTATTTATGTGTAGTAAAAAAGTTTTAGCATTACGTTTTGTTCCAAAATCTATGAAACTGGGAGGGGCTTTCTCACAGATTTTGATGGTCATTGGTTCAAGGCTTGGATGCACAAATAACAGAATTAAACAAATAGAGAGGAATCACTCTAAATGACGAGACAGACTTAGGGTTCTAACAACGTAACATGACTGATGTTTCTTGCAGTCATATGCTTATCTGCAACACTGGTGTGAAATATAATTAAAAGAATGCTTTGATCTCTAGAGAAAAACAGAAAAAAATGGCTTACCACTTTTGCATCTACTTACTAAAAATAACAGAAAGAATGGGGTTTAGACAATTCATCACTAGAAAATTGGCTGTCAGTGAATACAACAATCTCCTTCTACAAGAACAATGTAGTTATTAAAAAGTGTAAATTGCTTCTACATCACACAATTTTATCCATGTAGGTTTTAAAAACTAATCTTTAATGGCACTTTTTTAATAACTACAAAATTAATCTTAAATAACATATTTAAAACTACAAATAACTTTAAAATAGTTAAAAATGTTTTTAAATTGAAAATACATATTGAAGTTATAGAAGACAGCATTTCCTTCAAGACATAGAACTCACAATACACATTAATCCTTTCTGTCTCCAGTTCCAGCCTTCTGAATTGCAAGATCTTTATTTAACTATTCCAAAACTACATGAAAACAATTAACATGACCTGTATGAAATCATACTTTCTTCTGGTGTAAATTGATTCCCAGGAGTTTAACAAGATTCCCCTTCAGAAGGTAGTAAGGTAAAAGATAAAAATTCCCTCTTCACACCTTCCACCAGAAACATGTGGTAGGAGCGGCAGAAGTCAGCACCTCTGAGTTGGAGGTGTTTCCAACAGTAGCTGGAACTAGCAGGAGCAGCAAGAATGATCAGGTCTCATGTGAGATCCTAAGCTCCCTCTACAACTGCCACCAACAAATGAAAGCAATCATTTTCTCTTG
This sequence comes from Poliocrania exsul, assembly GCA_035041345.1. Lineage (NCBI taxonomy): Eukaryota > Metazoa > Chordata > Aves > Passeriformes > Thamnophilidae > Poliocrania > Poliocrania exsul. The sequence continues at coordinate 26,744,562 of JAWWLZ010000042.1, read as the reverse complement.
GAAACTGAAGGGACTTCTAAGTACTACCAGAAAAAAAAAAATAAAGTAAAAGGAATATTATGCAATTATTTACAGAAACCTTTTAGTTGTTTAAGATTCATGACCATTCAAAGTCAGATGTCTTGTTCCCTTAGGCACATCTGGAAATCCTTGTCTTAAAGCATTTCTGTATTGAAGGACCTTGTCTGGCAAACACCTAAATGTATAACCTGAGCAGACTGTTGATAAGAAACTAGTAGTTAAATGGTACAGGTGAAACAAAATGATTATGTAAAACATTTAGTGGTTCATCAGACCTCTAAACTAATATGTATAATGTGCTTTAAACCCCGCATTTCTAATACTTTTAGCTTTGAGTCCCAAGCTCATTTAACTTTAAAAGATTTGCTGGCAGTATTCCCACTTTGGTTTTAAGTTAATTTGACAGGGCTTTACAGACTAGTTTTACACAAGAACTCAGTAAAGGACTGGATCATGGTTCTACTTCCTTAGAATTGCTAAGTAACTTCCTTTTTTCAGGGAATATTTTTGTGTGATGGCTGAGATAATGCAATAATTTTAATGGAAAAATGCTCAGACTTCTCTGTTCCTGTGTTGGATGCTTCCCAGCAGTCTTCATTTAGACAATATTGTAATTCTTGATGGTGTCTAAAGTTCTTTGTGACTTAAATTTTGCACCTAAATTACAGATGCAGTTTAGACTGAGGAAGGGTTTAATTCTTTTTGCTGAACATATATATGTGATGAAGAAGCTGAGCTTTTAGAGAAGAAAGGTTGGATTCTCTTTTTTTGTTAAAGGTAGTGGTATACAAACAGTGATAAATAGTATAGTAACATTAAATGAAATAAATAAATATAATCCTCAAAATAAAATGGACTAAATTGTGTCATAATCTGTAATTAGAGAACAGAAAATAAAGAAAAATATTGCTGTTCTTTCTCCGAGTCCTGCTTAAAGCTTTGGAAAGCCTGGAGTCATAACCTGCTTTTGCTTCAAAGCCTATGAAGGGTCAGCGTCATAACTCCATTATGAAGTGCAAAACTGAGGCTTTTGCTTGTAGTACTACTTTTCTACAGGGTTCAACTTGGACTAGGTACTGCTACTTAAAACTCCTTTACAGGGAGGGATTTTCCAGGATAATTTTTTCTCATAGGTTCCTTGAGATGCATAAAAGACATTGCACAGAGCCCATATTACCATTTTCCTTCTTTGCCCTTCCAAAGGGCCTTAAACAAGAGAGGAGGACTTTGACTAGTTACTTAGATTCATAAAGATCAAATCTTGAAGACAATTGCACATTTTTTCTCTGTAGCACTACCAGAGGATTTAAAGAGGTAGTGTTTGGAGTGAGTCTGGAGTCTCTCTTTTTGCATTCCTTTATGATATCTGTTCTGTGATTCAATAGCTACCCCTGTGCAACAGCTAAGGAATATCATTTGCCTCAATGAAACCTATGTAATATTCTGGTCAACCAGAAAGAGAAATCCAAACTGGAACAGACATAAAGCAAAGTTATTAGGATGATCAAGGGACCAAAAAGCCTTCTGAGGAAAATAAAAATAATGGATTTTTTTTAAATTTATAGAGTGTAACTGCCATGTAAATCAAACAACAGCGCAGAAAGGTGGGAGCAGAATGACCACATGTAATTTAAAAGACAGAGGAAAAAGGTATCCTCCTGAAACAACCTGATGGTAATAGCAATAGGAACCAAAAAAAACAAAAACAAACAAACAAATCAAAACCAGATACTGGTGGATTTTAAAGTGGAGATTATGACTAGGTGGAGATTATGGCTTTCGTCAATCCTGATCTAATCCAATGCCAAATGGTTTCATTAACCCAAAGGAAAAGGTGTTTTGCATAGTCTAGAAGAGGCCACAATGCAAACAGCTGCTCTTTTTGTAGACAGAAATTTTACCTGGCACCATCACTGCTATAAAAAAGTACTGGTAGCACTGGGGAACTGCTCAGCTACCAGGTCAGGCGAAGTGAGCATGTAACCAGTATTGGACACTGCTAAAGCACCTCTCCCCCTTCCTCAGCCAGTAAATCTCTGTCTGGCAGATAATAGGCTTTCTGGCATTTTTCAGAAGCAACAGGCAATTCCAGTTACTCAACATTTCATCAAAAGAAGACAAACATTTCTTTTAAAGGTATATACTTTTAAAGTGCTGACTGTATATAATTGTCCATACATCACAAGTAGCAAATTGTTAGCACAGACAATGGCAGACTAATCATTTTCTGATAGCAAAAGTCCTTCAAACAGACCTTTCATGAGAAGACTTATTACAGCAATTTATAAAGATAGAGGAAAATACAGCAAATCAGACAATAACTTTTAAGCATAGGCATATGCAAAATGGAGGTTTTTTGCTTTGCTCTAAAATTCTCCTAGCAAATGTACTCTTCTACTGGCTAGAATGAGTCTTAAGGGATAATCAGGCTTACATGAGATCCAAATTTCCAGTAAAGTAGGAGAGAGATATTTCTGGTTATTGCTAAGCAGAATAGAAGGGGAAGGCTCATTTTGTCGAAATCATATATCTTACTTCGATTGCTAGTTACTCTCAGCAACAGGCAATTGGACAAGGTGAAACCAGTATCACTCTGTATGGACCATTTGCATGAATTATTAAATAAAAGGGTATAAAATTAATAAATGTTAAAAATTCTAGACAATTTTTCGAAATTAATTTCCTGAATTTCCAGGCATTCAAAAGTATATTTTTTATGCTCTTGTTTCTGTTGTGTTCTGAATACATGTTACAGGTTTTCAGTCCCAGGTAGAAGCAGACCCAGCTTCTAAATCAACCCATGTCTGGATTTCTCAGTCTTTACTCATTGTCTCTTTATTGTTCTCTGCTTTATACTGATAATTCTGTTTTGAAACTTATCTTTGTCTGCATTTAATGTGCCTACACTGCAGGGAATACTTATCATAATTATCATACAACTGGAATTAAAGATTATAAGGGTAAATGCCTGTAAGGGACATGCTAGGATTGAAATGTTGACTGTCCTGTTATTTCATGCCAAGCTTCGAGCATTGTGTGCTGCCTTGCTTAAGTCCCTTAATGATCACTGTTCTAACAATGTGAAACTGCCTTCTAAATAGGCATAAAATGCTCCCAGTTGGAGGCCTCTCTTTACAGTCATTCAAATCAGCGCCAAAGTCTCATAGATTCAGTGGAATACAAATCCATGCTTGATTTTTTCTTTTTTTTTTGCAAAGACTGAAGCTGAAAATAAAAAAAAAATATTAATGAATTAAACCAGAAGAAAATATCTGTAGTTCTCAGAAGGATAACAGAATACTAAACTCAGTCTTGTATGAGAAGCTAGGAAGGACCGCACAACTTTAGAGTTTGCCCTGTAGTTGAGAGATATAAGAAATCCTAGACTGTCTGATGATTCTGGCTGAATAGATGTGGAATTATATCACAATAAAATTGTTCATGGTAATGGGGCCATTTACACTAGTATGTGCTTTTAGTGAAATGTGAAAATAATAATTTATTTTGAAAAATAATGTAACCTTTTGCAATTTTTTTTTCTGGGTAGAAGAAAGAGACAAACTAAATGTGTATGTAAGACATGACATAATCAAAGCACACTATTTAGAGTAAGAGTGGGAACTGGGAATGAAGGGTGGCCCATGACAAAAAAAAAAATGAAACACAGAACTTTTTCAAATTTCAGTTTTCCTCACAATGTGATATAATTAAGTCTTTCAAGACTTAGCAAGCTGTAGCCTACTGGGTGTTGCCATCTGCCACTGGCTGAATTATTTTAATAGAAGTATTTCAAGAAAGCTTTTTCAACACTTATTTCATTCAAATGTAACATGAGGGCATTTGTACACATTCCCATAAGCAAAATATTTTTTAGTTTATTAAAGAATACAATGGATTGCACACATAAAAAACTTCTCTGATTTCTTTATTTTGGATTTTGCTGTTATGGACACCAATTTTTCCATGGTCCTTCACTCAAAATAATGTAAAGCCTAGGTGTTCTCTGAAAGATGTAGCAGTAGCTGGAAGCTAATACTCATAAGTCAGAACACAAAAAAAAATATTGGGAACATTACTGATTTTATTTGTTAATGAACAAAAAATAAAGCAAAAATATTATAAAAATGCATTACCAACCATATGTTTATTTAAAAATATACATTTCTTGCCTGTGTCTCAGATTTAAATAAAGAGGTAGTGAAGCTTGAAGCTTTGTTCTAAAAGTTTAAAAAATTCCATCTGAAGTTTACAGAAAGGAGATCTAAAAGAATACATGAAAAAGAAACATTTTGCTGCAGAAATTTGCTGCTTATCAAACCAGATTTCCTTTTATGAGAAAGTAACCCACTTAATTGATCAAGGGAAGCCTGCTGATGTAATCTTTTGGGATTTCAGTAAAGCTTTTGATACTGTCTCTGACAGAGTCCTTCTGGAAAAAATGTCCAGCATAGCTGGACAAACACATCATATGTTG
>JAWWLZ010000042.1:26727457-26738293 GCA_035041345.1 Poliocrania exsul | reverse complement strand
TGAGATGCTGGAAAGCAGTGCCATGGAAAGGGACCTGGGGTCCTGGTCAATGGAAGCTGAATATGAGTCAGCAGTGCCCTGGCAGCCAGGAGGGCCAAGCGTGTCCTGGGGGCATCAGGCAAAGCATCGCCAGGCAGTTGAGAGAGGGGATTGTCCCACTCTGCTCTGCACTGGGGCAGCCTCACCTTGAATATTGTATGCCATTTTGGGCACTGCAATATGAGAAAGATATTAAGCTGTTAGAGAACATCCAAAGGAGAGCAACAAAGACGGTGAAGGGCCTTGAGGGGAAGCCATATGAGGAGCAGCTGAGGTCACTTGATCTGTTCAGCTTGGAGAAGAGGAGACTAAGGGGAAACCTCATTGCAGTTATAACTTACTCATGAGGGGAAGAAGGGCAGGCACTGATCTCTTCTCTGTGGTGACTAGTGACAGAACCAAGGGAATGTCCTGATGTTGTGTCAGGGGAGGTTTAGCCTGGATATTAGAAAAAAAATTCTTCCCCCAGGGGTTGGTGGGTAATGGAACAGGCTCCCCAGTGAAGTGGTCTCAGAAGTCTGCCAGAGTTCAATAAGTATTTGGATCATACTCTTGGGGATGGTCTTGTGCAGAGCTAAGGGTTGGAATTGTGGATCCCTTCCAACTCAGCATATTCTGTCATTCTGAAATGGCCTTCTTAATGGCAAACTACCCTCCAAGACCACACCTTTTTCTAGCTATTTGGAATGACAAATGAACTCTAGGAATACAATAGACTGATTTTTCTTCTTGAAAGATTATTTCCTGGTGGCTAGGACACTTACTTTTGGAAAGATAAACCCATCATCTAGATTCAATTCAATGGTTTAATGGTGACATCTGTGTTTCATGTGAATTAGATAAAATGCAAGATTAAGCATCATCAATGTGAGAGTTAGAAGGGAATATACACTAGAAAATTCTTATGTCTTGAAAGGATAAAGGTGACAATTCTCTGCTTGAATGGTTTTGAACAAATCAAATACATATTTTCATGTAGAAAGGAAAAATGGGCTTCTATGGAATTTAGATGCTTCAGTGCATATATGGCAGCTGTGCAGAATTTTTGAGAACCACCATTTCAGATTAGATACATAATGCAAAAGTTAAATAGAGCCTAAATTTCTCTCCATGCATATGTCACACCTTTTCTTATCTTTTCTCTTTGGCACAGATGCTCTTTCCTCTCTCCTGTGGCTGTTTTTCTACAAGAGTTGGTTTAGAAGGACAAATCAGATAATAGCTTCCCTCCCCCAGAAACTGCTAAGAATGGCTGCTGTGTGAACTATATAGGGCTGTTCCATCCTTATTCTTTTTTATCCTTATTATACATACATATATATCCTGGTTTTCTCTCCAAAGAAATATTATTCAACGTGGCATGAACAATTATTATCATACCATGTGACAGAAATCAGTTCCAAACCTAGATCTCTTATAGTGTGTATCAGAACCCATAATTTTCTCACTTAGCCAATCTTCTACTAAGAAAAATACTTTAAACCATTCTATAGCAACAAGTAACATTAAAAAACCCCAACTACCTGAAATGAAGCTGGGCAAAAATAAATGTATTAATACATAGTGTGTGCAGGGAAATAAATGATACATCTCTTCATTTGTGATAGGCAAAGAAACTGAAGTTAAACTGGCAAAAAAAATAAAATTAACCCTCCTAAAGGATGCTTGTATGCATTCTTTATACTGTCAGCATCTCAGCAGGATTTCACCTCTTCTGTGTAAGAAGAAAAAGGGAGGAACAAAACCAGCAAAACACCAACTTAATGATGTTTTTAATGTAAATATGCATGTGCACTCACGCATAAGAATGTATACACTGAATGACAAGAGCATCTATGCCTCTCACATAGACAAAGATGATGTCATTATTATCCATCTGTACTTAACATACATTTGCCATTAATATATAGAAGCTTGTCCCAGATTGTCAGTTTCAGTACAACTCTCCAACAACAAACCAATTGTTTCCAAAGGCTAACAACAAGCCGGGCACTGCCAGGATTTGTTTTCACAACTTCTAATTTCTGAAAATTCTTCCTAAACTTGAGGCTATCTAGTGAACTTAAAAGAGGTAAAGATGTGTTTCACAGAAGTAGATTTGCACTCTTGGCAAGCTTTATTTCTGACTATCACCTTGTCTGTGGGAAACAGACCAGGCTATGAAATATGGTAAGTACAAACTCTGACGTGGAGCTCGGAGAAGGGCAGCACTGGAAGGCACCCTGAATTTTACTAGTCACATACATGAGAAACTTGCTGGAGTTTTAGAGTTTCACTTGTACGGTTTTTAGTTCAGAATTTTCTGTATCATCTCTCCCTGTGTTATCACCTTCCAGCAATGTTGTCACCACCCTTCTCCTGTCCTCCCCGGTGTTTCCCGGAGGTTTTTGTTCTCCGAATGAGTCAACACACGCTCGTTAAGCACCAGCATTGACTCTCCCCAGTCCAGCTGTGGCCCCACACAGGGGACCCCTGCCCCCTCCCACACTGCTGCTGCGGCAGCCGCCGGAACTTGACCAGGCATGGCCTCACCGATCCCGAGCAAGCCGGGTCTGCCCCTGGCAGGATGAAGCAAGGGCGGCTCCGTGCCGGGACCCCCCTGCCTTGTGTCCCCCGTGCAGCCTGTGGCAGCATGGCCGCTGCTCCTGCCGTCTTCCAACCTGTCCTAATACGATTGGTTATCTCACCAGTTTATCCCCAGTCCCTGGTTTTCTACTGACTGTGGTTCCTCTTGTTTTCCCATTGGCTAGTCGGCACCCAGAGCTCTTCCTTCTGCCCGATCCTTACCCAATCCTTTCCCAGTTCCAGTACCTTCCCCTCGGGACTCCATAAAAGCTGTGTGATTTTGGACCAACAAGACCTCTGTCTCAGTGCTTCTTGATCTTCAGAGGACAGGCGTGAACCATTCCCTTCCCCTCAACATCACATGTTTGTATAGATCTGATAGGATTCTCTTTTACTCTTCAGTGATGTTAGGGAGTTTAATTACAATTCAAGAAAAGATTGTCTAAATCGCAGTGAAAGCTGTGTCATCCTACTGATTCTTGGTATTCACTACTTTGCCTTTCTATGTTTCAAACCAACAACTGTAGCTGGCAAAAAAAAAATGCAAACTAAAGTCAGGAGAATTATTTTAAACATAAATATTATACCATGTTATGTCAATTTGTATGGCAAAAAGGAATACAGGAACTATTACAAAGTCAGAAGTAAGGCCTATTAAGTATTGCAAAATGTTATCTCTGAACATTCATTGATTTTTAAAATTATCCACATAGTTTTATATCCTTTTTGACTATGCTTCCCGTTAATATTCTAACTGTGTAGTTTGCTGCAGGTTAGAAGCTCTTCTAGATCTATGTTTTCTATTCAAGGTCTGAATAAATACAGGGGTGAAATATTTGTAGGAAGACTTTCAGGATTCTATTATAAAAATCAGAGTTTGTAATTCTGAATACTCAGGAAATCTAGAATTCAATCTTTTATTGTTATGCCAATAACAAATCCAGATACAAGGTATTTTTTAGAAACATTCAACAGAAAAGCAAATTAACAATTAGTAATGCCTTACTTACCTAACTGAAATGCATTGAAAACAGGAAAATATTAGGCATTTTGCAGTGTACCATTTTTCTGTTCAGGATGACTTTTACTGATATGTTTGCACTAAGTTATGCAAAGTATTCATATTCACTAAGTCCAAGTATAGCCATACTTTCAGGGGAAGGTTCCTGGTCCATGGAGGTCAGGCCAGTACCTACTGCTGGGGAAAGAGACAAGAAGAACCTAGGTGAAGGCTGAGAACATACTCCCACCAAAGAACAGCCCATCTCAGGCAGCAGAAATATAAGACCTACATCTGCATATGAGACTAATCTTAATGGAGAGAATATCAGGATACACTCTGGGTTCTCCCCCTTAAATTTCCTGTACCCTTTCAGTAAGAGCATCTTAGATCTACAGGTTTTTGATATGTTGTATTCCTACCTACTCTTAACTGTCCTGTATGTTAATTTCAACTCCCAAGGGTGATTTCATCATCTGGCATTTATGTTTCCTTTTCAGAAGACTTCTGGGATATTTCTCCTCTGGAGCTGGAAGTGCAGAAGGCTTCAAGGGAATAGGTGAGTGCCTCTGACACTCTCCAAAATAAGATCAAGCACAGTTTGCCTAAGAAAAAAGCAAAGAGAAAAATTCAACAGGCAAAATAAATTCATAAAATTACTTGCATATTTTGCAAAACCTCAAAAATTATACAGAATTTTCTACAGTTACAAAGGGCTCTGATTCATCTGAAGCATTTTGGCAAGTTCTCTTAAATTCATGGGGTTTAACTTTGCATCAGTTTTCACCAGGATTTTGGTAAATTTACTGCCTTACAGATTTAAAAAACAGAAATGACTTTTGGTTCTTTTGAGGCCTTTCTCTCTTTTATGTCTCAAAGAGAATAGGGAGTACCAGTATTTTTCAAGTTTTTCTCAGAGGTTTCCTTGAATTGATGGGGATAATAGATTGGCCTCATAGGTCAATTTCATTCACACCCACAGTTTAGGTATCCTGAAGACTGAAAATAATAAGAAAAAGGAAAACAGCACTCTCTAATCCTGTGGTATCACACAGAAATCTCAGTTTCATGTTCAGCCATAACTAGGTCATTTTCTTCCAAAAGAAAGATAGATTTGGCATACTGTACATTCCAAAATAAGCCCACTGCTTTATTCACTAGCAACTGCCCTTTTTGTTTTACTATTGGCAGTTACAAAGGCCAAATGATTTCAAACATGACCAAGCACTGATGTGTTAGAAGAGAACACAGGATGACCTCTTCATTTGGTCCAAATAAAAAAGGTCTGCTTTGAAATGACATTGCTTTTACAACTTCTTCAATAAAGGAAATTGAAACCAGCTTGTAATGTATCCATTACACTTATGGGCAATTCCAGTTCTAAATGACTTCCTTTCAATCTCAGAGAAGTCACTTAAATTCTAACTCACAATATTAAGCCAGTTATAATGCTAACTCGAAACTTTTCCTTTCAGTAGTGTAACTTCTTCTGCAAATCATTGGAAAGCTCTCCAAAAACTCCTAAAGTTTTTTTCTGGCAGTCATGCCTACTGTAGCAAATAACTCTTGAGCCTTGTACATGTAACAAAATTGTGTGTTTCAAATACCCACTTTTTTGATAGAGAAAAGAGTTTAGGGAGATACAGATCACAATGATATTTACTAGAATATATTTTATTAGACTGTGACTCTTAAAGGAGTTAAGACAGCATTATTAAAAGCAGATAACTACTTGCATGGTACCTTTGCTTATTTCCTCCCCCTGTTCTCACCCCACAGGCACACACTATCACACAGTCACTGCCACACATGCCATCACTCCCAGTCCAGCCCACCTGTTCACTCACTGGGGAGAGCTGCATTGGTGTGATAGTGGCCTCTCGACAGGTGTGCAGAGAGTCCCCTCTTTGGTGCTGGCATGGCCTGATGGCCTTACACACACTCAGCAGGCTCTGCATCTTTCATTTCTTGAAGATACAGAGGATGACAAGTTTTCAGAGTCTGTCAGCATTTGGGAGATTTTCACCTTTCTTCTCAGTACTCTTCCTCTCTTCAGGCTGATCTGTTCTCGCCCGTGGGTGTAGTTAGGACACATTTGCATCCGCTTGTGCAAAGGGGTCTTTTATGAAACATCAATTCGTGTCCTGACTTTAGTCTACTCTCCTCCCTCTAGCTGTGTCTCTGGTGGTCCCTATTAATTTATTGTTATTATTAATTGACACACCAAGCAGGGATTAAGTATACTATAGGTACTAGAGGTGGGGAACAGGACTGCCAGACTCTACATTATTCACATCTGAAAGAAGTGTCAGTAAATAAACCTTAAAATTTTGCTGGCAAGTGTCACTTGTAACAGACAGAAAAATGTCTCTTGTGTTACATGCGGAGCCAATTACACTGCTTGTGATTAAGAAAAACTGAGCATAATCCCCAGCTGATGTTTCACACAGTTGCCAGAGTGTCTGGCCCATTGATAAATAAATATTGCAGAAAGGTTCCCAAGATAGTAATCTGAAATTATTGCCCTGAAAATTATGAAGTTAAAATGTGAAATGAGCAAAAAATGCTTGTCTGAAAACCAAAGCACAGTGTATTTTCTTGGGAGAGGATGTGAGAAAGGGGGGCAACAGCTCTGCATCTTTGACAGCACCAAACCACTTTGTACAATCCCAGACACTCTGAGTCTTCAGGTTTTTCTTTCTCTCTCCCCTTCTCACCTTTGTAACTTGTAGAGTTTCATATTCAGATAAGTGGATTGGAGCAGAAGCAATGAAATGGGTAATGTAATTTGGTGCCCATTGTCACAGAAGAGACAGCATGGTGTTGGCTTCTTCCATTATGACAGCAAACAAAATTCAATTACTGTTTGGGTATGATCAGTTGGTGCCAAACTACCTGCCAAGTCTATTTGCTCTGTTGGCATGAAAAAAAGCATCTCTACAGAAATAATGTCAAGCATTCCCATGTTAAAGAGCAAAAGAGAAGAAGAAGAGACAGAACTTTAAGAAGAGGTACTGAAAGATTGCTATAAAAAGCCCCCAAATTGTAACAAAGAAAGCAGTGTCAGAGCAGATCCCAGATGGAGCTGAAAAGGCTATCGGCTATCAGCTGTGTTTTGCAGGCACTCTGCAGTGCCTGGAGAAAAAAATGCCTTGCAGCTGGTCAGTGAAAGAAATCACTGCCATGCTCAGAGCAAAAATGCCACCAATATTCTATCACTACCATCACAATTCACATGATCCATCATGTCCTGGTTTTAACCTTGCACATCTCAACAACTTGTGCTGCTGTTAGGGCCACATGAGTGTTGAACTAGTTTCTCTAGTCAGGAAGATAGGAGGAGACCAGGGATTTTCTTCATCCCATTGAGTTATCTCAGCCATTTCACCCAGTCAGATATTTTTAAAAATAACCTTTAAGCAATGTATAATCTATATTGTGTTGTGTATATATGTCACATAATGCTTTTCTGTCTCCAAAGGATGTCAGACTCCTCCTTTGTGTGGAGCACTGAACTCCACAAAATGACAGAATGGGGAAGATTGGAAGGGACCACAATGAGTCATCTGGTCCAACCTTCGTGCTCAAGCAGGATCATCCTAGAGCACATTGCACAAGATTCTGCCTAGGTTGTTCTTGAATACTTCAAGTGAGGGGGACTCTATAACCTCTCTGGACAATCTGTTCCAGTGCTTGGTCATTCACACAGTAAAGAAGTTCTTCTTCATATTCAGGTGGAACTTCCTGTGCCTCTGTTTCTGTCCATTGCCTCTTGTCCTATTGCTGGGCACCACTAAGAACTTGGCTCAGTCCTCTTGACACCCTCCCTTCAGGTACTTGTAAACATTCATGAGATTCCCCTCTCAGTTTTCTCTTCTCAAGCCTGAACTGGCCCAGCTGTCCTAGCCTTTCCTTGCAAGAGAGATGCTCCAGTCCCTTAAGCATCTTTGTCACCCTCCACTGGACCTGCTCCAGGAGCTCCACGTATCTCTTGTACTGGGGAGCCCAAAACTGGACACAGCTCTCCACATGCGCCCTCACTAGGGCTGAGTAGAGGGGCAAGATTACCTCTCTTAACCTGCTGGCAGTGCTCTTCCTAATGCACCCTGGGATACCACTGGCCTTCTTGACCACCAGGGCAGACTGCTGGCTCATGGACAGCCTGTTTTCTGCCAGGGCCCACAGGTCCTTCCCCGCAGAGCTGCTTTCCAGTAGGTTAGCTCTCAGGCTGTGTTGGTGCCTGGGGCTTTTCTTCTCCAGGTGCAGGACCCTGCATTTGTCCTTGATGAATTTCAGGTGGTTCTTCTCATGTCTCCAACCTGCCAGCTCCTTCTGAAGGGCTGCACAGCACTTTGGGACATCTGCTGTTCCTCCCAGCTTTATGTCATCAGTAAACTTGTTAGTATTCCTGCTTTATGTTTTATACCTTTAAACTTCTAGGGTGAGTTTTGTATCAGCTGAAAGAAAATTCAAGATAAATTACAATATAGGGACTACTGAGATTTTTTTTTTATTTGTGCCAAAGTATATCTTTGTCCACTGATGCTATTATAGGTATGGTACACAAGTTAATTGCATTCATATCAGGTAATAAAGAGAATAAGCTAATGTTCTGACATAGCAATAATTTTTAAGAAAATATATTTCAGAGAAACTGACTTCACTGCAAATCTTGTAAGAGTCAAATATTTCTATTTCTACTGACTTTTCCTGAAAAAGAAGATGACAATACATGACAACGCACTGCACTTATCAAAATAACACAACAGCCATGCTGGGACAGACTAAAAATCTGGTCAGCTCAAATTTTTAGTATCAGACAAATGATGGCTGCTTTTGTAAAATGAGTATGAAAACAGCACAAACAAGTGGCAATTTCAGTGCACTCTCCTCTTTTTCAGCAATTTAAAGCTTTGAGACTTCCTGAGTTCAAGCTTGTATCTTTCTTGCTGTGTATGTTTATATCAAGAAACATTGCTGGAAGTTTTTTCTTTCAGGAACTAGCTCTTTTGGGGGTGGAATCAAATACTATCACTGTTCTAGCCTGTTTATAATACAGTAATGTCATGTTTCCAAACTTCTGCAGAGTAAAGTGATGCTGAAATAATGGTACTTAGTAAAAAAATAGAGGAAAAATTGTAAGAATCTTCTGTGTATAGTAAGCCATTTAAAAAGAAAATACCCTAGAGAAATAATATAAAAAAAATGTTGGGGTTTTAATTGCTGTTTTTTATTCCCAAACCTTTGTTTGCTGTTTGCTGAAATTTTCAGTTGTATAACTGAGTACACACAATTAATCTATCATTGTATACTATTTAGTCAATACAACATAATTCATTTCATTGTGTTTATTAATACAAGATACTGTGGCAGGAGGAAAAAAGTGGATTAATTTGAAGATATTTTAAAAATTATTATAGTGGTATTAGAAAGAATGTACTGAACATAATCAAAAACTGAAAAACTCTTCCTGGAGATTTATGGTTTTAAAATAACTATGTAAATAAGAAATAGGAAGAAAACAGATCCTTGGATAGCATGGAAAAGAGGCATAGAAAATAAGGAGATACTGGGCTCCATCTAAATGATAGTAATACAGTATTATGACTTATGAATCAAAACTCATTATACACACTGATCCCCCCACTCTCCACTCCCCACTCCCCACCCAGAGAGTTACACAGAGAGAGATACTGAAATAATGTTATTAAGATTACAGTCAGATGTGAAGATATTTAGAACTATGGTGAGTTTTAATTTACTTGCATGTTTAGTTTTTCTGAAATAATAAAAAAAAAATCTGAAGATTAATCTTGTTTATCATAGAATAATCAGGGTTGGAAGGCACCTCTGTAGATCATCCAATCCAACCCCACTGCCTAGACAGATCACTTAGAGCAGGTGACACAGGAGCACACCTAAGTGTTTTGAGTCTCCAGAGAGGGAGATTCCACGACCTTCCTTGGCAGCCTGTTCCAGAGCTCTGCCACTGTAAAGAAGTTCTTCCTCATGTTGAGGGGGAATGAACTTCTTATGTTTTAATTTATGGATGTTGCTTCTCTTACTGTCACTGAACACCACTGGAAAGAGTCTGACACAATCCTCTTGACACCTGCCTTTGAGATATTTATATGTATTAATGAGATCACAAGGTGATAACAGTGCAAGGACCTGTACTGTAGCAATAAAAAAGGCCTCTCCATGATTAGGGTAACTGAATAGTTCCTGCTAAACTTTTACCAGGTAGATAGTAATTATTGAGTCCTTTTTTTAAAGAGGTTCGACTTGAAGATCATGTTCAAAGTGGCCAACTCTCACAACTATGACAAGGTCAAAGGTAATCCTGCTCTGTGAAGAGCTCTGATGAGTCAGGTTAATTTTTTTTGTTTGAGGTGACTTGCTTAGAGAAGAGCTTGATGTTTCCCTGTGCGTAATAGGAAAGCTGGTTAATTGAGGTCCCTGACCTACCCTCTTTCTGACTGTTTGAAACTTCCCCCATAAAACATTTTACTACCTACTTGGTTAAGCTGATTTGACTGAATGCAGATTCATGCTGTGAACCAGACTAATGAACTAATCTGCATTAAAAAATAATAACACCTTTTTCCGGATATTCGACATTTTCTGTATGTTTCTGTCTTTACCACCAGCCAGCTTACAGCACAGCCTTCACAAGCAGCTGAGCGTCTGGGGCTAGGAATTACTGATTGCATTGAGAATGGAAGTCAAACTAGTGCAATAGTTTAACCACTAGAGAAACCTGCACAGCGTGGCGACTCCTCATATCCCAGCTCTGGCAGGGCTGGTATTGACACTGAAGCCAGTTAGCCCTGATGGACTCCAAGCAGGCAGATATGGAGCCTGGTCAGCTGCTTCTCCATTAGAGTCACTTCAGTGCTTCTGCTTCCAAAGACACGGTACAGATGCATCTGCACTGATTGCCCACATTACTAGCATGCATATGATGAGGTTGGTTTTCATGGCTCCTGTTGTCTGCAAGGGCACTTGTGCTGCTGAGCTTGAGTCAGCACCCACAGCAGGATGTTCTACCTGTCCAGCTGGATCCATGCTGTCTCGTCACAGAATCATTTTACATGTCTGTACATCCATGCTATACTCAATCCACAACCCAGACAATTCATCTGTGGGGTTCTGAGATGTCTACGGTTGGCCCAAGCTTGCCTACCAACCCTAGACTGTTTCTTCCCTCCCCCCAGAGCCCTCACGGCAGA